>OY293304.1:56973331-57573331 GCA_958502075.1 Orchestes rusci
CTCCACAAAACACCATAAGCGACAACGCCGCACGCAGCCGGCAACACCAACCTCAATCTGTATCACCTGTTGTTAGGTACAGATTTGATTCCAGAACTAAAAACCATAAAGAAACGATACATGAATAACAATGTGATGCTGAGTAATGCTGACGTAGATGAAAGTGTAGAATTATCAGAGGATACCTCTTCTAGAAAGTTATTTCTAATTTGAATACCTAATTATTCATCAATCACATAAAACATTCAAATACAAGACTACTCCCTAGTATTTTTCGAAAAATTATTGGAGTCTTTCATAAAAAAAAAAAAAATAAGCTGGATATGATTTAAATTAGGGTTTTTTTTTTTTTTTTTTTCCTATGTTTAGTAGACTCTCTGAAAAATAATTCACTTGCTAGAAATAGGTAATTCACCTTCATGTATATTAAACACTTTCATATACATACATGTCATTGTGTCAGTTGGAAAACATATTATCAACTGTGTACACCTTTTCAATGCAATAATTATACCACCTCTCTATAATATAACCCCATGTATAGATATCTTCAAGTGAATTATGTACTACTAACATGCTGAATAAAATTTCAATTGGTTAAGATAAAATTAGTTTAAAATATGAATTTCATAAGTATGTAATAAAATAATTGAACGCTTTATGCAGACAACAAAAATATGATCAATTTGTATACATGAACTATGTGATGTCGTCAGACGCCGTTTTATTAGTTGATAATTAGTGGTATAGAGATGTAAGTGGTCTCTATAATTATCCCTCTGTTCTGTTGACAGATTCATAGTTGTGGGACCTGTTAGTACATTTATGGGTTTCGTTTAGACTTTCCCACCCTCCCTAGTCTAGTTCGGTTGATTAGATCAAGAAAAAAGAAGTCAGTTCAGTTCTTTATAAAATAGTTGAACTCGATACTTGATTCGATTTTTTGAAACCTCTTCGCAATTCTCTACGTATATTCAATTCCAGTACATTTGAAGTTGATAAGGTAAACCACATTCTCATACGTTAAATTTGGATTATTTTTCAATGTTTATTATTTTTAGTGAAAACGGTTATGCAAATCTATTAATTCGTTCGTTCAAATTGATTGATAAGGATTTCCCCCCACGAGTGTGCATGGTGCCCATAAGCTGTTCATTGAAAGGGTACACAAGTTGAATGGAAAAGGGATTTATTTTTTCATATAAGGTGAGTCATCTATTTATTTTTGTTATTTAATTTTTCAATCAACATATTCTCTTACAATGTTTTCACCAAAATAATTGCTCACTTTATTATTACACTTACATAATACTTTTTTGTTTAATAATCATTCTTATGTGATAATAAATAATAACTAATGGTTACTTTGGATAATATTACTTATCAATAATTAAATCTTGATTATCTAGAAAAATAATATGTTTAATAGCGTAAAAACACTTTTTTATAATATTTTAAAGTTTTAAAACAAACCCTACTAATTCCCTGTTTATTGTGATAAATTGGAAAGGAGATATTTTATCAAAATTAGGTACCACATATCATATCATCATTGTAATCTACTTGCGATTTCATATTTAGCCAAGTGTCATTGGTTCTATTGAAACAAATGTGCATCCCTACAACATCGTGGGGTTGATGTACATAGAAAGTATTATTGAAAATCGTAGTAAGAAGAATATAATTTGATGTTAACATCATCATGATCAATGTTCAACTGAAACACAAATAGTATTTTCAACTCTCTATTAAACAACGAGTTTTAATCCATTCATGAAGAATGATACAATTGCGTAGGCTACACATATAAAAATTATTCGATAGATGACCAAAACAGGTTGGAACGTCTTTTTTAAATACAGGTGGATGTTGCCAATGGTCATCAATGTCCTCGACGTTGATGATTTTGGGGGTATGCGCTGTTGTAGATTTCTGCAGAATGTTTTCCAGAAAATTCTTTTGTTGTTGACCTCGAACGTAGACTTTATCCACAAAACATATATGTGATATGATGATTGGAAGGAGGTCTTCGTATATCAATATAAGTATAAACTTGATTTGTGGGGAGAACATAAAATAATGTTGACGCGGAAAGGTGTATTTTGTTATGACTATATTGATAGCTTAGAAAAATGAACGACACCCAATTACCTTTGATTGAACATTTTTATAATAAATTGAACGATTCCAATTTATCAATCGAAAATTATCAACATGCTCAAACTTTGAGATCAAAAATTTAGGTGAATATTCAGATTTGTATCTAAAGACCAATATTTTAGGATTAGCCGATTTATTTGAGAACTATAGACAAAGTAGTATTCAGACTCATAAATTAGATTCTGCTTGGTATTATACAATGCCTGGCTTCACATGGGATTGTATGTTGAAATTTACCGATTGTAAATTGGAACTTCTTCAGGATATTGATCAAATCATGGTCATTGAGAAGGGGATTCGCGTGGGGGCATTTCAACTTGTGTTCATAGATATTCTGAAGCTAACAACAAATACACCGATGATTACGATGCATCGAAACCATCAAAATTTTTACTTTATCTAGATGTGAATAATCTGTATGGAAAAGCAATGACTTTATATTTAACGCTATTTATTTATCAAATTATTGATGGTGATACTAGCGATCGCGGTGAAATAGAGCTGTGTGTGTGTGTGTGTCTCCACCTCATGGTGACAAAAATATCTACAGTTTTGAGCTATATAGTGAAGCTATAAGCATAAGTAGCTTCTTGATAATAGTTTCGGTTGAACTTTTTCCCATCGTATGTATATCAATATAAGTATAAACTTGATATGTGGGGATTACATAAAATAATGTGATTGTACATATTTATATTTGAAATTATTTAGGATTATCATTTTTGGTATTGTATATGTATAGTTCTTCATATTAATGAACCGACCATTAACATAACGTCTGAGAAAAATAATAAAAATTAGCTCATTGAATTGATAAATATAATAGGTATAAAATTTAGATTGCTTCAAATTTTATGATGCGTATCTCTAGATGAAGACACAATTTCAATTGTAAACGCGAAAAGGAGGAAAGTGTTTTGTTATGATTATATTTAGAATATGAGACATAATCAAAGAATGGAGTTTGGACAAAAGGGGATTGGAAATTTATTAGAGATAAAGATAATGGGGAGTTCACAAAGAATGTGATTAGTTTCTGTAGATGTTGGATCTACGATAAAACTGAAACTTTTAGTTTATTTTGTTGAATTTGAAAAATACTACCTGTGATCTTTTATAAAAAGGTGATTTAAAATGAACTAGACTCATCCCGATTTAGACAAAAATAATTGAAAAATATGAATTTTATAAAAAGGTGTTTAGAAATCAGCTAGAATCGTTCTGATTTTTTGTAATTAGAAGATTGAATGTTTTATGTAAAAACATAAATCTAATAAATTAGCCTGCGAAAGTTGTGAAATGTTGAACTGTTTTACATCTTCTTGGGTTGTGTGGAGTTTTATTCCCACTTGATGATCTGGTGACAGCTTCACGATGTAGTACATGGATAACCACTCCAAATTATTGTGCGAACTTTTCTGGTCAGGTCACTTATAGACTAGTCTAGCTAATAACGTGTGATGAAAATATGTTTATCTTCCATAGTTTGGTATGTTACTTGATCGTACCTCTTGAAGAAATGTAGTACATGGATATCCACTCTAAATTATTGTGTGAATTTTTTCTGATCCATAAACTTTAGTCAAACTATTCGCTTGGGGTGAAAATCTGTTCATCATTCATAGTTTGATGTGTAAGTTGATTGCATCTCTTCAACAAGAAACCTCACCTTGTATGTAACAGAAATTTATGATTTGTATATCTCATTAATTTTTTATGTTTTTTAAGGAAAAAGATATTTGAAAAATTGGAGGTGTTTTCAATAACTGTAACGTATACAAGCTGGCTATCAACAGTGTCCACAACTGAGGAAAAAATAATTTTTCTTTTAAATAAGGTGAGTCATCCGTCTATTCATTTATTATTTTGTTTCAATCAAATATATACACATTTTTGAAACAATGAAATCATTTCTGTTGGGGGATGTACGTATGTGTCAGAGCAATTATTAATTTAGTAACACTTGGTAATTTACTCGGAAAACTTGTAACAGTCAATTCAAAACAATTTGCATCACCTCAAAATTATAAAAAGGTGACTGATTTTGAAAAATGAGCTCGTTAGGGTGGGATTTGTTTGTTTCAAAATAATAATCGGAATCAAGTAATGATTTTCCAAAAATTATTCACAATTTGAAATCAGTTTAAATGGTGATAATATGTTGTTATTCGATTATCGTGTAATTCATTTTAATTGTTTTCTTCTTCATTGTAGATGATGTCAACATTAAAAGAGCTATGTAGAAGGGTGGTTTGCGAAAATGTGAATGACATTTCAGATTTTTTTATCTAGTCCTATACCATTTTTACCTGAGACTTTAAATCATTATATTTTACAGAATTATTCCAATTATAGGTGGGATTATCTTAATAAAATAGCTTCAAAAGATGAAGTATGTCATTCAATTTCGCTAGAGAATATTATAGATGATTCAAGGATAATTGGATGTATCTGTAAAAGAAACGCGAGACTCATCCATAATTGGAATGATCATAGTTTTGAATGTAGGAGATATTGTCTTTGGGTGGAGTATTATGTACTTGAAGATTTTAATATGAATATTTGTAGAAGTTGTAGTTTCTGGTTTATAAAATTTATGAATAATAGATTTAAGATAGTTGATAAGCATTATCATATCGTTGTAACTGTTCGCCAACTTAAGACACGTGTATATAGAAATAAGAAATTTTGGTGTGAAAGTTGTTTCATGCAACTTTTATTTTGCGTAGAGACTGAAGAAAGCTGTAATTACAGATTGCATTCAAAGTTAGGTAAGAAAATATGTTTCAAATCTCTCGATCCAATCATCGATGATTAGTATTGTAAATTAGATATAAATTATTTATTAATTTTAACGCTACTGATTTATTGATCAACTCTATATATATCCACCAAATCTTGAAAATATGTCTTATAGTTCAATAGTTCTCATATTACTAATTTGATAAAATCATATTAATATTTAATAATGTTTTAACGAGTAAATTATTTTGATATACTTATTACAATGATGAAATGAAATGATCTTAGTGTAAATTTATTTCATGAATACCTATGAGATAAAGACTTTTAATTTGATTGTGCTGTGTGTATTTTACCGGATAATTTCTCAGATATGGTATGTCCGTTCTTCTTATTTATTATGAAATGATAAAATCTACTCGTCAGTTGGACAATTTTATAACACCTCAAAATCTATTTCGTTCTATTATTAGGATATCATTGAACTGTTCTAGACCTTTTGGTGGCGAAATTATGTATCAATAAACAATGATTAGAATAATTAAAAAAAAAAAAAATATTTCATGAATATCAAATTGTGGTTTTTAATTTGACTGTTTTGTGCATTTTACTTGGTGTTGCTATAACATTAAAACTGTTTTAGTCTTTTCCTTATCAATAGCAATATAAGTTGAAGTATTTCTTGGAATGATTCAGATCTAAATGTCGGTATTTTCTAATGAACCATAGCTTCAAGTCACTGGCCTTCTTATAAGGTATTTCTTTCAAAAATCTAGCATCAGCTCACCAATTCCAAACATCGCACTCCACCTATTAACTCTAATTGCGAATGATTAAAGAATTCAATCAACAGTATCATCACCATCTACATTTTAAAAAACTAATTAACTCAAAATATGAAGAACCCTACATTTTCCAAATCCCTTATTACAAATATTCGCCGCGAAATCTGCATTGGAACAATAAAACATCACAAACACCAACGCCACTTCAAAAAAAAAAAAAAAAAAAAACCTCAATTCCTAGAACCCCTTATCTCCCAACAAAACACCATACGTGACATCACCGCACGCAGCCAACAACACCGTCCACACATCGATCCTGTCAATTATCAATATCAAGCCTACAAAATATCTCAACGTCAACGTTACATCAAATGCCCACCAAAAACCCGACCTATCCCAAAATCCCTGATCTCCCACAAAACATCATACTTGACTCCAAAATCCCTTATCCTCCCACAAAACACCATAGGCGGCAACACCGCACGACTCAACCGACATCACCGTCCTCACATCAATCCTGTCAATTGTCTGTAACAACGCTATAATCCACCCGCCACAAACGTCAATGACACTTCAAACGTTAACCATAAAACCTAAAATCCCAAAATCCCTCATCTTCCCACAAAACACCATAAGCGGCAACACCGCACGACGCAACCGACAACATCGTCCTCACATCAATCCTGTCAATTGTCATCATCAACGCTATAATCCACCCGCCACAAACGTCAATGACACTTCAAACGTCAACCATAAAACCTAAAATCCCAAAATCCCTCATCTCCCCACAAAACATCATAGGCGGCAACACCGCACGCAGCCGGCAACACCGCTCACACATCAATCCTGTCAATTGTCATCATCAACGCTACAACCCACCCGCCACAAACGTCAATGACACTTCAAACGTCAACCATAAAACCTAAGATCCCAAAATCCCTCATCTCCCAACCAAAACACCATAAGCGGCAACACCGCACGCAGCCGGCAACACCGCTCACACATCAATCCCAACTGTCAAGATCAACGCTGCGAAAGGTCCCCCACACCCAAACGCCGGTAAAAAGTGAGGTTAGGTACAGAAAGTGGGCCGGAACTCCCCCAGCACATCTACTCATGTGAATTGTTTGACATGCGAAATTCAATTCTGACCTTGATATTATGGCTCTTACTTGTAAGTGGCGACCCACACATTTTTCAACTCATTGAATAGCCAAAACTTTTTTGTATGCACTCGTACTTTCTTTTTCAATCAAAATATTGGTTTTTGTGTCATATTTACATAAGAAAGGTATACTTTGTGAGAAGTAATACATGCAATGTGGTTTCAATTGTCAAATTTTGAAAATAAACGTGGATGGCTTTGAAAACGCCATTATCAAAATAAATTTGCCGGTTGTTTCAATGTCCAATGTTTCTTATGAAAAAAAATAAAAAATAAAAAAAAATAAAAAACACAAAATCAAATTTAATTCTCTTTTAATAAAAAATATTAAAGCAAATATCAAGATTACCATGATAACGCCGTTTCCAGCGCCACCTATGTCCATTTTCAAAATCTTTCATTCAAAACCACACTGCATGAACTACTTCAAGCGCAAATATCTTGGAAAAGGTTACTCCCAGCCACTTTTACAAAGTTCACCTTTTTTATGTAAATATGCCGGAAAAATCAAATTTTTCGATTAAAAAAAAGTACGAGTGCATACAAAAAAGTTATCTTATTTGAATGAGTGAAAAGGTGTGCAAGTGGCTACAAGTAAGACCCAAATCGAGGTCAGATTTGAATTTCGCATGTCGATTGTTTGTCATTTACAGATTTCATCGAAATAACTTTATTATTTCAAAAGTTATTTAAAGAAAATCAAAAACTGAAATTCAACTTTGGATACAGGGTTCTCTTTTGATATCAACTTTTGGACTGGACAATTTGGGATCTATCGAAATATTTTTGGTGAGTAAAACCCCTTGAAGTAGCTACATAATGAAATTTATCGGTTGATTTATGTAATGATTATTTTCTTTCGTGAGATTGAACTGCTCTGGAAAATAGGAACTGGATTGTCAAACTTTGGAGGTCTCTTTGATGCACGAAAAAGTTATTTCTCATGTTCCGTTAGGGCGGGACTTGAAAATTTGAGGTTGAATTTGTTAACTCCAGTGTTTTAGGTTGTTAGCCTGACTATGATTCTTTGATTATGAACGAAGTAGAGATTAAAAATAGATGCAAATCTATCAAGCGCTTGAACCCTTAAGAATAGATCATGAACAGAAAACAATTATTCTAATGAAACCAATTTATATAATCCTGGCAACTGAACGGGAACCCCATTGAATGGTGTCTCTGAAAGAAATTTTGCATGGTAGTGGCAAGGGATGGACATGAACTTTTTTCAAATGTTCGACTGAATAGTATTTGCTTTTATTTTTCTTGAAAATGACCGTTTCGATCCATGTCAAAATCACGGTTAGGCATCATTCTATGATGTGGGAAACTCGATTTTTCCGAGTACGCTGATGACCGTTAGTCTCCATGAAATTATTCTCATTAGGTTCTTCAACTTATCAAAAAAATTATACAAATCTACGCTGAGCTCAACTAATTCAGATCAACTCAAACTACTTCAAAGTAACCCATTCATGGTCGGACCAATTTTAACGATGTCAATTCAGAAAGCTTTCTGAGCTTAATTTCAAACTGAATTCAGTCTTTATCGTACAAGTTGTTGAAATAAGAGCACCAATATGTAAATCCTGATCCGTCTTCAGCGTCCTAAGGAGATAGATGTTCTAAAGACTCAACTACGCTTGTGGAAGGAGCTTATATTATTCAACTCATTCATTTTTTATGTAACACTCAGAATATGACGTTGGTTTGGATGAAATAACTTGACGGTAGCTTTATTTGAACGAGAATTTTTATCATGTTGTTTTTGTGGGTATATCAGAAACATTGCAATCAATAACTGGCCTCGCTAAAAAGTAATTATCAGGTGAATAGATGATATTCGACAATCGCCTTTGATAATAATTGATGCAACATCAAATTTCAGGCGGTTGCTCTACTTTTGTCGGATTGTGTAGATCAAAACTCCCTTTTCCTGATTTTTTTCTCTCATGACTCACTATTATATGAACAATCTGGATAATAGACATTGAAATTCTTGTCAAACCAAATATCTAATCAATTATTATAGTCTATCAAGCTATTTTAAATGTAACGCCTTAAACTTGATATTTCCCTATTGATAATTTCGTCCAAGAATAGAATGATTTTCATAAATTTGGTCTTAGAAAAGTTTCAATTGAATCAAGTCGGATGTAAACAAAATGCAAATCAGTCTATATCAGCGGCCCACTTCTTCCCGGAATAGATCAGAATATTCCAATAAAAACGTGAAGTCTGTTCCTACCTGTAACAATAAAAATCCCCATAAAACTTAATAGACATCCACAGCAGGTTTGGATGTTGTCGATAAATTGGTTACTGTTCAAGTGATTGACTTGTTCTGTTCTTTCGACAACCAGTCAATAGATTCCTATTTTTTTTTTAATAACTTAATAACTTTTTTGATGATGAGTTTTTTTTTCATAGACAATAAAACTTGACATGTTTATAAACAAGATTATGTGTTGGTTGACATGTTTAAATTTAACGTTGGTCTTCTCTTGATTGATCATTTTCATCAAAAAAACAACGTGGAAATGAAATTTCACTGTTTCATAAAATGCCGACGATTCGAACTTTTGTCAAGTTCAGTTTTAATGCTGAAAAAGACACACATTATAATGTATTTTTTAGCGGAAAACAACCACTGTTCTCAATCTACTCCTACCTATTTAGAAATAAAGTTTTCATTCACATGGTATAGCAAACATCAAAGTGGCTCCAAAATACTAAACAATGTTTTACTTTGATATACAGTGTGGCCCCGGATCGGCGCATGAATAGTTGAAAATCAAAAAGATTTTGAATTGAAATTCCATTTTCTGTGGTACAGACCTGCTTGGATGTAAACTGATTTGTGTCATGATTCTAGTTTCGAAAAATCAAGTTTTTTCTGGAAATAAACCTAAAAGCCATTTTTCTCCTCAGTAAAGAGCTTCTTCTATGATAGATACGACAGAATCTTATTGGAGAAAGTTGTTCAGAATGCAAAACTTAGCGAGAATGCAACATTTTAAAATCCTTCGCTTACTCTGATATTTTGAAGAAATTAGAAAAGTTCATCAGCAAAAATTATTTTCAATGATGAATGACGCAATTCTGTAAAGTAAAGGAGTATTTTGAAATCAAGAAAACACAAACGTTCAAAATTTCAAGATTGAATGTATTTACATGCTCTTCTGAAAACTTGGAAAGGAAAAATGTAGAATATCAAAGTGGGCGGAGGCTTTTGGAATTTTGCATTCTCACTCAGTTTTTTATTTTGAGCAGATATCAATAACAATAACATTTCACACTTCAAGGAGGAAAACAATTTGCGCCTGTTCTCAACTTTGCAACTTCTGTCGGTCGTGTGTTAACTTCGAGGATAACTTACTTTGATGATATGACAGCTTGTTAAAAAAGTTCTTCATTTGATTAATAGATAAAAAGATCTCTGGAATGAGCTACTTCTCAATCTTTTTGCCAAGGATGTATTCAACCGCAAAAATTCAATTTTTGAATTTGAAAACGAACCAATAGGAAATCAAACATATTCAGGAACTCAAAAACACGTCAAACTTATTTGAGGGGACAGTTTTCAAATAAATTACACTCTCTTGCGGCGCGTGGTGGCTAAAATCTCAATTGGAAAGGGGGGTTGAGTGATGCCTCATTTTGAAGTTCCTTAAACTTCAGATGTACTACATACTTGAACTTTATTTTTAGCAGTTCACGTTAAATATCGTGAAAAATATGAACAGGTTCAGGTATCGAAAACACTTCGTGATATTAACGTTTTGCTATTCTTTTCCTCATGTCATATCCATGGTAACAATATCCATTATAAATTTAACCATGATAACCATTGAACATGTAGGAATCAATCTTTGAAATACGGGGAAATATTCTGTGTGTATGTGTTTTTTTATTACAAACCAGCCTACAAATTGTTCCCCTCCAATAAGTCAGACGTGTTTTTGAATATGTTTGGATTTTATATTTTATCGTATGTTTTTCAAATTCAAATTTGAAATTTTTATGATTCTTGCCAAAAGGATTGAGTACTATCTCAGTTTAAGAATTCTCTGTCCCTCATCATAACCTCTTGGTTTGAAGAAGTTAACACTTGCGCTTGAACAAAAAAAAAACATTTTTTTTTGATAAACTCACACAGGGATGATTGAAACACGACAGTTGTGGTCAGGATCGCAGGTCCCTAATTCAACATTTTGGGGATGAATAGCATCCCCTCGTCGTCGGGCTTCCTCTGATGCTTTTTGTGTTTCGGTGATTTGTAATGATCGTTCAAATCGCAAACAAAACTTTTCACGATTTGGAGATGGAGAACAAATCATTGTCAAAGGCAGAATGTGGTGCTATGTTTATTATCGTGTAGCGAAAAAAACAGAAAAACATGTAAGAAAAGGAGGGAGTTATGAAAACTTGCACACCAAGACGGTGCTGGATATCAAATACTATACCGAAATATACAGGATGTGACAGAGTACGTGTCACAACGGAAAACTTCAGATTCGTTATCAAAATAGAAAAAGATTCTTTGACAACAGGCATTTCCCGCGGGTTTTCGTTTTTGATGTTACAGTGTGTCTTCTATGCCACTGGTTATTTTTTTTAATGGATTTTTCAATAGAATAATACTAACTGGTGAGTTTTGACACTGTAACAAATCTCATAAAAAAAAATCCAAGTGGTTCAGAAGTAATTGAAAACAAAACCTTTTTCTTCATAACTTTGACACCTTTTGTCCATTTTTGAGAAAAGCCAACATTTCCAAATTTTTCAGGATATGGGTAAGAGGATACGACGATTCTAAAAACGGCATCAAAAAAATTGTAGGCCTACTAGGTTGCACCCGTCCAAGGTCAACTTTTGTTTTTCTCATGGATTGAATTTTCCCATTTTCAAAATCCGCATTAAAAATGATTCTCAAAACTATGACTCTCATGAAAAAAAATTGACTTGACTTTGGCTGGACGCAACATTGTAAGCCTACAATTTTTCTGACATCGTTTTTAAAATCTTCGTATCTTCTTACCCATATCCTGATAATTTGGGAATGTTAGCTTTTATAGTAAGCGAACTATTGAGATTTTTTGAAAATGTACCTTTTCTTTTTTCACCCTGTATTCACATCACGGTATCGATTCCAAATAAAACAAAAATGGAATATTTTTGGGCATACACTCACAGAATACTACTGATCAGAAATCTGTGATGTGTATCAAATCAAAACTAGCTCACCAAATATGAATCAATTTGTGATCTATAACTAAGAAAAGTTTATTGCTTCCTTGAATGAATAATCATACATTTTCTCTAGTACCTACTGTGTTTGCCGTTTTGCATGGCCTCAAGCGGTTTGATTATTATCAATGCTTGACATTTTTACCGGTAGTTTACACGTGTATATTCAGGGTAATGGGGTTGTTATGTCTTTCTCTTTTGAAAACTTCGAAATGCTTGAATTTAACAAGCTACTTTCCAATTCCGGTGCATAAAACTACTCAAAGCGGTAGATAGATAGGTACGAGAGAAAAATGCAATAATAAAAAAAGGATCTTCACTTTTTTTATCGCATTTTTATTTCGTACCATCTATATTCTATATTCAAGGTACTTTTGGTAAATCTGATATTGTGATACACTGTGTGCATCATGAAATCTGCATCGTTTTATTTGCATGAACAACACATTATAAACGAACTCTAGAAATATCTTGTTATGACTGAGTATCTGAAAACACATACCGTTGAAGTATTGTCTTCAAAAGTGGTGCTTGATGTTATGTATGCAGATCATGAGCTTTTTTCTCAAAACAATGGCAATAATTATATCTCTTGAATGTCATATTTATGGGAAGTTGAATTCATTAAAAAAGTCCAAAGTAAATAATATATAATTTGTTTGATCTATCAAATGTTGAATTTGACAGGACTAACAACCTTCGTGTAGTGGTTATTGCTATTCTCTTAACAAGTGCGGAAAATTTCTTCCCGTTAGCGTAGCAGGAACTGTTATTATTACCATACCACAATACCCCGGTTTACCAATTTTTAAAGCGATATGTAAAAAAGTATCCGATATATTGAAAAAAATCGGGTTTTGATTTTTAACTGGATCACCCTGTATCTTAGAAACGGTGCAATTTTGGACTGAGATAAATTGTGGTTAATCGACATTTTTCGATCTCAGAGGTATATGTTAGAGTTACTGTCCCACATTCTAGAGACACCCTGTATATCCAATTCGAAGCAGCTTCTCTGAAATGAGCACGGAAACGTAGATACATATAACGCAGACTATTTGAAAACAGATCCGTGCATGCTACGAAGTCTAGTGCCTTCAAATAAACACGGATTTGCCAGTTAATATCGCGTTCATTTTCCCTGTTTATTTGACAAACGCACTAGTTTCAAATGAACATGGGAACGTGAAAAGGCAATTTCAAAAACCTGTCAACTACCGTAGACTTACTTTCATAAGCTTTTAACTGCTGTACCTACAGTAGGGTGAATGACTAACTACGTCGATGTTAATTATTTTTGGAATGCTCTGAGAGCTTGCATCAATATCTGGATAGCTTAAACTAAAGGAGTTCACGTTGGTTACAATCGAGATTTTGTATTTGTATCTAATCAAAATTTCTGGGCTCCCAGTTTTTAAATTCGCGAAAAAATCACTCATTTTATAGCTTTTCAGAATCAGAATCTGAACAGAACCATATTGCACACTTATCATTTCGAAAAATGTCTCAGAAAAAAAAGGAAAATAGAGGTTAATGTTTGTCAACGGTACAATCAGCTGACTTGTAGGTTATGATCTGAAATAGCCCATACGTAACCCATTGGACTCGATACTACCGTACCTGGAAGGGACCCATCCGTGCTGTTTACATCGAGTTGACTGAAGACAATTTTTTGACTAGAAAGAGATAGAGACAGAAAGGGGTGTCTATCTTTGTCATATCTGTTGACATAATATATTAGCTGTGTTTGTTATACACCACTAGTGCACACTTTTGCACACTGCAACACTCAGTGTGGCTTTGTTTGTGGAATGTTTGTCTGTTTTTTAGGATAGAATCTTAGTACGTTTAGTAGAGATATTTTATCCTAAAAACCAGACAAACATTTCACGAAGAAAGCCACACTGAGTGTTGCAGCTAATACCTATTATGTTCAATCAATATGTAGCTTTCTATAGTTTGGGTGCCAAACAAAATGGTTAATTTCTGCAGTGCATTTGGGTGTGGTAATAAATACACTGCAGAAAAGCAGATTTCATTTTTTGGCTAAGTGATATAACTCCAATTATTAAGGACAAGGGACAATGGGACCTCAAGTATACCTACACGAAATTGTCCTAGTTAAAAGGGCCCTACTCACAGTCCTGCAGCAGGGGCAATCTAGGCCTGCCGCAGGAGAAACTTCCTTGTAAAGTACGTTTTGTTTTGAGAATGTGACAATTTCACATCCTGTTCGAGTTCGTTGGTAATACTAACATCATTCCCAAAGTTTGTTTTCTCATATCTTGCTTGAAATAATGCTAGGAAGGTATGAAGGGGCCCTCACCGCCCTGCTTAGAAGGCGATCTAGGAAATTGCCCCAATCGCCCTGCCTTCTAGATTGCCCCTGCTGCAGGCGTGTGAGTAGGGCCCTTTAGGAATTGACGATGGTAAACACTCCAAGAAATGCAAAAGTTCTATTCGGACATTCATCAAGCTCCCTATCAAAAAACACCATATTTATTGGTTTTAATGTGACCTCAAAAATAAAAGTATTTTCATTTTTATTTCAAGCTATTATAGTTTTCCAAGTTTATATCTTAATACCTTTACTTTACTCAATACACAGGTTAAACATATAAAAATCACCCTGCACCTACTACCTACCCTGTATTTTCTCAACTATTTAATCGAATTACGGATCATCTAAATATAATAATAATATATCATTTATTTAGCAGAGCTATATAAAATTCACAGATCATAAATAAATAAATACATATGGGCTGAATGAAGGCTTACTGAACTACTTACATAATAAACAAATGAGTGTAAAAAAAAAAAAAAAAAAACAGAACCAAAAACATTTAAAAGTTAATAGTTGAAGCGGAAAAAATGAATACATATATCTATAGAACAAGTTAGCGTGTATAAAAGACAATTACATGTTGATCACATATGATTTTAGGAATGTTTTAAAGCTATGTAGAGTATCACAGTTTTTAAGTTCATTTGGGAGTTTATTAAATTCAACAAGTCCTTTATAGAATAGACTGTTTTTGGTCTTCACTAAGCGACTAGTAGGCACATAAAAATTTGTTACATTACGGGTGTTCTAGTCATGAACATCACTCACAAGCCTTAGTTCATCGCATAGATAATTCGGAACCAAATTATTTTTCATTTTGTATATAAAGACAAATGTTTTATACATAATTAACTGTCTAATACTCAATAATTCTAACGTGTCTAACATTAACTGAATGGGTGAATACATGTTACAACATAAAATGGTACGAAGAGCACGGTTCTGGATTTTTTGTAGTAAGTTTACATGTTCTTGATTTAAATTGTAAAATATTGTAGAGCAATACTCTAAATGTGGTGCGATTATTGATTTATATAATAATAACTTTATATGGATTGTCAAGTTTTTACCAATTCGTTGTAAAAAGTATATTTTCCTAGCCATTTTCCCGGCAATATAAATTGCATGACGATCAAACTTGAGATTTTCATCCAACATTACACCCAAATATTTGATTACTTTCACTCTCTCGATTGATTGACTATCCAAGTTTATGTGAATGTTGTCATCAATTTTTGCTAGCATATTTAAGTGTGATCCAAGTGTCACGCACTAACCGTTCAGAGCGCACCCTGGACGCACACTGCTTTCCATTCAGGAATTGACGTAGACTCATGACCTTTGATTACATACCATATTGTGACGAGATATCATTTTTTCGCCGATATTTGCCCTACAACGCCACTGTGTTGGTGCGCGAACGCGGTGGAAGCTTATAGATGATTCTCGAAAGATCTGGGGTACTCTTGCATTTCCGGCGATATATATAAGACTGCGGTGCCGTTATTTCAGTTCAGTTATTGATTGGTCACGAAATATAAATTGTGAAACATTAATGGATCGGTCATTTGAAAACCCACAAGTCCTTGAAATAACTTTATAGCAAAAAAAGAAATTTGAATTTGTTTCCAATGCCATTCATTGAAGATATGGGTGTCTGAAATGAGCTGATACATAATATCACACATCCAAAAAAAAATTAAAACAACAAATATTTCTATTTTGAAAATGAGAAACATAGGAGGTTTCTCAAATGAACGCAATTTTCAAAAAATAAAATGGTAAAAAATAACAAATATATTATTTATTTTGTCAGTAATCTTCATGAGTGTGGGCCATTGAATCAATGATGCATAAGAATGTCTGTATATTATTCGTCTTGAGGTTTCTATGTAGTGCATTGAGTTCTTGATGTTATTGAGTCTGTCTACATTCATTGGAACAAAGCGTTCATAAAGTATCTCACCAGTACTGTTCTTCCAATGAGAATGTGTGAAGTCTCAATCAATCAAAGAGTGACTATCTCGTTTATATTTACTTCTTTAATACTTTATTTACACTCTTCTGACTTGTAACAGAGATGCCTCCATGTGAAAGTACCTAATATCGTCCGTTCATTTGAGAAATACCATAAAACCACTTGACTTATGGGGTTTCTCAAATGAATAGCTGATCCGCATATTTGTTTGACCCATCAAGTGTATGAAAACAAATTGTGTTTCTCTGTGAATCGATGCGTCTATATTCGACAAATCAAAAAATGGTCAAATGTGATTTTTGCTGGAACATGGACTTTTGGGGATTCTCAAATGACCGATTCAAATAGGCGGTGATTCTGAAATAAATTGTTTGTAAATAGTAAGTGCTGTACATAGTGACTTGGAATAAATAAAAAGAAACTGAACAGTGTTTTCTACAGCGAAAAGTATTACAGTGTTTTTGTGGTTTGAAGGGAAGTCATGTGATTTCTCAAATTTCAGTCGTTATAATTGCATGATTCTATAACTAACAAGGTAAGCTCACGCGAATCTCCACTGACGTCACTAGGAGCCTCATGATAGTGAAGTTAGGCGATAAAATGAGGTTACGATTTTTGTTTGTTCACTTGCACCGTGACGTGATCTGTCAAATTCAAATTATCAAGTTGAATATTTTTAGAAGACTAATGACTTGAAATATGATGATCAACATCATCTGTGTTTCATTGTTGAAAGATCTAGGATATGTTCGAGTCAGCCTGCCAAAATGTCCAAAAGATTAAAAGATTCTGGAGTCTGGATTAAAAGATTGAAAAAGATTTCGATTTGAGTATTGATAAATTTGAGAAACCCTTTTCGAATTGTCAAAATATTAAGGAGCATGAGTAAAATACTGGAGAAAATAGATCAATCTTTTTTCTATTTGCTTACAGAAAGAGTTTTTCAATTTCGTCTCTGCTCATGCGTTATTTTGTTTTAATTCTCATGTATCGGGTGAATGCTTTCCTCCATACAGATTTCCCAATACCAAAGTGAACAATTGGTATTTTATGTACAAACGGCTCACTCACTTTCAAAAATAGATACAAAAATGTACCTATTAGACAAAGCTTATTCCCTATCAAAACAGCAAATGGTTACTTCATTTAATGAAAGGTATACATTCAGGTATGTATACATTTCTTGAATAAGAATCAAACATGTTCCAAAGGCTATGCAAGAGTCAGCAAGATATACCTACGTGATTGAAAACGTATATTATGATGCAAGATTCTGCAAAAACGATGCACGATAAGTTATAACCTCAAAATCTCGAAATCACAACAAACAAACAGTGAGTCGACTCTTGACCCTTCGCAAATTGGAAACGCATACGCAAAAATGCGATCATCATGTTCTTTCAAATGCTGACCGCACAATTGAGTATACGTTTCAAATTTGCGAATGCTCAAGAATTGACTCCCACCCAAGGCTAAGCCCAGATCGTCAAACGTCAAAAGTCTTCTTCTTCTTTCGATGAGCTGGCGTCAACCTTATGGGTTCTGACGACTGCACAACGTCAAAAGCCAAAAATGCAGTACGCTTTTTGGTCACGAATTGATAGAAATCAACTAGCGTACATATATGCGTGCTATTTTAGAAATGCAAATGCAGCGTATGTCCTACGTTAGTTCACCCATGGTGGGCTCTCCATGACGTGATGCGCGCTTCTGTTCAAAAATCGTCCGGCAATCGATCACTATCAAAATAGCAAATGCTCACTTTATAAAAGGTATACATTTCTTGAATGAGAATCAAACATCATTATTATTTGAGAAATGAATAATTCTCTGCTCTCTTAAGATAATTATTCCGTGAAGACTACAAAACATAAACAAAATAGACTATAACAAAAAGCAAACTGTCAAATAGCTGACTGAACATATCCAGAAGTTCAGAAATACGGGTGTGAAAATTGCACTCATGAATTATTACCCCTTGAATTTTACACAACAGTCACACACATAGTGACCGACTGCAATGTTTCTGAACTCGCCCTTCTGTATAATTATTCGTTGTCAGAGTGATTATGCCACTTTGGCAAACTATTCCCGCACTAGAGCCCGATATTTTAATGTCCATTCAAGATAAAGGTAGTCTTGAAGGTACAGCTGGTTCGTAAAAAAACTGGTATTGCTCATAGAAATGTTTACAAAATTGAGCAGTGAAATATTTGTTTTGACAAAACTATACCACAGTGACATGTCATTCAAGTGAAAAGTTTGAGTATGTTATGATTTATGTATGTAAATAATTGATTTGAATCAGGTAGATTTGCAAGTTTTGATACACACAATCGATCAATTCATTATTTTCGCTTTAGTTCCTGTACTCCTGTGAGGAGTCATTTGAAAAAAAAATATTCAAAAGTATCAACCTGGTAAAAATATGACGTCATACTTTTTTGTTTTGTCAAAACAAATATTACACTGCTCAATTTTTTGAACATTTCTATGAGCAATACCAGTTTTTTTACGAACCAGCTGTACATTGCTCCTTGAATTTGTCTGCCGTGAGTGCCGTGTTTCAATAGCCTAGTTTACACCGACAACTTGGTCCACGGACCAAGTACTAAATTCGAACTGTCAGAACCAGATATTTGGTTCGAATGGTGTAAACAGTTGCGAACTAAGCTGGTCCGCTCTTGGTTCGGTATTCGCCAGCAAGTGTACCAAACTAAATTTGGTTCGATCTGGATCAAAATTATGAGGTTATGTTGATTGTTATTATTGTGAATTCTGTTGGTTCTGAGCTTCTAAAGCAATCTGAGCGTACTTCCTTATGTTTTTTTGGTTACGGATTGTGTTGATGAATAATTTCGACTTGTTTTTGACATTTGACGAATTGCGGGCGTATACTCATTTAGTTCACGCGTTGCAAGACGGTGAAACGGGCAAGAGGCAAGCATTGGCCCCACCGTAGTATCCCCACCAGCTTGGTCCTATAGGACAGAACTAAACGAGTTATCGATGTAAACTAGGCTAATTTCGACACTCACATTAGATCCTCAGCTAGATGAAAGTAGTGGCGCCATTCAAATACGGCACTTTCGGTAGCCAATTTTAAAATTCACATGAACTTTAAGTATACCTAAGCTAAAATGTAACTTATGGTGACTATGAAATATCGGCCCTTAGTGCGGAAAAATGCTTTCACGTATTGAAAATAGGGCGAGAAGAGACAATTCACGCACGCTTGTAAAATGGATACTTTTTTTTTCTTCAAACGTCAGTAAATTCGTCATTATTCGACGGAGCTTCACTTTTCAGCAGTGTTATTCGCTATGTGCAACTGGTTGGTGGGGAGACGAGAAACGATCCCGCGCTACCAGCGGAAAAAAATCGCAGTTTTGTGGGCGCGCAGTGTTGCCAAATTTGAATCAAGACCTTCCACTAGAAGCGAATGAAAAAATTGGGTTTAGCAGAGAATGAACTAGATTTATTACACTATTTTGAGAAGCATTTTGTTTTCTCGGTTTTCTTGATACATCTTCATCTTCATCTTACTGTCTTCCTGATGCTATTTGAACCTTTTTCTCCACTCTGGAGGCCGCTTGGCCTCATAGTGGGGCTCCACATCGCTCCTCGGGCCCAATGATAGGGCTTCGCCACAAGGGGGCCCCCGAATCTCAAAATGGAACCAAAACTCGTTTTGGGGATTTCTGCCTTGTGGTAGGGCTCCGCCTCAAGGGGGCCCCGAGTCTCGAAATGGAGCCAAAACTCGTTTTGGGGATTTCTGCCTTGTGGTAGGGCTCCGCCTCAAGGGGGAGGCCTGAGTCTCATAAGGTGGTAGGGCTTCGCCTCAAAGAGGCCCCGAATCTCATGATGGAGCCGAAACTCGTTTTGGGGATTTCTGCCTTATGTTAGGGCTCCGCCTCATGGGGCTCAAAGTGAGGCCCGCCTTATTTTGCGGTCCCCAGGATCCGTGATGGATTTCCGTTTCAAGAGGCTTCGTTTTTTCGCTTGTACTCCTTTTTTACTACTTCTTCATTGTTTTTTGCCTATTGACTCTTCCTTATAATGTTTATTGCATATTTCTCCAACCTGCCGTATTGATTTCTGGTAAAGTATAAATCCACTTCGCGACCTTCATTCAAATTCACCGGAACTACTGAGAATTCTGCAAAGTTGGCAACAGTGTAGTTAATGTTTACATCTTCATAACCTCAGTTTTAAACGTCAAAACACTAAAAACGATAAATTATACACTCAAGTATTGTAATTACAATTATCTTCTATTTTATTGATAGAAATAATGAACCTGATGAAAATTATTCGTACTGATTGTCACTGGAGGTCGAAATCAGGTATTTTTCTCTATATTACCATTTGATCATGTATGAAAACAGCTCACAGTTTTGCCAGTTGCTGACACCAGATGTCACTGTTCGGATGTTGCACATAGCCAATAGCAACAGCGTTGTGCATTGTTTTTTCAAAAATCGTTAATTTAGTAACAAATTGGTTATTATTTGATCGTACCTACTCCATAACTGCTTATCAATACGGAATTAAAACGTTGTCGGAGATGCTATTCTTAAAAAAAATACCAACAAGAAATTGAGCAAAAAAACAAGCAACATCATAAAATTGAACATTTTATCAAAAATGATAGTTCGGCAATGGCTTTGTGATAAGGTGGATTTTTTGTTTTGAAACCCGTTTCATTCACTAGAACCAGATTTCTTGACTCAAGAAAACTATGGCTTGACCAAAGGATAGAAATTGAAATAAGATATTTTCACTTGCGCTTTGATCAATCACTCCTTTGTATTAGGGTATACGGCTATTCATTCATTTGAATTTTGAAGAGTTGTTGATCTTCGACAAAAAGAGGATAATTTGACCCAAAAATTATGAAAAAGGGGTACACCATATGGCAACATCTAGATGCTGAGAAACTGCTTTGTGGAAGAAGACCCTTGAAAGAGTACAAGGAGATTTGGGTATATTTTGTATATGAAAAGTTCATGTTTTGTCTGGATTTTTCATGATCATTCATAACCTAAACATATCCAATGTGTAAAACGCTGACTTTCTCGATTCTGAAGTAGAATCATATTTGCCGATTTATGACATTTTCAAAGATAAAACATACCTCCACCAAGAATAGTGCTCTGATTATATGTGGATGTAATCATTGGAAAAGATACCACCGATTTCCTGGAAAGAATTTGGTTTCCTGGAGAAAATGACATTTAGGGTCTGCATTTTTCTCTGTGAAAATATCTTAAGAGATGATCACCTATCTATTTCTGTTCTTCAAACTCAAATTTAAACAACATAAAATGCCCATGAAGATCCGTACCCCATTGTTTCTTCTGAATTTAAATAAATGTTTCCTAAAACACCTAATTGAAAACATGCTTATGAGAGCATTAGCATTTCTTTCTTTTTGGAAAATAAAGAAAGCAAGATTATCATTACTCATGGAGTTGACATTTAATTGTAATTGATTATGCTGTGAAAGTAAAAGTTCTTGCATCCTTGGTTTTCTTGAGATCAAAAACTTTGATAAACGTTCTGATATGGATTTTGAAATAGTTATCCAGGTTGAAGTGATTTCAACATGATCAAGTTGTTCTTATATGGCCTTGAGTATCAAAAATTACTTCAAAGAAGTCATTTATTCTCTCTAATGCTAATAGATTTTAGAGTTTCTAAACTATCCAGCAATTCTCGAAATAAATCAAAGTACTCCTAGCCTGCCGTCAACATATTACAGTAATGCAGATATGCATCTTCTCATCAACTCCCTTAGCGGTAACAATAACAAGAACAAATTTGATATGTATCATCTGGCAGTGCGAATTCTCGGAAGGAACGCGTCACTTGTGATCCCAAAATTTCCCCAGGATAGCCATCTGTGACGTATCGCAGTTTGTGTTACGTCATAAGCACGTGGCATCTTGCCAACTGATTATGTTTTGCGAACCTTACCGCCGCCGGCAATCGGAAAAGGGGATGAGTTGGATAAATGAACTGACCCGATTCGAATTGTGGTTTTGCATAAGACGGCAAAGGAATGATAACATCCCAATCAATTATGTTGAGTGCCAAGTATACATTCTCAACGATGTTTGATCTATGACCCGGGTATTGTTCAGAAATCTCTTGAAATCTTAGGTGTTACAATGAAACCTCCATTATTCAAAATTCCTGAATCTTCAAATCACCGGGAAATATCTTCTCACTAAATCACTCGTTAAAGCAATCTAGAAAACGAAGCTATGGCGCTTTTGTTCCATAGGAGAAATGCCTAACCGTCCCAGGGTCAAAGCGAAAATTAATTGTGAAATATGTGACAATTTGAATTTGCATATCAAACTAGTTGGCATTGTCTGACGTATCCATAAAATACCACTTGATTTCTATCTACACATTCTTGTGACCTGAATAGGCATGAAACAACTTCAAGGTCGTGGCTGACAATAACATTCTGTGCTCGTCATGATAAATATGCATTTTAACATCAGACTTTCTGGATATGGACTTGGAAAAGTGTTTTGTACGATGGATCATGGAGATTAGTTATACAGAAGGTTTGTAATTACACAAAAGCTTTTGGATTTCATTTTCAAGGAACAGGTTCTGAATAGTCAAGAAGTAGAAATCTCACTTCCTCAACAAGAGACAAGAATGGTTTATCGGTAAAATATGTTGTGATGAATTTCAGCTATAGAAACACTTGTTCAGTTTTAATTCATTTATTCAAAGTCAATTTGCACACAACAATCACTTTTACTATCACAAAATCACAGCTTATTTATGTTTTACGATTTATATTTTGCGACGATCAATAACTGAACTAAACTGAACTGAACTCTTGTCTGAATGGCGGATGAAGGACCGCCATTCAGACAAGAGTCCTCTCCGATCTCTCGATAGATGGAGAAAGCTCTTCAATATTCTAGATGTAGGCAACCGAAAATCCTAGAACAATACAAAAAACAGTCGTTCGAACATGTGACAAACGGGACAAGAGCCGAAATATTCAAACGAGACATAATGGTCGGAGCGTTGTCTCTGCTGTCGGCGTCCTTGCAAGTTCATACCGTTGGGCATGTTTCGTCACAATTTATTTAATGTAAGGTTCACATGTTAGTTTTGCCCACTCGCCAACATCACTTTTCAAAAAAGAATAAACGGAATAGGAAATCATATTCTCATAATCACAGTGCATTATCGTTGTGAGTGAATGAGTTTTCAAAAGGATTGATCATATAAAAAATCAAAACAAGAAAATCTACATTTAATAATTGATGTGTTGGATGAAGGTTTCAGTTAACTAGTTGCATATCTATCAAATTGAATAGCCAAACAGAAAGAGCAGCACCATAAGCTTGAGAGTCTACTGACATACCATTAGCAATAACAAGCAGGAGAAGTTTGAAAGACAAATTGGGTTTAACTGAATTCAGTCTGTCGAGGTTACTTAACTGTCCGAGAATAAAATACCAATGAGAAGCGACAAAAACCTAACTTTCCGACAAAGTTTTGTCGCTTCTCATTTGAATTTTATTCTCGGTTACTGTGGTATTCCCAGTTTGACATATATCTATTAATAACTATATGGGAAGCAATTCAACACGCTTGATGCCAGGATGAGATAGAAGATCCCGCTGTACTATATATTTTTCGCACGGGGATGGTCTCCTCGTGATAGAAAAGGATAGCCTTATGCGATTTATGCGAAAAATATCACAGTACAGCGGGATCTTCTATCTTATCCTGGCTTCAAGCGTCGCTCGTTGTTCAAATGGGACGGTTCCCATATAGAGTTAATAGATATATGCAGTTTGATACTCCGTTGCCATGATACTATAACAATCAAGCATGGAGGTAAAAAGGGGTGGAGACGACATCACGTGACTAAAATGGGATCACTTCCGCCATCTTACCGTCATCGTTCTGTCAAAGTGTTTGTTCAAATTTGTAGAACGGTTTTTCTGAGTATTGGCTGTGTCGTGAGGATTATTTTGTGATTTTTATGTGTTGTTACATTTCTCAATTAATTATGGTTTCATGTGCTCTGAGAAGTTGTGCGAGTAGGAACGCTATCGATAAGAAAAAATCGTTTGGAATCACATTTCATAGGTTAGTATAGCATAGTACAGGACCATGATATAAAATTTGTGTCGGGTTTACTAAAATATTTATATGGTTGAGATTTGTAAATAATGTTTAATCACATTATATTGTAGATTCCAATATAAAACTCCAGGATTGATTGAAAGCTTGTGTCAAGGTTTTGGTGTATATTTCTATCTACTACTACTATAAACTATCTTTTTGGTAGAAACGTAGGCACAAGTTTTCAATCAATCCTGGAATTTTCATTGACCCTCAAACCCAAAATCCAGCAACCTCAAATTAAATATCTTGTTTCCGCAGGTTACAAATACTTGTTAATTTCTCAAATACCTAAAAATACTCCGGAACTTTTCTAATCTTTAAAAATATAATAGAACATGGCTAACGTTACTGAGTAGACTGCAGTATTATTAGTAATTACTGACAGTCAAAAGGTTTGAATTATTAGCCTACATCAATTGGTCCCGCTAGTTCAAATATATAACTAGGTGATGTTCTCCATCATAAAATTAGTTAGAACTGCAACGGTCCCGGGGTTGGCGAAAAGGGCCGTTGAGGCCTACTCGCCGGGCAGTGGTTTGCCCCTCCCACCCATACCAATACCAATAATAATAATAATTATTTTTATTATTTCAAAAATTCGCAGAGCAGGTGGGGAAAACATTTTCAAAATCTATTCTCCCTCACTTTTCAGTTTTCCTGTTCATGTACAGTCGTGTGCATTAATGCGTTGTAAAGCCGTGTACACATTGGTAAAAACTTTCATTGTGTGTCGCATTTACCACAAATTCTTGTGCCCGATAAAAATATTTGCGCGTGTGGACGTGTTTTTCGCAAATTCATCCTGCATTTTGTACAACGGATTCATGCACACGACTGCACATACCACCACGTTTCGCTTGCAATGGAAGATTCAAAATTCAATCCACTAATTTTCTTGTTCACTGTCATCTTTCTTATTCCTCTTTATTTATCTCCTAGTGAATATTGAACTGCATGATTTGTATTATTATAGCATAACTGATAATTGCTTGTCAATAGCGGGTTTAGGAAATCAAACTTCGATATTTCTCAAATTGCCGACGTTTCGATCATTGAATTTGATCTTTTCAAGGCTACAATAAGAAAAAAAAGTGTGTTATTCACTGTGCTTGATGAGCAGGCCTCTTAAACGCATGATAACTATAACTATTCTTTAACAGTAAATTTTGATGGAACAAGAGAAAATAAAACTAAACATCCACATCAGTCTAGGCCAGGAACACTTCAACCATACTCTAAGCAACCTAACAAAAAACTTACCTCATCGAAAGATCACAAAGTTCTCACTCTAAAGTATTTGCCGTATCCATCATACATAATATGTATTGTCGGTGTATGCATAATACAATTATTATATTCCTATTCTTTATAATTAAACTATGTTTTATATGTGCAATGTTCACAAGAGTGAATAACACACTTCTCTTTCTTATTGTAGCCTTGAAAAAGATGGAAATAAATGATCAAAACGTCGGCAATTTGAGAAATATCGAAGTTTGATTTCCTAAGTCCTAAACCCGCTAGTGACAAGCGGTTCTACATACGAGGGACACTTATCTAGCAACCTAACTAATAATTGTTATACATCTGTTGTTTGTTGCTTCGTTTTAGTTTCACTTCCTATTGTTTTGTCAAGTATCTACTCCGGTACTGTTTTGTTTTGTACATGAATCAAGTTTCACGATTGGAAAATACTTTTTTCGAATTGTTTTATGATACTTCACACATAATATGAAGAATAGTTAATGGTAAATTGAAACGATTATGATTAATAAATCAAAAATATGATGTTATCGTGAATAAATTCGAATAATGTTTAAATCTAGAGTAACAATTCTGGAGTGTTTCTATTTGTCGGCCAGTTCGCCCCTGTCTACGTCTCCATATTGCAGCTACTCTAAGCTCCACCTACTGATCCCATTTTTCTATCACTGTTTGAATGTTCCTTAGTGACTCTTATGGCCGATTGCACCAACCTTTTTTAGAATAGAATAAAATAGAATAGAATAATTTATTAACGAACAAGTCATTTTACAAAGCAATTTATGCTAATATTGTATCAATTAATGTAGTAAGATGTATCAAAAAACAATAAATATTACAAATTTGCCTATATTCTAAGATAAAAATACAAAAAAGCAAGGTACAGGTTAACAATATCACAGAGTTACATAAGATAATCAATTGAATTCATATAGATACATTGAGTTTTCTCTTCAAGCCCGCTGCGCTAATAGAGAACAAATCTAAGTCACTCGATAGTTTGTTGGCAGCTCTAGCCATTCTGGACAGAGGATTGAAGTATCCATAATTCGTGGAGTGAAAGTCAACCCAGAACAACTCATTCCGTCTCAGCCTCCTAGCTGCCCTGAGACCAAATGATGACAACAATTCAGAAGAGTCTATGAGGCCGTTCAATATCTTGTGCATGAAACAAATATAATTTTATATATAATTTAAATAATTTTGAGGATACTTAACGCTTAGGCTAACTTGACGCTACTTAACGCTAACTTGACAATTTCGCATGCAAAACTATCAAGTTAAGGGTTCCTTAACGTTAAGTATGCTCAAAATTGGTTGGTGCAATCGGTCATTATGATTCTATCTCGATGCAATCAAGATATGATCACGCTCATCATCCACTGAAGTCATCATCAGGTGCTCACCCTTCCCGTATATATATTTTTTATCTATGGCTCACCCTTCAACAAAATGCATAAGTTACCGAGGTGACTGGGTTATTAGGTTATATTTTTGATGTTTCAACAGCTTAGTCTAAGTTCCGGTATAAGAAATATCCACTCTCATCTGTTATTTGATTATGATAAAGATTATATTATGTAAGATAATTTTTTCATCGATAAATCGCGGTTGCCTAGCAAAATCACGGGCCTTCGCTGTTTAATAATATTTACTTGGATTGATTTTTTTTGATCAACTTCCCTCATTTGTTATTTATGAATATAGATCATAAGTCGAAAGAAAATTGTACAAGGAATTGGAAAAATATAGGTTGCCTACTTTCCTTTTTGTACAACAATAAGGTTGCCAGGTTCAAACAAGTGGACAGGCGTGGGAAATATACCCTCATCTGTTATTCGACCGATTTTTTTTTAGAAAGCTTATTTAATTCCATATCGAACAGTATAAGGTTCTTCAAATAACTTTTGAAATGATAAAGTTATTTGGTTGAGATTTGGTATCTAAGGGTGGTTCGACACGTGAAATTCAAATCTTGCCTTGGTATGGTTCTTACTAGTAAGGGGCGCCACTTATACACCTTTTCACTTTTTCAAATAGTCAAGTGTAAATATCTTGAAAAAGGTTACTCCCAGCCACTTCTACTAAGTATACCTTTTTTGTGTAAAAAGGACGGAGAAAACCTTTTTTATTTTGAAAAGAATGTACGGGTGTGTACCAAAAAGTTATGACCATTTAAGTAAGTGAAAAAGTAGATGAGTGAGAATCATACCAAGGCAAGATTTGTAGTTTGCGTGTCCAACCACATTTAATACCAAATCTCAATCAAATAACTTCATTATTTCAAAAGTTATTCGAAAAATTAAAAATTAAACTTTTACTTTGACATAAGGCAACCATGGGGACACACTTTTGAACAGGCAACCCCAAACTGTTGGATAGGGAATTGAATAAGCTTTCTTTAAAAAAAAAATCAATCAAATAACAGATGAGGGTATATTTACAACGCCTGTCCACCTGTTTGTACCTTGCAACCTTATAGTTGTACCCAACAACAATGAGGGCATCTAATGAAAAAAAATCAATCCAAGTAAATATCATTCAACAGTGATGGCCCGTGATTTTGCTAGTCAACCCATGCGCGATTTATCGATGAACAAATTATTCAACATATAATCTTTATCATAATCGAATAACAGATGACTTTCGCGAGTCGGTTCTAATTTCGTGCAGCAAGTGCTCATCTTGTGTGTTTCTGTATCTACGTCACTTTATGCGGACGTTATCTTTTGAGAACAGGAAGTTGTTTCCAACTAAAAAAGCAAAATATAAAATTATCTTGAATAATGTTTATGACTCTATAGAATGCAAAGGTCACATTGAAGAGAATATAAAAATACTTCCGCATATATGTTTTCTCAGACTATAACAGATCTATCGCCATAACAGCCGCTTAAGCCTCACTGACCATAACGTTAGCCAGCACATTGAAACACTTTTGAATGTTTATCATTGCTGGCATCGTCAGTAAATAAAATATTACCCCATTCATCTCCACGCCAAGCAGGCGCGTTCAAGTAAACTGCAATCGTTCACTTCTGCGACATAGTTTTAGCTGGAGACCTATTACAGCTTCGTACGATTTTGACTTCAATTTATAATCAATTTATAATCTTGTTCCATTGCCGATGTGTTCTCAATTGAAAAAGCTTGATCCTATTTTATTTTTTTACCATCAATTGATTCTGAGTACAGATCCACTTTGAAGAATATTGTGAAAGTTGAAAGTTTCTAGTTGAACTTTTTATTTCGAGATGACATCAGAAATGGAAAAACTTAGAAATTATCTTGTTTTACCATATGTCTTTGTCTTGTGGTGAAATATTGAATTTCATTTCACTGGTTTGTCTTAATGCAGTTGCAAGAATGCGATTGTTTTCACGAACGGCACTGGTAAACTTTAGTCCCGACGTCCGACGCCAACGTTTGCCGCCAAGATAATAAATTGGCTTTGTTGGGACTTTTCCAAGGTATAGTTTGCTTGCATTGCAGTTTCAAAGAACAAATTTTATTCGCAATTGTTTTCCTTGGTATACCTTGTCTCATATTTTTTAATTAACGCAAGTTTCTCGGTATTGTTCCAATATTTGTAATATTGACCCCTGGGTTCGATCATGACATTGAAAATTTGCAGTGAGAGTAGTAAGACCCATCCTGATCAGAGTGTAAATCCTCTGTAGGTATGACTAATGGTTCAATTATTGATCAACTTGCAAGACCATGTAAGTGAATTTATGATTTTGGTTGCTTAGCATGCCGAGGGGCGCGACGCTTTCATACTTCCTCTATGTAATCTTATTGAGCAAAATCTTATGTGACAAACGATTCCAAAAACATAGGTACTCCCAAAACATCCCAATAAACACACGAACGTGAAACAAACGTTTTAAAAAGAAGTAAAACCATTAAAAAAATGAGTTCATATAATACGTATATTCAACTTGAAAATGTCGCGGGTTACAACGATCTGCATAACCTAATCGTCAACGTTGGATTGTCGTGAAAAAAAAAAAACAAAATTTGACGTTTTTCAATCAACGTCCTATAGTCCATGGAATTGGTACATTTTACCTTGCATGAAATGAGGTAGTTCTGATTTTTTCATATGTTATATATGATGAAGTAGTAAAGACAAATCCGAGTTTTCGACCTCGAAGGCCCTCCGGATCATTGCTAAATTCTACAAAAATCGCTATATTCTGTCATTTTTTTGACATTTTCTCAAATTTGACCAGTGGACTAATTTTATGGCAAAAGTCGTTATGTACAATTTTAAAGTGAACAAAATTTTGTAAAAAGCGAGATTAATTTGGTCTTTGTAGATGAAGTACTTTCTTAGATACAGCAGTTTGAAGTTTTACATTTCTGAAAAAAATAAATTTAACATTTTTTTCCAGCTTTTTTCAATATTGACCACTAAGGACCCATTAAACGGTATAAGTGATCATTAGTGATAAGGACCAGCTGTCCAAAGTTGATGAGGTTGGTAAGCAAATATTTGAAAAAGGCTTTATGAAAACTACGACTGTTGAAGAATTTTTTTGCAATATGAAATACTTGAATATATCCAGTACTTATGTACAATTCCACTTTTTAATTCTTGTACATTTTGATGGCCCAGGCTGGCTCTCTAGATTCACAGTACTTCTTTTTGGGGCAGTTTGTTTTGTTAGTATTTCTTCATCGCTTGGATCAGGCAAGTAGAAATCGTTATCTGATACTGGATCATCGTTGAGTGATTATTTAATGTCGTCACAAGGTCTGGTATGTTTTCACAAGATTGACCGCCACAGTGGCAGAAAACAGCCGAGCGTTTAAGTCCTGCTTTCCTACAACAATAATTGTCGGTTCAACCATTTTTGCAGTTGCAGGAAATAATGTTTGGTGAGGGCTGAAGCTGGTGGTTTTATCAGCAGTTGCGGAATGAGGCCTGGTCTACTTCGCATTCAGCATCCAGCCCCAATCAAGGGGATTCTTCTCATTTCCCAGCCACTTCTGTATCTGAAAAAAAAACCAACAACAAAATTAAGAACAATATTTCAAGAAAGTCAATATTCCACTCTCTGCGAACCTACCAACAAGTAAAAAAAATATTTTTTCAACCCCCAACGCAGAGGGTTTTGAAAATATCTGATTTCACTTGTTGTCACTATTGATTTTCCTAAAATATTGTTTTTAATTCTGTTGTTGGAGAGTCCGCTCGATTGGGGCTGGATGCGAAGTACATACGGCCTCACTCCGCAACTGATGACGAAATCACCAGCTCCTGAGCCCCTGCTAAACATGATTTCCCGTAACTGCAAAAAACGTTATATCAACAATAATTACGGTTGTAGAAGAGCAGGATTCAAATGCTCGGCTGTTTGCAGCCACTCTAGCGGTTGATCTAGTAAAAACATACCAGATCTTGTGACGACATTAATGAATCACTCACTCATCGATGATCCAGTATTAGATAACGTGTCGACCTACCTGATCCGCTCGATGAAAAAATACCTACGAATCAAACTGCCCCAAAAAAAATTGTTGTGGATTCAGAATACCAGTAGAGAAGAATCAAAAAGAGCAATCGTGCATAAGTGCTGAATATATTCAATGAAGTATTGCATATTACAAAAAGTTTTCTTCAACAGTCGTAGTCTATTTCACAACCCCTTTTTAAATATTTGCTTTACGACCTCATCAACTCTGGACAGCCAGTCCTTATAAATCGTGTATATGATCACTATTACCGTTAAATGTGTCATTAGTGGTCAATATTGAGAAAAACGGAAAAAAAAACTTTTAATTTTTTAAAAAATGTTTCAAAACTTCAGAATGCTGTATCTTAGAAACTATTTCATGTACAAAGACCAGATTATTCTCGTTTTTTTCCAAGGGATTGTCTTCTTGACAAAATTGAGAATATGTCAAAAACGTAACAAAATTAGGCGGTTTTGTAGAATTTAGCAATGATCCGGAGGGCTTTCGAGGTCGAAAACTCGGATTTGTCATCATCACTCCATCAGATACAACATATCAAAAGATGAGAACTACCTCATTTCATGCAAGGTAACACCCCTTTTTTAGTACGATTTCCATGTACTACTACCAAATTGTCAAGGTTTGATTCTGGTATAAATAAGACTAGAATTAACCGTTTTGCGAAACTGATTTCAAACGTTAGATATAAATTTCTCATTTTCACTTTTCATTTATTGTCATGGTTCTTTGTCGTCATTGCGGTCGGTGAATGAATATTCCATTATGCGAACTGTAACATCACACCCTCCAAGCCCCAACCACTAATGACACTAGTCATTTGTCTTCTGATCTACATTAGTACAGTAAATTCGCGCTTTTTCTGAGAATTTTGGGAAATACGCAGGATTCCTTATTCAACTTGTGGAGGGGGTCTCCAATAGCTAAACTCTGAGTTTTCGAGAAAATCGAAGGTGTGCTTGCCCCGTCATCTTGAAAATAAGGGTGCGTGTGTTTTCTCCGTTCCTTTTAGACTCACGATAAAATATTGTAAAATCAAAGTTGTTCAGAATAAGATTCCCAAAAACTTTTATCCCAAACTTTTTTATTCAAAATAAGTAGTAAAAAATCTACAGGGTGACTCCTTAATATGGGATGTGAGAAAAAATCGAATAGGACGAGAGTATTGTGAAATCACATTCTCAGCTACTTTTTTTCTATTTATTTTAATGACTGCTGGCATTTTTATTTGCACAACTTTCGTCCTGTACGATTTATTTTGATCATGTAATCACCCTGTAGATTTTCTTTTACTGATTTTAGGAAAAAAGTTCACTAGAAAAATTATTCTGATTAAAAATTCGAACCATATTCGTTCTATGATATTTTATCGTAAGTCTTACATAGGAACGGTGAAAAGAAGTAGCGCCCTTATTTTCAGGAGGGCGGGGTAAGCTCAGCTTCGATTTTTCCAAAAACTCAAAGTTAAGTCACTGAGTGCCCCCCAAACATGTTGAAAATAATGTTTTGCGTATTTCCCGAAATTCTCAGATGACCCTATTTTAAGCACGGATTAACTGTACTATACAGGGTGTTCATCAATTCAATGCCGATACTCAAGGGTGATAATTCATGAATGATTACAAAAAGTTCATATGGACATGAGGACCTATGTCCATATGAACTTTTTGTAAGAGCCTAATTTTCAAGATACAGGGTATTGAAATGTGAATGATTTTTTTATAATTTCTTTGATATTATTTCAGGCACCTCTATGAAATTTGGTTCACGTCCTTTATGCATCAATAAGCATTTTGTGATGTACAAAAATTTTTATTATTCTTACCAGTGGCGTCCGTACGAGTTTTACACTGAATATTTTTGAAGAAAAAACTTGTACGCCACTGCTTCCTATATAATAATAATCTTTATTTAGCAAGAGCTATAAGGTAAATACACATGTAGTTCGATAAACGAAAATTAACACTATATCAAAAGTAAAATGTATAAAGTGTATAAAAGTATAAATGTATAAATGTGAAAAAGTATGAGCGTAAAAACACCTACATAAAGGACAAACGAGTTAAAAGTTGTTACAAACGTATTCCCTGACCAGTCTTTTGAATTGTTCGATGGTATCACAACACTTAAGGGTTGGTGGCAGACTATTGAACTCCCGCAGTCCCCGGTATAATATGGAGTTCTGCATTTGACTTGTGTTGAATTTTGACAGCATGAAATCATTTCGGTGTCTCGTTTGGTAACTGTGAACATCGCCAAAATAATTAACTTCATCACAAATATATATAGATGATCTTGAATATAAAAATAAGTACATTCATCATGACCTTTTGATTAACAGATAAAAATTTTAAAACATTCAACATCAGTCTCACAGGTGTGTATCTATCACATTTTAGAATAGGTCTCATGGCTCTATTTTGGATCTTCTGAATCTGATCAATTTTATAATTAGGCAGGTGAGACAAAAGAGTGGAACAATATTGGAGGTGGGGTTCAGCTATAGCTGTGTACATCGTCAGTTTGGTATATGGGGATAGTTGTTGACCTACTCTATAGATAAAATTCACTTTTTGGGAAAACTTCCTCATAACATAGTTTGCATGAGATAAAAAATTTAAATTCGCATCAAGAATAGTACCCAAGTATTTTATCTCTGTTACCTTCTAAAATGAAAAATATTTTTGAATTCTCTATTTATTTCTGAGCCAGTCTGTTCTCTTTTTTTTATGTTGAAAAAAAATTGAAATAAAAAGATTTTCTTAGTTGCATTGACACCCTGCTGTGTCTTCCAATATTTTCAAATCAGAGGCGCCCTCTCCAACATTCTCATGCATATTGATGCATAGATGACGTGTACCAAACTTCAAAAAGATACCTGGAATAGTATCGAAGTATTGCTAAAAATTATTTTTTTTTTAATTTTAAAATCCAGGGTCTTGCGGACCTATGTTCATATGAACTTTTTGCCTTGAAATCATTCAAGGATTATTCCTCTCAGGTATCGGCATTTGATAATAAACACCCTGTATCTGTGGAAAATAGGCCCCTTGCATGTATTTTTTTATTGCCCAAAATGAACAATTAGACTTGAAAAGTATCCCCACAATTATTTTGTTTTGAATACGAAAAATATTAACGTCGCAATAAATAACTAAAGTTCAAACTGGCCAAATACCGGCCAAAATACGGCGAGTGGCGCAATCGGCCCCGGTTGCGTTCCTAATAATTAGAGTGGAAGGTTTTTATCAGCGGATTGCTGGCGTTTGGCGTGTCGTCCAGGCCCGGGTTTTTCTTGTAGAGTTTTTGACTCGCGTCTCTACCCTGTGAAATGCAGGGTGGAGACGCCCTCGGGCCACCTCGGAGAGTATCGGTTCTTCTTTTTCTACTAGCGCATTGGTTTTCTTTGTATTATGAGCGTATATTGTATGGATTAAAAATAATACTATGTAGATTAGGTGGTATTTCAATATGAGATGATGGATTATTTGTTATACCAAAGGATTCTCCTGATTGGTTTTCTTTATCTACACGGTGTCTCAATGGGAACAAACTCGATCTGTATACGGAAAGTCATACATAGGAAAATTTTGAAAATTTGACGGTATACCATCATCGATGGGGACAACCAGGCTAAAATATTTTTAAGATGGTAGTACTTCCGGTTGTACCGGAAGTAGGTGTCAACGCGTTTGTTTCAAATGGAACACCTTATACAGAGTGACCCATTTGAAAGTGGGCCACCCTCATAACTTTTTAATTTATTGATCGATTTTGGAATGTGGAGAGGGAAAAGGTGTATTTTGAGGCCATACGTCGCCCAGTTTTTTCCAAAAATCGAGGCCTATCATTAGAGCATATTTACAGGCTGAAAAATCCAAAAAACATATTAGCGATTTTTTTAGAGAAAATCTGACTACGCCACTGGATTTTTCATCCTCTAAAATGGATCTGTACCAAGTTTCATGTAAAAATATTAAAAATTGAGGAGTAATTTTATTATGCACCAAGAAGTATTTTACCTCAAAACTCTGCGATGACAAGTCTATCAGAGAAAAATTATTGAATATAAACATTCAAAAGATATTCTCATTTCAAAATACAATGAAAACAGACAAATGAGACTGGCATAAAAAAATAGAAAAAAAAATACACAAAGGAATAATATTTTCGAATTGAATATTTTTCCATGAAATCAGGTGCAGACACATTTCAGGGGATGAAAAATCCAGTGGCGTAGTCGGATTTTCTCTAAAAAAATCGCTAATATGTTTCCTGGATTTTTCAGCCTCCAAATATGCTCTAGTAGGACTTGGTTTTTGGAAAAAAATGGGCGACATATGGCCTCAGAATACATTTTTTCCCTCTCTACATCTAAAAAAAAACGTCAATCGATCAATAAATTGAAAAGTTATGAGGGAGGCCCGCTTTCAAATGGGTCACTCTGTATATCAGTACATTTTTCAATAACACTTAAAATTATAGAAATACTTTATGTATGATTTCCTATACCTAAGTTTAAGCGCTTTTGAAATATTTCAGTTTCCATGTCAAAAATGACGTATGTAGGTTCCTATTAAAATGTAAATTTCTCGTATAAGAAAGCCTTTGTTGTTTAATTTGTATTGGATTTGTTGTTGAAGGGGAACCACTTTAAAAGATTTTTCAGAATATTTTGATAACTATTATTACAGGGTGACCCAAGAATAAGATCAAAAATAAAATTGAGGAAACTGCCTGAAGTCAATTTTTTCAAATGGAAACCCCCAATTTTCATCATTTCATCTTATTAAGCATTGAGAATAAAGGTTAGTTTTAAAAGATTGACCATTCCAAAAATTCTTATTTTAGTTTATTTTTTTGAATTTTTGGAATGGACAATATAATATAAACTCACCTCTATTCTCAATGCTCAATAAGGTGAAATTATGAAAATTGCGGGTTTCCATTTGAAAAAAAAAGATTTTTGGCAGTTATCTCAATACTATTTTTGATCTTATTTTTGGGCCGCCCTGTAATAATTATTATCAAAATATTGTGACAAATATTTTAAAGTAGGTCCCTTTCAACAACAAATCCAATACAAATAAAACAATAAAGGCTTTCTTATACGAAAAATTTACATTTAAATAGGAACCTACAAACGTCATTTTTGACATTTAAACTGAAATATTTCAAAAACGCTTATACTTATGGCGGGTTTAGCGAAGGCATAAGCATAACTTATTGATCAAAGCGTTATTTTAGGGCACAAGTCATAACAGTTAAATGTATGAATACAGACTACAGTGTTCAATGAAAACAAGTCTCAATGATTAAAGCAAAAACATAATGCATAAGCGTAAAAGTTCCCAACTTTCAACTTTTATGCACTAAATTATGCACGACATTGACAATCTGCTGGACGGACTGGTTTTTTCTTTTGTTATTTTTGTCGTTTACAACGGTGAAATAGTAAAATATTGAGGCGAATTTGAGTGAATTATTACACTCACTACAGAGGCATAGCAAGTCGTTGTGGTATTGATATCTTTAAGATGCGCGAGTTTCATCAAGCAGGATAATATAATATTTTATTTCCAATAATATACAATTTACAGATTTAGATAATATTATACAGCAACAGGTATCAAGCAAAGAGAAGCCTTTGAAGTCTAGCGACTAGTACGAGACTTAACAATGTGGAAAGAAAAACAAGTTTCACAAGAAATTTGGATTGCATAATTGTCATCCGGGTGTATTAAAAAAACTGTCTTTCGTCTGACTGCATTATGTCTTTTACCAGGGTGGCATAGAATCCCTCTCTGTCTCTCTTTCTATTTATTGGCCTTGTACCCGCGCGAGAAAAACCAAACTATTTTTCTCGGCTTGTACCCCAACGCCTGTGCCCTATGGTCCGTCTCGACGCGTGGAACGCAATCGATGTTGCTAAACACGTGAATCCATAGGCAAGGCCAAAGCAGTCAATGTCTTCATTTTTCACACAATCAAGTATCCAATAAATTCAAAACAGCAATATGAAAGCTCCTACCCGTATATGAACTCGCCAATCGCCAATACCAGAGCCGTCTTTATTAGGCGGATTTTGGCGTTAACCAGGTTACGAATTTTCTAACCTAACTTTTCCTCGCGGTAGGGGCAAATCGCTTGGGAGGTACCTTATCAAGTAGTTACGTTATACCATTAATAATAGGTTTAGTAACCAGAACATTTTCGGGTTTGATCTCGAACTGGTATCGATACAGTTACCAATCACTCACCAAACCTGGTTACAACAAATCGTTACCTGGTTAACGCCAAAATCCGCCAATTGTAACACAAGCCATCATTGAACTCCATACTACCTGGAACGGACCCGCTTATTATTGAGAGTGAAGCAGGTAGAGATAGCGTTAGTTACGGATACCTATCTCTTTCTAACTCATTGAACTATACTCATGGAGTAGAGAGAGATAGCGATAGTTACGGATACCTATCTCTTTCTAACTCATAACAGGAATGACACACTTTTTGATTCGTTGTCAACAACGACCGGGTCCTTTCAAGGTACGTAGTATGGAGTTCAATGCAAGCCATGAAGTTATGACAAGTAATGACGTGCAACGTCGCAATTTGGACCAGCGTTAATGTTAATCGGTGGTCGAAATTTTGCATTGATCAAAGGTGTTCTCTTTAGGTGAGTTCGAGTTTCGCTCCGAGCGCGAAATTGTTCATTTGAGCGCGTACAATTTTTGGCGCTCCGAGTATTCAGAGCGAACACTCGAACTCACCTTTTGAAAATTAAGGTATTTTACGATTACGAGTTACGGAAAATGTTCAATAAAACAGTAGCTTGAAAAAATAACTTACATATTATCGCAACAGGTATGATGTTCATCAAATTATAACATAAGAATCAACATAATACATATCCTAACCTAACAACAGTTTTATGATTTTTTGGAAAAATATTGACTCTAAACAATAAAACACCAAAACGGCCAGATAGGTAGATAGTTACAGATTTTGAGATGTGATTTCCTTAGTTTCTGGAGGACAGGAGTTGATAATTACTATTCTTAAAACAGAGAAACCAAAAAGCACCATCTCCGTCACGCACCAAAATGTTTCACCAAATACTCCAGTAAGCAAAGTTTTTTTCCAGGACAAAAATGTAGAAGTATTTTTCTCACTGGTTCTATATGTTTTTTGGTCTGCTGAATCCGAATCTGAGGTTTGCCACCTCGCCACGTGTCGTCTTCACAACGAAAATTGCAGAAAACCTTAAAATCTTGGAACTTTTTTTCAGTTTTTCAAGTATAACTCGAAAACTAAGCGTTTGTGGAAGATAACTATGAAGCACCAAATGAAAGTGGACAAAATTTGCTAAAAATGACCAACAGACACTTTGAACTTTGGACATTCCATGACGTCGATAACTCGTGTAGAAAAATGGCATCTCTTGACATTCCGTCAAAAAGTTGATAACATTATTTTAAGTTTGCGCTTTATACTCTTTCAAAATTGATTATTTCATGACTACCTGGCATGTCCTGGTTACATCCAAGGAGTTGACAAACATGTCAAAAATTTGATAAAACTTTGCTTCTGCATCATTGATCAAGAAAATAATGGTGGATCCGAGAACCTCAATCCATTTGTCAGTTTACATGTCCGGGCGATTTTTTTCAAAAATGTGTCTAGGGCCCTTTCAAAATGTTTAAAAAAATGGCTACAAATTAAACTTTTTTCTGTGTACATTTTTATGAAAGTGGCTAGCACAATTCAAAAGGGGGACAACATTTATGCACTTCCTGAAAATTTCACAATGATTACCAAGTATAGTCTAACTAACTGATTTTTCCAAAATTGGGTGAAATTCAGTATTTTTGACAAAAAGTTGAAAACGTTATTTTGAGTGCGCGTTGGTGCCTCACTATCCACTAATCGGAAACGCCAAAATATTGAAAATAATAATATCAGCCTTCATGCCCCTATTCATATTGTTAGATTTTCATTTTTTTCAATGTATAGGCAATGGACAGTTTGCACATTTTTTGGAAATATGAAAAATATAAGGATTAGTAAGTACTGATGCCATTGATGTTTATGAAGATGAGGAATGAATAATATGGAAATTTTTAAATAATGGTATTTTTGCTTTTTTCCTTTTATCAAAACGTTATTTTCTTTATATTAAGAGTAGGTAGTACGATTTCGTTTGAACTGGGTGGCCCGTTAACCATATTACACTCATGGTCAGATAAATATATTTAAAAAATATGATCAAACTCTGATCCTGCATCACTGGTCAGAGAAATAATGGTGCATTTAAGCACTTTAATCCATTTGTCAATTTATGAGACCTGGAGATTTTTTCTAAAAATTTGTTTCGTCACGTTGGTTACAGATTAAACTTTTTTCTGTGTGACTGGTGATAAAAATGACTAGGACCATTCGAAAGAGGAACAAAATCTATGTATTTATCGAAAATTTCACAATGATTGAACCATGGATAGTCTATCTATGAAATTTGAAACTGGTCAAAAATGACTGATTTTTGCCCATTTTTGAAGAAATCAGTTACGTAGACTATCCTTGGTTCAATCATTGTGAAATTTTCAGGAAGTGCATAAATTTTGCATCCCTTTCGAATGGTGCTAGCCATTTTTATCAAAATTCACACAGGAAAAAGTTTAATTTGTAGCCATTTTTTCAAACGTGACGAATGGGCACTTGACTAATTTTTGAAAAAAGTCCCCAGAATTCGTAAACTGACAAATGGATTGAAGTTTTCGGATCCACCATTATTTCCTCGATCACTGATGCAGAATCAAAGTTTCATCAAATTTTTGACATGTGCTATTTATCTGACCATGAGTGTATTTGGATGTGACTCACGTTTGCTAACTCCTTAGATGTAACCAGGACATACCAGCTAGTGATTAAAAAATGATTTTGGAGGAATATATAGCGCGAACTCACTATAATGTATCTGTAGCAAATTTTGTCAACTTTCATTTGGTGCTCCATAGTTATCCTCTTAAAACGCTTAGTTTTAGAGTTATACTTGAAAAACTGAAAAAAGTGCCAAAATGTTGATGTTTTCTACAATTTTAGTTGTGAAGCTGAAACCTGGCGAGGTGGCAAACCTCAGATTTGGATTCAGCAGATCAAAAAACATACAGAACCATTGAGAAAACTACTTCTACATTTTTGTTCTGGAAACGCCGTTTCTAAACCTTGGATTACTGGACTAAAAGTCCTAAACGAAACAGCATTCGTTTTCTATGATTTTTCCACATAACATAGAAGCTGGTGCATATGTATGAGGAACTCAGGATGAGGCATTAATTCATCCATTTTCCCTATTTAAATATGTTTTTTTTTTCTTTAGTACCCACCCACTTACCTCAATCTTAAATTTTTAGAACGCAGAAACCACACTTTTTCCTGAGCTTCTTTCTCATTCTCAAGTTCTCAAAATACAATTTCAAGTTGAATGAGGAAAATGTTATGTGGTTGAATGAAAGCACTGCAAACTGAAAGCAGTTCTGAAACGTCGAATGCCTGGGAACCTAAGTTCCATTCAATTTCATTTCGAAGTGGAACTGTCAAATTTCCGCTTGGCATACGGGAATCATATGCTACCATCTACATATGATTCCCGTTGCATATGATTCCCGTTCATAACTCACCTAAAGAAAGCACCTTCAATCAATACAAAATTTCGACCACCGTTTAACGTCAACGGTGGTCCAAAATTGCGACGTTGCAATTGTTGACTTCATGACTTGTATTACAATATAGACGGCTCTGCCAATACTTTTTGAATAAATTTGTAGGTTAGGTAATTTTTGACAGTTGTTACGTATTAAATACCACATTCCATAAACACCCTAATCTCTTAAGCTCTATGCATTAATGAAGTGACTAACGTCTTGATCATTAATATTATGCTTATGCGTTCACTAAACCATACATTAGGTATAGTTCATCATACATAAGATCTTCCTAGAATTTTACGTAGAATTGAAAAATGTAATAATATATAGGGTGTTCCATTTGAAACAAGCGAGTTGAAACCTATTTTCGGTACAACCAGAAGTACTACCATCTTGAAAATATTTTAGTCTGGTTGCCCCTATCGATGATGATATACTGTCAAATTTTCAAAATTTTCCTATGTATGATTTTCCGTATATAGATCGGGTTTGTTTCCGGTAAGACTGAAAAAGTGCCCATTTCGTCATGGTGATAGAGTTCCTATTATGAATAAACATGTTTCCGCAAAAGTTTCGTTGAAAAAATACAGAGTGTTGAAAGTTGAGAGTTGAGGAAAAATACCGATTTTTTGTATGAAGATTTAAAACGCCTCAAGGGATTTTGTTCAAAATTTCAGAAAGTGGGCATATCCGCTTGAGAAATTCATTTGAGTTCAACTTTTCCAGGACTGGACCTAGAGTGACTCATATTTCGTTCATTGAAGAAAAAAGTGGTACGACTTTCAGTTCAGAGTAAAAACTTTACAGGATCTAATTTAAATGTAAATTTTTCGTATCATAAAGCGTTTTCATTGAGTTGGTGTTGGATTCCTCATTTAAATGGACATCCTTTAACAGATTTTTTAGAACATTTCAATAACTATTAATATAGGGTGGTCGAAAAATAAGTTCAAAAATTAAATTGAGAAATCTGCCAGAAATATTTTTTTTCAAATAGAAACCCCCAAATTTTGTGATCTCATGTTATCGGGCATCGAAAATAAAGGTAAGTCTGCGCGAGGTTGTCCTTTCCAAAAATTTGTATTTTTGGAAATATTGCCAGTTTTAATAATATTTTTCGATGTTTCTATGGCCGCGGCATGATTATAAAAAAGATTTTGAATGACACTGAATGCTCGATGCACTTTCTAACATTTGATTGTTTTTCAACATTGTCATAGCAACTAAGGATAACTGAACTTGAAATCCATAGAAACATCGAAAAATATTATTGAAACTGGCAAAAGGTATTTCCAAAAATACAAATTTTGGGAAAGGACAACCTCACACAAACTTACCTTTATTTTCAATGCCCGAAAACATAAAATCACAAAATTTGGGGGTTTCCATTTGAAAAATTGATTTTTGGCAGTTTTCTCAATTTAATTTTTGAACTTATTTTTCGAACACCCTATATGAATAGTTATTGAAATGTTTTAAAAAATGTATTGAAGGATGTCCATTTCAATAAGGAATCCAACACAAACCTAATGAGAACGCTTTCTGATACGAAATATTTACATTTAAATCAGGTCCTAAAAACGTCAGTTTTGACATAAAATCTTGAATATTTCAAAAACCCTTTTACTTGGATATAGGGCGTGGCGTCAAATCGGCCTAAAATTTTACGTGGAATCCAAGAATGTTATAAAATAAAGGGTGTTCTATTTGAAATAAGCAAGTTGACTCCGACTTCCGGTATAACCGGAAGTGCCACCATCTTGATAATATTTTAGCTTGAGTGCCCCCATAGACTTTGGTATACTGTCAAATTTTCAAAATTTTCCTACGTATAGTTTTCCATACATAGATCGAGCTTGTTCCCGGAGGGACAGCCTGTATATTTTTTCATTATCTACAACGAATAAAGTTCACTAAATAAAAAACATAGTCGTCAATTATTATTATCAGAAATCTCAAATTATTTCAACTCAAAAAAACGTCCAAATCATTGAAGATTTAAAATACTTGACGACTATGAATACGGCCATTATTCTTGTTTCTTGTTTGTGAGAACTATTTGATAGGGTGTGGCGAAGTACCCAAAACAACTTATGATAACTTTGTAGGTCAAATCGTGAGATCATCATAACACAATTGAAAATTATTCAAGGTTGGGTTAAAACCCTTTCATTGCTGATGACGCACATGCGCGTCATTGGATGCCTCCACTATATGCTAACGACGCACATGTGCGTCACCTGATCATTATGTTTTTTAGAGCCAGTATATTCGTAGCGTTCGGCGGAGGGTTTTGTGTCGTGGTTAGCATATTTTATGAGGTTCAAGTATAATAAAAATTCGCGTCGTTTTTAATTCTATCAAGAGTTTGGTTTTTGTCATTTTTTGGGTGTCTTATGACACTAGGTGCAGTTTTTTAACTTTTGCCAATAAATATTTGCTTCTGTTTACAACAATACAGGTTTTAAATTAATGGTTGACACTAACCTTTTTTGAATTTAGCATATAAATCCATACAAAAAGTGCAACGCACATGTGCGTCATCAGCACATAACCTCAGGTTCTATTGAAATATGCTGATGACGCACATGTGCGTTTAAGAAAAAAACATGCCGGCAGAATTTTATTGACTTGTAAAAAATATGATTATATTATCGTAATCAACAAGACATCATAAAAAGAAAATCTAACATGAAAAAAAAATTTTGCCGCACTGGCTAACACTGCTTAAATTTGAATTCGCAGTGAAAGAGTCAAATGAAATCAAAATTTGCTTCATTGTGATAAAATCTTAGTTCAATTAACAAAGCCAGTGAAGTTTCTATATAATAACTAAACAGTGATGAAACAATAGTAATTTACATTACTAAGGCGGTAAATGACATTTAACGGCTGTGTATCGTACATTATTTTGTTTCATACTGTAATTAATTTTTTTAAACGGTTTAGAGTGCTTTCTTGTCAAACTATACACCAAGAGTGGCAGTTCGCCTCACATTCTCACCATGAGATGGCAACAGCCAAACCATGTCACCACTTGGGTAATAGATGGGTTGATTATATTATGTTACCAACATTCTATGTCAAGTTATTGATTAGAATCATGAGATGGCGCTAGCCAAACCAAGCTACCAATACAATTTCACAGTCTTTGATGATGCAAAATGTAAGTATGAGATAAAATAAATCAAAACATACTATGAACACAGAAAACATCTTGGATATACCCTAGCTGGAATATACCGACGATTTATCCAGACAATCTTTGCCTATACATACATAGGTATAAACTAAACTGCATGGTTTAAAACTGAAAGAAAATGTAATTTCGATGATTTTTTTCATATTATTGCTTTGCAAATCAAATCAAAATATTATTATATTTGAACACAAAATAGAATCCCCGCTTGGCCAACCCAACTATCCAAACCGGCCCGTTTCCGTCCTAAATAGGAACAGACTTTCCCAGCTCAGGTACCCCAACACTTCCTTGGAGATGGTGGCTGTTCCTAGGACCTTTCTTCTCAAGCGACCCCGCCTGTCGCAAACTCCCAGCAGGTGGTATGAGGTTTCTTCCGCCCTTCTGCAGTGGGGGCATAGGGAAGATTCGCTTATTCCTAACAAATGCAGGTGTCTGTTGAGCCTGCAATGACCTGTCAGAATGCCAACGATGGTGCTCAGTGCCTTTCTGCTCTTGTTGAGCAATTGGGCCGTCCTTGGCCTGTGAGGTTCTGATATCGTCTCTTTGGCCTGCCTGTAAAATGGGTTACTGTTCCAGTTCTCAACTGTCCTCTCCCACGCCCATTCGTTGAGAGTGCGTGAGATTAGTTGTTTACCAAGGCCTAAAAATGGTTCCGGTCCGGACAGTCGCGTGGCAGATCCTCGTTTGGCCAGCTTGTCCAGTTGCTCATTGCCGGTGATTCCCGCGTGCCCCGGGACCCATACTAGTTTGACACTATTGTTCTCACCCAGCACTTGCAGCGCATCCCTACACTCTTGGACCAGCTTGCATCTTATCCTTGGTTTGGTGATTGCTTTGAGTGCCGCTTGACTGTCGGAGTAGATAACAATGTTATTCTCCAATCCTTCTTTTACCTCGTCTCTAGAGGCAACCTCTAGGATAGCGAATATTTCTGCCTGGAAGACTGTTGCAAGTCCTCCAAGGGAAAAGCTTCGCCAGTGTTCCTGTCAGCTCTGAAAACTCCGGCTCCAGTCGAACCCGTGCGTTTAGCCTTGGAGCCATCTGTGAACCAGACTTGAGTGTTGCCAGGCGTCTCCCTCGGTTTGGTCAGCCACTCTTCCCTCGTCGGTACGTGCCAAAGCTCCTTTGGACTCTGAGGCGACCATCCGTGGGTGTCAACCCGGCCGATAAAAGCGGTAACTCGCACCGCACCAGTGATGATATCCTGGTGTGGCAAACTTCCATTCCCATGTTCCTCCATGTCTTCTGGGCAACCATCCCACTATAGGAAGCCATCGCTTCCCTCTTCACATAGAGTCCTAGCTCTGGCAGTCCAAGGAGGATGTTCAGTGCTGCTCCAGGAGTTGTCCTCATTGCGCCTGTTGTACCCAATCAAGCCATCCTTAGCAGTCGGTCTAGCTTGACTACATAAGTGGTCTTATCGGTTGCCGGCCACCAGACCACGGATCCGTGTGAGATCCTCGGCCTGATGACAGCCTGGTAGAGCCAATACATGACCTGGGGTTTTAGGCCCCACTGTCTTACGACCACTCGACGCAGTAGCCCCAGTGTTGCTGTTCCTTTTTTCATTGTCCTTTCAACGTGGGGTTTCCACGTTAGCCTGCTGTCCAACACATCCCCATGGTACTTACTTGACCAACTGCCTGGGTGACAGTGTGGTCCCGTACATCGTGGGTGGCTTGAATTACCGGATATTCCTTCTGTTGGTGAAGAGAATTAGCTCTGTTTTGGAGGGGTTTACTGACAGTTCCATCTCTCCACACCATGTTTCTACTATCTTACAGCACTAGTCCATCCTGAGTGTAAAATCCTTCTGCATCCAAACTTGTCAGAAGGCTTTCCATTCTCAGACACCATATTCTGAGGGAGAGACAGCTGCCTTGGGGGCAGCCTCCTTGGACTTCTGCCTCAACCTGGTAGCCTACTAAGGACGCTTTCACTTGGCAGTCACGAAGGGAGGACCAGACCCACCTCACGATGGAAGAGGTAACCCCCCCTGCTTGTGAGCGCCTCGCAAATTGCGCCGGTTTTGGTTTTATCAAAAGCTCCTTCGACGTCAAAGAATAAAGTTAGAGCCACTTTGATCGTTGATGGCCTTTTCAGCTAGTTGCACTACCGCATGGAGGCTGACTATGTGCTTTTGCCCTTGCAGTAGGCATGCTGGTTCCTATGAAGAGGAAATGTTGTAAGGATTTCCTCTATCAAGCACCTATCAATCAATCTTTCCAAGGTTTTAGCTTCGAAAGATGTTAGACTAATCGGTCTGTGGGATTTTGGCAGCCCGTAGTCCTCCTTCCTGACTTTGGGTATGAAGACTACCTTGGCGGTTTTCCAAGCGTTTGGAACGTGTCCCAAGGCGATGCTTGCTCTAAAGATGTTCTTTAGCCAAGGTTGCATCAGGTGCCTAGCCCTTTGCATCATTGCCGGAAAAATATCATCAGGACCTGCAGCCTTGTATGCACTGAACTCACTTATGGCCCACTCGATTGCCTCATCGGTTACGACTTTGTCAGCCGTTTCTCAGTCCGCATTGAGGATAGGAAGGGGCTCCTGTGTAGGTCTATTGCCTTCTCCTGGAAAATGAGTGCGTAGAAGAAGGTTTAGAGTATCCTCCATGTTATCGGTCCTTGTGTTGTCTTCTTTTTTCAACAGCCCTATCTCTGTTTTTCCCTCTGAGCTAAGTAGCCTCAATGGTCTAGTTGATTCTAAGAGAGATTCTATCTTCCCACAGAATCCACGCCAAGCAGCTTTTTTGCTTTTTTTTTACCTCTGACTCGAATTTCTTTCTGGCTTCAACGAAGCTGTCCCAGTCGGCTTGCCCTTTTTCCTGAGTTGCTCGGCGGTGCGACCTTCTTGCTTCCTTTTTATGGCACTCCAGAGAGTCATTTCCCCATGGGACTTTTTTTGGTCCCCGCTCTCCTGAGTGGGTAAGACTCTTCAAATGCGGTGTTAATTGCATTCGTCGTGGATTAAACCTCCGCATCTATTTCATGGATTTGCTTAGACAAATGTTGAATTTGTCCCAGTCAGTCGCCCTCGGGTTTTGCTTCTGTATTGGTGCTTTCCTGTCCGCTTGCAAAAAGAAGCGGATTAACCTGTGATCGGACATTGTTATGTCATTTGTGACACTCCACTTTAACACTTTATCCAGATAATTATGCGACACAACCGTTATGTCTATGGCCTCTTGTCTGACGCGATTGACAAAGGTCGGTTCGGCATTCTTATTGGCATCTTCAAGGTTTTCAGCTGTGAGGTACTTTGAAAGTGCTATGCCTCTTGCGTTTGTATCGGTGCTACCCCAGATGATATTGTGTGCGTTCGCGTCGCATCCGATAATGGCGGGAAAACCAGTCTTTTTAATAAACTGAACGATTTTAATGAGATCTTCCGTAGGAGGTGAACGCACAGTATCATACGGCAGATAGAGACTTATTAAAAGCAACTCATCCTTTGTTTCCTGGTGGTTGTGTTCCAGAAGGATCACGGTGGCATCCTTGGTTCCCAACTGTGGTAAGTGAGTTACCTGTAGCTCCTTGGATGCCGCTATACAGGTCCGTGGTCGATCTGGTCCTCCATGGCCGGTCATCTACACCGGTGGACTGTAGGACTCTGATGTTATCCCTGAAACAGTTAGGCTCTTGGATTAGAACATCTTCACCTCTCCTACCTGCGATGACGCTCACCAACTCGGCGGTTGCATCTCGGCTGTGTTGGAGGTTAATCTGACTTACCCGTATAGTATCCATTAAGAGGCACTAATGGATTGGGGCCTCCCTCTACTGGCCTGTCGGCTCCTTCCTTTCCCCCAAGGGTTCGGAGGTTGTGGACTGGGTGGGTCTTTGTTGGGTGTTATCCCTGAAGACTCTTATCGAAACCATTTCGAAGAACATGGTCCAACCCACTGCATCGAGCCTTTTCGTCGTCTCCCGACTCACTTGGAAGACGAGACGCCACTCCCCTGGGGTTCCCTTTGTGTGGTGCCAGCAAGTGGTACCTGAGGACCTGTTCTGAAGATCCAGCATCTCCAGGATCGTCCTGGCCTTGGGTGGGTCCTCGCTTCTGATCGTAAACGCGATCTTGACGGGACGAGGGGCTTCCGTGGCTCGGTAAGCCTTGAAAGCCTTGCCACAGCTGACTAGTGGCGGACATGTCGTCAGCAGACAGTCACGAGAGGCATCGTCGTCAGCCGCCACCAGGAACCAACCGTTCTCCTGAAGACCCAAATTCCGGAACCGAAGTTCTGGGCCTCGGGGGCCTTCCGCGGGCCCGCCATGGTCAGCCTCATCTGGGTGGTGAGCTCTCCTCGGATCTCCGCTGCTTCCTTTGGTGTAACTGTGGTGGCTTCTTCCTCCGGAAGGATAACCACCTCATTTCCCATCCCGATCGCCGAGCGATAAGAGCCAGTGGCTGGGTCGGCAGGCGCAGACCGCGTCGCGCTTGGTCTGTTCCTCAGAAGAGGGGACCTCCCCGAGCCCTCGACCCGGCCAGCGACCTTTTGGCTCCTACCCCTAGGTCTCTTCGCTCATCTCTCGAAGGGCGTCACCTTATCTGGACGCTTCCTTTTTCTCCCACCTTCGATGTCTCTGGGCGTGGATGGCCCTGGTTTATCTCTACAAGAGGCCGGGCACTCAGGGAGCTCGACGTGTTTTAGCTGTTTAGCTGCACGTGCAGCGTCCCTGCGTGGTGGGCCCCTTGTGGGGGGTCGCTGCGCAGGAGTCTTCTTTGCCCTTTCGGGTCCTAAAGATTTGCGAGCGTTGGCGTCTTGAGGTGTTAGCTGGCCGGCTACTGCCTGCTGTTCCCCCTTTCGCCTCCGCTCCTCTCTGCGCTTCTCGGTCCTTTTCCGATTTCTCCTTATCTTCCTCTCCATCCTAAGTCTCTCGCGTTCCTCCGGCGGAAGCTCACGCCGGACTTTTGAGGGTCCGACAATCTCAGCCTCGGGAGCTTGGACTCCTGTAGCGTGAGCCCCTGGAGCCCTAGTCTGCTCGGACTCAGAGCTGGAGTGTAGAAGTGCCTCTTCTCTAGATGGGGAAACATCCATCGAAGTGGCACTTGGGCTGTGGGGGCCAGGATTGCCCTCGAGACTCATCTGTGGCGATTTATCACCTGAAATACCGTCATTCGACTTATCCATAGTAAAAATGTGGGGGGGGTTGTGTTGTGTGTTATGTGTGTGTAAGTGTGCGTGTGTGTGTGTGTTGTCTAGTGTCATTGTTGTTGATATCTTGACTGAGTCTGCCTCATCCGCATGCTCTTCCCACGGCCTCATGGTAAAATATGTGGTCCCAGCGACAAAGTCCGGCAGCCGCGCTTGTATCGCCCCCAACATGTGTAGCAGGGTCCTGATCCAGGCGCCAGCTGGCACTACTACACATGTTAGGATTTTACACCGGTTGATGGGGCAGCCCCCTACGTGGGCTGGACAAGGGTGGGCCCCTGTACTAACATGGTGGCCTGGGAAATTGCCATAAAACCCTAGTTGTTACGCCGCTACTTTCCGGATCGGCCCCGCTGGGATTCCGCCTCGTCGGCCGGGAAAGAAGACGGGTTGATCCACGGGCCCCTCAAGACATGCGTGTATTCATTCTTCCTTTACCGGGCTTGGGATTCATATTAAAATGTTTAGTAAAATTAAGCACATTTTCTGCACAACGAATGTGCAGTCAGATGAAAAAAATATCAAGAAAAGGAAAATTAAACGATCAATTTAGTAGATTGATTGCACATTACAAACACACACTTTCGTTTTTCTGTTGGCAGCCTGATTAATCGAATGACGTATTACCCGAGCGCTTGGCAGAACTGCAGGGTGTAGACGCGAGTCAGTTATTGGTATGTGTTTTGTGCTTTGTGTTTTATTCTGAGTCAAGTTTTATAATGGTTTATCATCATTGTATCGTGCCAGATTGTGAAAATACAACAACTTGCACTCGTACAAAAACATTTATCAAGCTACCAAAGGAAGATAAACAAAGAGAAAGCTGGTTATTAGCCATAGAACACCAGCCTTTTTCAGAGAAATGTATATTAAACAATGATTTTGTGATAATTGAAATCAATTGAATGAAAAATAAATTAATTCATTTCAATTTTTCAAGGATTTTGTCCAAACTAGGTTAGTATGTAGGCTCTGGTTTCGAATTTGAATTTTGAAAAAATAACTTGGTGAGGTTATGTTCACATGGTTTTGTTATTTTCCAAAGGATTTAGTTTAAATTGGGTGTGTAGGTTCTATTTGAAATTTGATCAAAAAATGTTAAGAAAAATTTCATATCGAGGTCATGCTAGCATGGTTTTGTCATTTTCTCCTGGATTTCGTTCAAATCAGGTATGTAGGTTCTATTTGAGATCTGATCAAGAAAATAAAAACAAATACATAGTGAGGTTTTGTTTCCATAGTTTTGTTATTTTACGAAGGATTTTTTTCAAATTAGGTATGTAGATTCTATTTGGGAATTGATCAAAAATTTTTAAAAAAATATATATTGTGTGGTCATGTTTACATAGTTTTGTTATTTTCTAAGTATTTTGTTCAAATTGGGTATGAAGGTTCCATTTGGGATCTGATCAGGAAACTTTTAAAAAATATCATAGTAAGGTTATGTTTACATAGTTTTGTTATTTTCCAAAGGATTTGGTTCAAATTAGGTATGTAGATTCTATTTGGGAAAATTGGAAAAAAATTGAATAGTGAGGAAATAAATTTTACTTCCGACACGTGTACGATGCTGCACATTATTTTTTCGTTTTTGTATTTAGAATCTAGATCATTCAACTATCAATGTGTAAATGAGCTGAAACTGTCAATTTTATATTATAACGCTTTTGATAGTTCCAGTTTCGACGGTGGTGCCAGAAATACTTAACCCAACTTATACATGGTGGTTTGTTGTTAAAACATCTTTGATATATTATTTCATAAGGTCCTTAGAAAATCGAAACAGAATACTTTGAAGAAGTATAAGTATCATGATAATTTATGTTTTTGTTCCAAGATATACATATCACTACAAAGATGAAAATCTATCACCTCAGAATCAGGAATCAAAAACTGAACAAGCGTCGCCAAGTCGAACTGTCTTGTTCCAGTGAAACTTATTCAGTCGCAAAATAGCTATGAAAAAAAACTAGAAATATTCACTTGTTTGTTGATTTCCGACAGAAAATATCAATAGAACTGGGTACTGTAATATGATATTGAAAGAAATAGTCACATTTGCCTGAACAACTACTATTTTGAGAATAACTTCTCGGACTGCCATGAGAAAATGTTAGGCAACCAAAAATATCTCCGCAACGTGGCACCCTCAAAAAAATGAGCTTCAGGGAAGCACCAAAAACGTCAAATGGTCGATGAAAATTCACCCCACCAGAAATCTGCAGACGGGAACTACATGATTCATTTCTTTTTCGTTAAGCCCAAAAAAAACCTCGAGAGCAACTAGGTTTTTTTCATTTTATTTTATTTTTTAGGTTTTTTTTATTTGTTTTATTTTTCAGTATTTCTGAAATGTGTCTCCTTTTCACGTACAGCTTCATGACAAAAACAATCTTCTTAAAAAAAACTTTTCAGATAAATAATAGACGTAGGTGTCAAAGTAACCCTGAATCATCGGTGACTAAGAATGCTCAGTTTTGAATCAGCAAAGAAATTGGAACAGTATCATGAAGCTCTCTCCTACATCTAGTTCACTTTTTAACTTCATATGATTTTGTCTGTTTTGATCAAGAAACCATGCAAGAATGTTATGGTAGGCCTACAGTAGGTATAATTGTCTCAATACCAATTTATAAAAATAGCACACTGACATAAGGTGTGAGTGCCAGTCAAAGAATCAATAACTAGTACGACTAAAGTCATCGATAACGTGAGCTTGGTATTTAATTTGTTCCAGTTTATTAAAAATATCTTTTTTGAGAAATGGACGGCGACCTACTATAATTTTCAAGACAATGTCTTTATCAAATGAGATCAGTGTAAATGATGTCATTAGTCCATATAATGAAAAAACAGTTGTGAGTTCCATAATATACATTTTTCAAGCATGTGAAACTACAAACTTTGAGATATACAATAAAAAAATATTGTTTTTTATGCATAAGCACAAACCAGGAACAATTTTCGCAAGCTCTGCGGAAAGTCCAATTCACTTCAAAATAAACAGTATAATTCAAGTCTACATATAAGTTCACATGTGGGTTAGACATGAGATTATAATATTCCCGACTGGAGCTAACAGGTGGTCGGAAGACCTTTGTAGTAGACATTCTAGTATAATACGCTTTCACCTCATTATACAAAGCTGATTAAATGGTTTCTGAGTAGGCTTCTATCTACGATCCTGGCGTTCCGTTGAAAAAAATCTAAATCATCATTGATCATTTTCACTTGAAGAACCAATCAAATTATAAAATGGAATATTACATTCCTGATAAGTGACAAAGACGTTTTGCAAGCACATCTCTGAGTCTGCTTCATGAGAGTTTAGATGATAAATTGTGTTATTCCACAACATCGAATAATAAAGAATGAAAATAAAACACTATCGGGACATGATCTGAAGTATGTATGTGTTATACTTGCAATCAGTTATCATCTTTTCATCACACCTCAACAGCAGAAAAGTGTATTGAGCATGAAAAAAATTGAACAGGGTGTTAAAAAACAACCCACATGACATAAAACTCACAATCTTTTTTAAGCGCATGACGTAGGTAGGCAGAACGTTGACTTGACATCGCCCGAAGCACAGCCAGCAGTGATGTCAAGTCGTTTAGATCAGGCTGTCTGTCTACCATCAAACTCGAAAAAATCATGTTTGTTTCCGCCACAAGTCACAAGATCTGGCAACAATGACTATCATGAAATAATAGATCACGATAACCTCTTGTTTATCATCCAGTGACGTCTACGCTGGATGCGCAAGAACATACCGTCATGAGTGTATCGTCCTTTTGGGTCAACTACTAAGACATACTTGATTTTTCGAAACTAAAATTATGACAGAAATCAGTATTCATCCAAGCATAGCTGAACCTCAGAAGATAAAGTTTAAATTCAAAAATATTTTGTCTTTTCCACCTATTCATGCGTCAATCCAGGGACACATTGTATAGAGTATTGGACGTGAACAAAATTTCAAAATTATTGTCACTTAACAACAATCAACCTGGAATAAAGATGACAGCCAACTGGAGAAGGAGCCTACGTGATTGTCTGGGTCTTTTTGTGGTGCTGAAATCGGTTAGAATTAGCAGGTTCTATTCGTGCGACAAACGCTGATTTTGATACCCCGGTTTTCAGAACGGTTACGCTACGTGCAAACGGGACTAAGCTTTGTATTCAAATTCTGGACTCTTTCCATGTTTGCCATTGAGGTGTCATTCTTCAGCCTTCGCGCAGTTCATCCGCCAAGCTACAGAGTCAAGGGGGTACACATTTCAATTTCAATTTAAAGGCAATGGTTCAAAAATAGAACAAACATGAATCATTATTTCTTGAATGATTCTTGTGTAATGCATTGTCTTGAGAGATTGGGATCGACTGTTAGCTAGAACAGTAAGTGGTGGAAAAGTGGTCAGTCTAAAACTAGGATGAGTACTCAGCTGAATTTTTAAGGAATAATGTCAATTATCAAAAATGGAGAGACACACAAGCTGAACAGGTTTGGTCATTATAAAGCCTTGTGTGCAGAATAGACTCATATTTTGGCATCAATATTCAAAAAATATATTAAATGGACATAATATTATTGAAGTCCGTACATCCTTTGAAAGCCAGGACTTTCATGCTCGCCATTAAAATGCTGGCGATTAAGGGAAAAGATTCACACCAAGGTGCATGCTCTGTCTGCATTCCAATGACATGGACCAAGAGACTTGAAATTTCAATATCTTTATGAAGTTAGGATGAAGAGGATCTGCTTATTTGACTCTTGATTTTTTTTGAGAAGTATGAAGTAGATATGGAAGGAGAATGTGATAATTCATTTTAATATTGCCATCATCAGTTATTTCATGCTTTGTTTAGCAGGTATTCAACTTCAATAGATTAGTAAGCAGTCAATCATTTATTGGTAGGTCCACAAATCCAGTTCGTAACAGCTTAGCAAGCAAGTTTTGGTTTCTATACAATGTCACCTATCAACAGGAATGACAGCAGATGCTTGAAACTCGACACTTGTAATCAGGGTCGAAGGGCGTTCAAAAGATAAGGCTTCACTCGACAACTCCTTTCTATCTAACATTTTTGAATGTTAACAGTACTCAGAAGGTGCAGAAGTTGCAAAGTGGTATAATAATCAATCCATCGTCAGAATTCAGGTGTCATGGACCAGTATTCTTTTTTGTAGGAATGCGAAACTCGCTTAAAAAACGCTAGTTGCTGGTAAAAGATGATATATGTACAAACCGTCGCAAGGCAATGGAGAAACTCAAACAAAGTCATATTGTGTCAATTTTGATCTTTCAATATTCTACGATAACAATATTCTCCCTGAAAGCCCAAACATCTCAATAAAAGCTGAAGAAGTCATTGAAGCAGTGGAGGAAACTGTTGATGAAAATCTTCGATTGAGTATGTTTGAAAAAAAACTGCTGAGGGTGTCTGCATAACTATTCTTTAGCGATGTTTGTTTTGAGATTGTTAAACTCTGACCAAAGAATCGCTCAAAAAGGTCATAACAATTGGTGACGAATAAAATAACAACGTTTTTTGAACCGGATATGTAGATGCAAACTTTTACATCAAATATAATGCCGGCTCCACACTCTCGAAAAGTTAATTCAAGACCAAGCAAATACGAGAGTGTGAACAAAAAGGTAGTATATACCAATACCGACGCCAAATAAGTTCTTTCTCGATACTCTCGTAACAACTCGCTTGGTCTCGGACATACGTCAGATTGTCTTGGCGAGAGTGTGAAGCCGACATGATACTCATTTGGAAGTCTATTAAACAAAATGTATCGTAGACCCGTGTTTTTCCAGACATTCAGTAGATGAAAACATGATGCCACCAAAGCGTTCTTTTATTCGTGAGGAAAATGTGATGGCCCACCACATAATGTTTTTGAATTACTGGCAAATATATGGTGAATTTAATTTGGTGGAAATCGGATGTCACAAAGTCCAATCACAAATGTTTTTGCTTCTTTTATTTTGTTGCAATACACATAACCTTAAATATTATTCCATTGACAATGATTGTTAGGTATACCCAACACCTGAATCTTTGAGGATATGGAAATAAGAATTGGATTCACTTTGGACAACTGAGAAATCAAGCTCTTATTATGAGGGATAGAAAAAAACTTTGGGTTTTCTCACGTAGAATTATTTGGTAATAGTGGAAATAAAAAATCGACTTCACAACAAAACAATGATAAAGCTATGTTTTTTGGAACACCCTACCCTGTTTATCAATAGCAAAAATGATTGATCCTATTCAAATATATAATCTTTGTTGGTATTTGGTTCAGTCGTTTTTGCGCTATTCAAGTTTGAAGTCTCAGGAAAATTACATTACGTCGATCTGGATTCTATCGTGTTAGTCCAGCAGGCAGTGAAACTTTTTTCAACTTAATTTTCCAGTCACCGTATTTGGATCAATCTATTCTTTTCTGGATGAATTCAATGTGACTTTGAACTTGAATAGCGCGAAATCGGCTGAACGAAATACCAAAAGATACCTATCATATATTTCGAATCAGAAGAAACAGATCCATCATTTTAGCCAATAATATACAGGGTGATCCATTCAGAATAATGAATCTTTATCAATTTTTCCAATGTTGCAAAATCGATTTTTTGATTCCGCTATCACCAAAAGATACTACGTGAAAAAAACCTAAAACTTTTGTATTCACAGTTTTTTTTCTACTCCTCATAATAAGGTGGGGGTCAAAATATAATAGACAACCCTGTAGGAGACACTGTACGTGTCTCGTTTATTTACGTTGTACAATTTTGATATTTTTTTAATTGATGAACTAATTCATTCATTAAAGATAAACCATCTTCAAACAATACTGAGCTACGTTGTAAAAAATCCAATTTATTTTTCTGAGAACTTCCAGATGTCCTAGTTTGTTCACCTTTCCAATTTTTGAGACAGATATTTGAGCATGCTAGAGAGACATCAAATGAACGTCGCTTAACAAATTCCCCACGACTATAGCAAGAATTCAATTTACACCTCAATCTATTTTTCCTATTACTGCGGCATCCTGCGAAAAGACACCTGCTCACATCCTAAATTCTTGTTTGCATAAGATATATTTGTGGTTGATACCAATGATGAAGTTGAATCAAAATCAAGCCTCAATTTCATAATAAGTCATAATTTAAGTTGCCGTAAATTTAGCTCAAAATGGCTTGCCCGCTTTTTCACAGAGGGTCGATATTTGTGAGTATTTCCCGATCGATGGAATAGCGTAGCTTTAACGGTTTTATCGTTCTGATATGAAAATACGCGGCCTTTCAGATTAAGAATTTCATCGGGGCACTATTAAGAAACAGGCTTAGTTTGTATTCACCTTGCGAATTTTGCGGCCACAGTTACAAAGTGAGGTAGGGAGGTTGAACTGGATTTCACAAATAATATTGAAATATTGTGTTCAGGGGACTTTGTGTTTGGTAAGTTCTGGATGACTTTGTTGTTTGGAAGGAGTTGCATAGATCAATTGCATCGGTATCATCCTATTTAATAATTTTTTTGTATGCATCAATTGAGAACACGTTAAGCTAACATATCACGTAATCAGCTGAGGATTGATCATAATGGAGATCTGCGGTTGAAGAATAATTTGTTTTGAATAATACTTATTCATGTGTTTGCCCATACTAGCTCAAACTATAATCCCATTTGCTTATCAAAAACTGGAGGATGAAAAATTGATTCTTGCTCTATTTTCGAGAAGGATGATCAAGCCATCATATATTTTCAAAATTGCACACATTTTAAAAGGAGAAAATCAAACTGATTATCCTTCGCCAAACTAAATTCTCCTGAAATGTATTGTAGCCGCCACCTCTAACTAATTTTGTTAACATCATAAAAAAACGCGATAAAAAAGCTTATGCTAGCACCGACAAAAGAATTCCAAACCGATACGCACAAAAAAAATGTGCAAAAAAGATCAAGTCGTAACATTGGATGTTTGTCCGGTATTGTTGGGATAAAATATTTTACTTTGGACAGACTAAAATTTATAATTTGTAATGTTTCGGTGTATTAATCGAAGAAAATATACTTTTTTAATGTGAAAAAAAATAAATGGCATCGCCATCGGTTTGGAGATGAATCAAACTACAATATGTGATCGGTTCATTTGTCTACTGGTTTAATACATTTCACTTCATTTTTCTTCGACTAAGAATTATGGATCTTTGAAGGCGACAATATCTTACACCTTCACAATTGGCTTTTGCAAAGTAGATATAGTTCTCTTTGGAAAGATACCTTCTGTATTTAACAGTATTTTTATTTCCATGCTTTCAAAGTCATGTTGTTTGACCCAGCTTTGATAGAACCAATACCCATTGCATCAAATCACAGGAAAGCGTATAGCTTTCTTATACCGAGAGCTAAAAAAAAAAGCGGAATTCTAATCGGAATCATTTGAAATCAGAAAATAAGTTGCATGCACGAACGACGCGGAGTGGAAAAAAGTTTCTCGCACTTATCGTCGGTGAACACGTGATCTGAAGCGATTGACGCAGCTGTCCAGAGTTGGTCATGTCAAATTAAAACAAGGGTATTCAGTATTGCCACCCGCTGGGAATAAAGAGACAAAATAGGAAATTTGATGAATTGATCCGACATGTCCTTGCATTTCAAATATAAAATAAATCAATTATGATTTTGATTATACTCATACTCACATTATCTAATCTTCAGCTTCGCGTCATTCGTCTATCTGCTTTAGCGTATGGGAAAGCATCATTTTGCGAACTTGTTAGGAAAATAACTATTTCCTAACAAGTACGCAGAGTGATGCTCTCCCGTACGCAAAAGCAGTTAGACGAACGACGCGAGCGGATTTCGGATATGCTTAATGGGCGGAAAAGACACCTTGCGCAAGTCTTGGGAACAATATTTTTTCGACGAGCATTCATAAATTGGAGACGAAAGACTTTTAAGAATATTTGTCTGCCCTAATATTAAAAACCTTGTAAAAAAACTTGGCAACTTTGCTCAGTGACAATAACATGTGTGCATTATTAAAAATTTGGTTGATTTGTAAACAAAATTTGAAACAACAAACTGGTAGGTATTTGAGTTGTCATAATTTGAGTGCGGGATTTGTTTTTCTATTTACATACCAAGGAAGAAAAGTGCCTATTTTCCTTTCGCGGATTAAAAATCGATGGGAGGAAACAGCACTTCACTTATGCGGAATGTATATAGTTTTTTCCACTACCATGCACCTCCATAACTTGTAGTGAGTACTTTTTTGGCAAACATTTTTCAAAAATGTTCCCTCATATTTCCTCCCAATATCACATTTTTTAGTAAGGTAGTCGAAAAAGTACCTTTTCAGCACTAGTGTGGGAAATTATAACTCTCAAAATGTTAAATCTTGCGAAATAGTAATAATTTTTCCGCAAACTCCTCGGAAAAAAATCGAGAAAAATCTCGTGTGAATTTCAACTTCCTGCTACTTCGGTATGTTTTTCATTAACTTGAAAAGCATGACATGAATGATTTTCTGCAGGCATTCAAACAAGTGCAAACTGCAAACAAAATTATTTTTTTTGTCATCAGTTGTTCGAATATGTCATATGTCTATACTTTCGTCCATCCGTTCTGTCTGGATAAGTGCGTGTCTAGATAATGGAGGTTGTACTATAGTTTTATTTGAAAATCTCGAGGAAAAAGGATGTCACAGCAAAGTAGAACCCGTATGTGTGCGCATCAAAATTAAGCTTGATCATTTGAAATCAACAAAAATGCTAACCATCATTCTCACATTCATTCAACATTATATCATCCTAACTAAAGTATCACGTGCCCGTCAAATCCATCACGAACTGCATAAATTACAAATTAAAAATCCATAAAAATATCTATGTGGTAAAGTTTTCTCTCAGATATTATATGTATGTAACTCAAATTAAAATTTCATAACTCAATCAGTTTGACAGATTTATGATCTGATAAACGTTCATTTTTACCGATAATTAAATTATGTTTTGACGTTTTGTGAGTTGCACGCTTTTCGTTTTTATTGGGTTAAAAATATGCATGTCAAGTCCCGCGAGGCTGCAACGGTTGTTAACTGAACAATATCAATTAATAAACCAACAGGAACTTGAGTAATTACTCCATACATTTTCAATTGTTTCATGAATTCAAGAACTAAAACTAGGATTTGACTGAATCCTTCCCCTTCAAAAATCATTCGATGCACCGATCTCTTTGATTAATTTGAGTGGGAGCCTTTTTGAAAAATATACTTTGATCAAGCAAAACGTGTTTCAATCATGGCAAAACCCAATTTATCCATAGCTGTTGTAAAAATGATTGTCAGCACTGACTTTCTACTGAACATGTTGATTTTGTGATTTGATCATTCCATTTTCAAATCTCTAGTCTATCGTTTTCAATTTGTTTGATATAGAACTTCTAATATTTGTATGAAAGATGAACAATGTTTCCCGGTTTCACTTTAAGTCCAATATGATCTTTGCCAGTTGTTTATGAAGTGTATGGGTTCATTTTACAAAATTCGAGTAATGGACAATTTGCACATTTTTTGTAAATATGAGAAATATAAGGATTAGTGAGTACTGATGACATTGATGTTAAGAAATCAGCCTACGACCTCTATTGATGTACTAATCACCGACTAAATAGCGCCAATCAACATCCACCACGTCACAGAATACATCATCTATCTCCGTCTGGCGTAATGACTGAGATGACCCTCTCTTTCTCTCTCGTTCTCTCGGGAGAGTAATTTTGCTCCACCCAGCTTTTGATCATACAGTGAAATTTGCATTTGTTTTCTATTAATTTCGTATATTTTTGGGTACTTTGGAAAATTTTTTTCGCTGATGACTTTCTAATATTGTCTGGAATACGTATGTAAAATTCCAAGTCATTTGAAAATGTATGCAAATTTTCCATTTTACCACCCAATTTCTTGAATGTGTCAACCAGTGGTACGCCGTGATGTTGCTCTGTTCGCGACGATCTTCGGTTCGGAATTTTATTGAAAGTGGAGACGCGTATGGAAAATAGTAATTTGAAAGTCCAGATAACTTGAAGGCGTATACCTTCATTGTGCTCCTGTCCTAGAATTGAATCTTCAAAAAATACACAAAGATTCGTCGCAGGGTACCTATCCAAAGGAATATGTTTGAAGCCTATTGGTTTCAAGGAGGTACATCCATCAGATAATTAACATTTGTGCATCGTACGATATGGTAATTTATTTGATTGGTGTCCTCTTGTGAATGTTTAGATATGGGTACCTTGTTCATTTGTCATTATGAATTTCTATAATGGGATTGAACAACTGTCAAAATAAAATGATGCAGCCAGCATAAAAGTAATAAGTCCCAAAAATCACAATCAGAAAAATAAAAAATGGTTCAATGAATTGCCAAATTCGCCAAAAGTGTTTCATGCGTGTATTTGAAGAAGCCAAGGTTTTAAAATATGCCGTAACAGATTGGCTGTTGAAAAGAGGTTGTATCGTTATTTTAATGATAACAACAAACTGGCTCTAAAGAGGTACCTATTATCAAATAATAGGTGTCAACAACCTCCTCAAGACAATGCTAAAACTAAAAATGTTCCTTGGGAATGATATCAATTATAGCATGCCTAATGATACAGACTTTTTGTGGTAAATAACCGTCATTCACACCTGTAATTTTCATTTTGAAAATGTCTTACGAATGAATTTTTTATTATTAGTATTTGTTTTGTCAACAGTTCTACTGATATTATTGATGTTGATAGGAGATGGATCAGGATTGAAATGATTTTGAGACATTACGAGGCAAAATATAGTGGATAACCAAAAAATCTACATTTAGGCGTTTGAATTTTGTTGAATTTGATTAGTTCTCAATGATTTATATCAATTGTGAGCCTGTTGATTCGTGTTCCTTATAATATTGTGATTTTTGGTACAATTCTCCTAATTGGCCCGTCATAACTAAATCGATGCTATTTTTGTCAACAGTTATATTGATATTATTGATGTTGATGGGATATGGATAAAAAATATAATTTTGCAACTGAATAAAGAATAATTATGTCTAGATAAATACCAATCATACAATAGTAACTATCAAAACTAAAGAGAACGTCGAATATTTCGCGTTCAATTATCGATCAGTTGATTCTCTAGTCACGCGGGGCCCTACGTATCACTATGCCATATCATTGATACTTTTTCCCATGCATATTATTATGAATACAAGAAAGTTAGTAATCATGGATATTTGGTTGGGTGGACAAATCGTCAAATAAGTATTCCTTGGCCACCTTATTCTCACGACTTGTCCGCAGGCCATTTTTTTCTAGACGGAACCTAAAAACAAAAAAGTGAGGCTACAAGAATGGAGTTTCTCTCTCGGGCTTTATTTGAGAAAAATATCGATTGTGCACGTACACAATGGCTCGAGTGAGTCGGGAGAAATGGCCCAAATTTCAGGAGAGTATTATACACGCGAAAACAATGCGAAAAAACTCATATGTTTTTATCCGATATTCATCTCTAAATTTGAATAAGTATTCGGCGTTTTACAACACTTTAATCACCGAAACTTAAAAATAAACGTTCAATCACTGCTTAAATACACAGACACATTGTCAAGAATACGTAGATGTCAAATAGTTTGTAGGGCATAATCTAATTACGTGAAAATTTTGATGAAATTGACGTGGAAAAAAAAATTATATTGCGCTATAACTTGAAAACAGAAGAATAACGGAAAAGAACATATGGGTTTTTTTACATTGTTTTCGCGTGTATAATACACTCCTGAAATTTGGGCCATTCTTCCCGACTCACCCTGTATAGATTATGTTTTCATCAGTAGATTTGTCAAAAAAATATTTTTTTAATGTTCTCCGTTTCCGTTTCCATTTTATTGGCTCACCTAGTTTGAATACAAGACGAAGTGGATTCCAATTGATTCAAATAAGATGTTTTTTATTCGTCGCCACACGACGCTTTAATCATTTGTTTTTGATCATGAAATGTTCACAATACCTACATGTCGTAGAACTGGTATAAAATCAAGGATGTGGAACACCAGAACTTGATCTCAGTTTTGAAAATTCGAAGATCTGATACAGCCAAAAAAAAAACATGACATTCTATACCCATCTTGTTCTTGTTAAAAAGTGTTTTTTTTTTAATTATTTGACAATCATTTTACCATTGTTTTTCATAAACCTAGTAACGTCACTGTTGATTACGATGATTATGAATTCTTCACCTACCTACAATAATATTAAGAGATCGTATATGCTTCGAGCATGACTTTTTGTGAAACATAACCTTCCTTCTTAAACTTAAAGTAACGATCTTTTTCATACATACCAATGCTACCACTCATCACATCGTCCTAAATTCATTGTAACATTATCGCTTTATTGCAGGTTCAAAGTTCCTATGTTCAGAAGTGATAGCCCCGATTCGAAGCGAGGTGGATGACATATCGTTAATCATCATAAATTTCGAAGACTTGACAACGGCCCCAGTGCCGTCTCTTGAGAGCAGCCCTGTAAGAAAAAATAGACTGAGTAAATGTAAGTACAAACTCCACCTCATAGTTGAAATCGTCATTCTCATTCACACTTCTGGTATATAATCTATTTGTAGGTGTCGACAGGTTTTTTTTTAATTTCTGTAGATGATTTTGATTATTGAATTTTTCAGTACAAAGTATGTTTCTCAAGATTACTTCGATATAGCTGAGTCTGAATTTGTCTCCACATACTTAGATACTATACTCTCCTGTAGCTAACCGAGCATCTCTGGACACGTTAATAAGGACTTCTCTCGTTATTTTTAAGCACAAAAACTCCTCCTGTATCTTTCTTATTTTGAAATACACTGTATATACGTATACAAAACCAAACTCACTCAGTGGAGAAACGTATTTGTTTTCTAACTTGACTTTTTTTTCATTTTGTCAGCATGTCGGCTAATACCCGTTTATAAGATTATTGGTAGGAAATGAGGGTCATGACTAGAGGTGGCACAAACTGTGTTTTTGTTGGAGCTGTAGCAAAACGTGACAGCTCCACTCTTGTCATAGCGACAAATAACAGTAATTCTTGGAACAATTTACCCGTCGATCCAAGATCGTCTACCCGTTACTGCTGCATAAGTATTGAGGAGAGAAAGTTAAATTTGTTCCCACATTTGGCTTGTTTTGAAAGACAAAACTTTTTTTGAGGTTGACCATATCACTCTGACTGATGAAGAAGCCGATTCTAGAAGTGTATCCACGTGAAAATGTGAGCTCTATGCTTTATTCAAGTCGCTGGGATTTGCCGTAATAGAGATATTTGTGTAGGAACCAACTTTTTTTGTAATAATTTCAAAATCTTTCAAGGCCTGATTTTTATTAAAGTAGGTTGCAAAAATGTTTGTTTATTTGGAGCGAAAAAGTTCGTTTTTTTTATCAAACGGGACTTCGTGTTATATATTTCGTGCTTGAGTGGTTTTTATGCTCATTGTTCCGTTAACAATGGACGAAAATAAGTTTTTTTTGGTCTTAATAATAGAACAAAATCAAGGTGATAAGTACCTACATGCATCTCATTTGGAAGTCTGAAGATTCTGAAATATATCTCCAAAAAAAAGGAAGGTACCTAGCTACGATAAAGTTGGTGTTGAAAAACACCGACAACGACTATAAATTTAAAAATTGTTTTTTTTGAATGGCTTATACCTATTTGATGAAGTTGTAAACAATATTGAAGGTGACATAAAATCGACTGCTTCGAAGAATTCAATTGAACGTTAAGCTATAATAAGTACTGAAATATGTAATAGCTATTATCATTTATAAAATTTTATTTATACGCTATTGAAATTCAAATGATTGTTTTTTTTTGCGGACAAATATTTATCTGTACGCACTGTGGGGTTTTTCTACAAAATTGGAGGTTCCCTGGCATATACGCAGGGTATTTTATCAATAATGCTCTATATTTCAGGATATAGTTTCTATTTTCTTTCACCATTTCGATCAATAGTCCATTTTCCATAGCAGTCAACTCCAGTTTTTGATTATTTGCACTCAATTTACAAAACAATAATATTCTTGCCAAAAGTTCGAATTGAATCCAATATGGTCTGATCTCCACGGAATACCGTCAACGACAAAATTTGAATCTGTGACGAAAATCCTTGGCCCATTTAATAGAAACCACTTCTTATAATTCAGAGACTTAACGGATACGCACGAGTTTCTCGACGAAAAATTTTGTTCTGATTTACCAAAACGAACTTTGGTGAAGACCACGAGCCTTATTCTGTATTTATTTTTTGAAGACCGAATGGCACGGTTCGGTATACTATCGAACGGCGTAGTTGTCGAACATACGGTTCGGTTGCGTACGTTGCAATTCAGTATCGCATTTCGGAAACCATGCCGTTCGGTTTGGTAGGAATCGAAAGACGTCCGGAAAAATAGAAAAAAATCATGCGACTGTTACGATTGTAAGCTTGGCAACGTCTAGCCACAAGGACTGAAGACTGAAACTGGCCGTCCATAAGATAGCATGATATCTAATCCAGAGTGACAGAGGACATGACAGAATATGAGATTGACAGATGGTGGTAACACTGGTAACGGGAGTTATCATCAACCCAGGTTGCTAAGGGTGGTTAGAAAAACTAAAATAGATAGACTGGTGTGATAAAATAAAAGTGTGAAATAAAGGAATTGATAAATTGGACGGCTATCCTAACAGGTCAGAAGTGGGATATTCATTACGTGGCCATTGGGTGTTGTGGAAAACTCTCGATTCTGTTCATCGTGGAAACTGAGTTTTGCTTGGAGGTTCAACATGGCTGGGACACATACATCAGAGACAATCTCTGTGGAAAGCAACCGAAGCTTGACGCCTCCTTTGACGGTTGAGCAACAATTAAAACAACTCCAGGAACAGGTTAATAGGCTCTCATCATCAACTGTAAGTAACTTAACTCCTCAGTATACATGGCAGGATGTTCCCAAATATGATGCAGGCAAGAACATTTCAGTTAATAAGTGGTTACGCTTGATAGATCAGCGAGCATATTTTATGAGATGGGACGATATAACAACTACCAAATACGCGATTGAAAATTTATCGGGACGCGCACGCGAATGGTTGCTCAACACAGATCTTACTTACAAAAACTGGAGTGAGTTTAAACACAATTTGAAACTGAATTTTGACATAGACCCTAATACAATCGGGACATTATTTTCTGATGCGGCGAATTACACAAGTTCCATGGCTTCTAAATACACAGACTATTTTAAAAATAAAGTGTTCAAGTTAAACAAACTTTCTTGGGAAATACCCGAAAAAGATAAAGTAAACATCATTATTTCCGGCATTAATGATCGAAATATTCAACAATTAGCTTCTTCACATAATTATGCGGCCCTTGATGAACTCCAAACTTTCTTGGGAACATGGGACAATAATTATCAGATCAATACAAGTCGAACGAAAGTTAACATCACAACGAATTCTGGTTCACAGAGTGCTCAAGCGTCAAATAATAATTTAAAAATAATCTGTTTTAAATGTAATAAGCCGGGCCACAAAAGTATAAGCTGCCCACAAAAGCGTTTTAATCCAATTTCCACAAACATTCAGAGAAATCAGGCGTCTACAAGTTCAAGTAAAAATAAGTGTGCAGTTTGTGAAAAAACAAATCATGTACTTAACAAGTAACTATTACTTTAAGAAAAGTGTAAATTTATTACAACATAGTACAAACTTATTTTACAAAAAACTTTTCCTAAATAATACTGAATTATTGAGTATGGTGGATACTGGCAGTGAATGTACAGTAGTGCGGGAATCTGTCGTAAATAGACTGAAATGTCCGGTTTTAAGTGGGGATTTATATTTACTCAAATCATTTTCTGGTGACATTGTATCAATTCAAAAGACAGTACCGAATTGTGAAGTTATTGTTGATGGAGTGGCGGCTTATATTGATGTATTGGTAGCTCCAGATCATCTTTGTCCAGTTGATGTCGTTTTGGGAAACTCTTTCATTCAACAACCTCATGTTACTTTGATAAAAGAAGGGACGGAGATCAAATTCTATGGTGTTTCTGAGAAATACAGCCTTATGTTGATGAAATCTTCGACTCAGGGTTTAGCTGGAATGATATCGTGTGACATAAATCATCGATCGAAGTTCTAGAAAAATTTAGTGATCGAATCTCTACAAATTTTGGAAATATGGGAAAGGTACAAGGTACTGAAATGAAAATAAAACTATCGGATCCCACTCCATTTTCTTATAATCCGTATCGTTTGTCTGAGGATAGGAAACGTCAATTACAGATTCTAATAGATGAACTTCTTCAACACAATGTTATTCGAGAGTCTGAATCTGCATATGCGAGCCCTGTTGTGTTAGTTCCAAAACCCAATAACGAGTACCGACTTTGTGTGGATTTTCGAAGACTCAATAGTGTCACGGTTAAGGAAAAGTTCCCATTGCCTTTGATTGAAGATCAACTTGACAAACTGGGAGGTTATGGATGGTTCATCGCTCTTGACTTATATTCGGGTTATTACCAGATCCCCATGGCAGAGGATTCGATTGATAAAACTGCCTTCATTACTCCAAATGGAAAATGGGAATATCTACGAATGCCGTTTGGCCTTTGCAACGCCCCGTCGGTTTTTCAGAGGATGATGTGTAAGCTGCTGAAGAAATTAGATGAAAACACTGCTTTTGCTTATCTGGATGATGTGATAATTCCGGCCAAATCTGTTGATGAAGCTTTAGATAAACTATGTAGGGTGTTGGAGTTATTTAGAGAATATAACCTCACTTTACAACTACCCAAATGTAAATTTCTTTTGAATAAATTGAAATACCTTGGCAGAGAAATATCTCAGGAAGGAGTACGCCCAGATCAAGATAAAATTACAGCTTTGTTAACCCTAAAATCACCACAAAATATTAAACAGTTGAGACAGTTTTTGGGACTTAGTGGGTATTTTCGAAAATTTATAAATAACTATGCAGGAATCACTAGACCACTAACAAGATTACTTCAAAAGAATGTAACATGGATATGGACACCAGATCAGGACAGCGCTGTTGAGAAGATTAAAAACATTTTATGCAAAAGACCTCTACTGAAGATATTCAATTCAAAACATGAGACTGAATTGCACACGGACGCCAGCACCATTGGAGTAGCGGGTATTTTTTTCCAACGCCACGATACTGGCTTACATCCTGTAGCATATTTTAGCAAACAATGCACATACGAACAGAGTAAGTACCACTCGTATGAATTAGAAACAATGGCCGTTGTGTTTTCATTACGTCATTTCCGGCCGTACTTACTAGGAATGAACTTTGTTGTATATACTGATTGTGCTGCTTTACGAACTACCACTTCTAAACGAGATCTGATCCCACGAATTGCTCGGTGGTGGTTAGAAATTCAAGATTATTTCTTCGAAGTTCGCTACAGGCCAGGATGTAGAATGCAACATGTCGATTGTCTGAGCAGGAACCCCATTGCCATAAATACTACCGTTAATATAACTGAAGGTGAATGGATACGAGCTGTACAAACCCAGGATGATGAAATTTCTCTAATCATTGATATATTACATGGTGACAAAACAAAAGAGAATAAAAATTATTTTGATAATTTTGTCCTCAAAAATGAAGCACTATACAGAAAATTGATGGATGGCTCCAAATGGCTAGTCCCAAGATCAGTGAGATGGCAAATATGTAAACTCAATCATGATGATTGTGGCCATCATGGTTTTAATAAAACTTTAAAAAGAATTCAAGCGAATTATTGGTTCTCTAAAATGAATAGATTTGTAAAAAAATATGTAGCCAGTTGCCTAAACTGTACCTATATGAAAAATAAGAGCGGAGCGAAGCCCGGATTTCTACATCCCATACCGAAAGTGCCTATTCCCTTCAACACAATCCACGTAGATCATCTTGGACCCTTCGTTCAGTCACCCAAAAAGAATTGTTACCTTTTTGTGCTTGTTGATGGATTCACCAAGTTTATTTTCTTGGAACCGGTGAAGTCAACAGAAGTTAGACATGTAATCAAGTCACTTCAAAACTTCATGTATATCTTTGGAACACCGACAAGAATTGTGTCTGATAGAGGATCAGCATTCACATCAAAAACAATGAAAGATTTTTGTATAAAAAACGGAATTAAACATGTCCTAAATGCAGTTGCCACACCACGGGCAAATGGACAGTGCGAACGATATAACCGGACGATTCTAGAAGCATTGAAGTGCTTGACTGTTGATGATACTGATGAAACACACTAGGACACGCATATCAAAACGATACAATTTTCCGTTAACACTGCAGTAAATGATACAACAGGAGAAACCCCCTACAAGCTACTCATGGGTATAAACCCAAGGCATTGGTCTGATGCATACATTTTATCAGAGATAAATGAAGAACTACCCAGGGCGAATTTGGAAGAATTACGAGAACAAGCTGCTGAGAAGATTACCAGGTCACAGTGGCGCTCGAAGGAAAAATTTGATAAAGTCCGCAGGAAGCCCCAGCCTTACAAGATAGGTCAACTAGTAATGGTGCGTAAAACTGATGCAACCGCCACAGGAAAGAGCAAGAAGCTGGAACCGGTATTCAAAGGGCCGTTCAAAATTGAAAAGGTGTTACCAAACGACAGATACCTGGTTAGTGATATGAGGAATAAAAGACGGCTGTCAACAACAATAGCTGAAGAAAATCTAAAACCCTGGATAGTAATGGATGAAGAGGATGATCAACCATTACTAGATGACGAAGAACAAATTTGATACTACCACTGGATATGCCATATGGGGACAATAATTAGGATTATGTTATCTATGGTCATGCCATACATGATAATAATATTATATGAGTAGGATTATGTCATTATGTAATATATAAAGTTATGTAATACATGATATCTGAGTAAAATTATGCCATATGTAATCTATAAGTTCATGTCATATGTGATTTAACAGTGAGATTATGCCAGATGTAATCTATAAGTTCATGCCATATGTGATTTAACAGTGAGATTATGCCAGATGTAATCTATAAGAACACGCCATATGTGATTTAACAGTGAGATTATGCCAGATGTAATCTATAAGTTCATGCCATATGTGATTTAACAGTGAGATTATGCCAGATGTAATCTATAAGAACATGCCATATGTGATTTAACAGTAAGATTATGCCAGATGTAATCTATAAGTTCATGCCATATGTGATTTAACAGTGAGATTATGCCAAATATAATCTATAAGAACACGCCATATGTGATCTATCAGTGAGATTACGCCAAATATAATCTATGAGGACACGCCATATGTGATCTATCAGTAAGATTATGCCATATGTAATCTATAAAGTCATGTCATATAATATGATGTGTATAAGATTATGCCATATGTAATCTGTAGGGTGATGCTATATATGATCTATAGCTGTGAGCAGTTCCAACGACGGCAGACTGAGTATACTTGAAGCAAGGCCCTCCCGGACGCTATGAAACCTGGGGACCAGGTCCACGTCAGGATGGACGACTGTTACGATTGTAAGCTTGGCAACGTCTAGCCACAAGGACTGAAGACTGAAACTGGCCGTCCATAAGATAGCATGATATCTAATCCAGAGTGACAGAGGACATGACAGAATATGAGATTGACAGATGGTGGTAACACTGGTAACGGGAGTTATCATCAACCCAGGTTGCTAAGGGTGGTTAGAAAAACTAAAATAGATAGACTGGTGTGATAAAATAAAAGTGTGAAATAAAGGAATTGATAAATTGGACGGCTATCCTAACACGATGTCGCTGGAGACAACCAATAAGAGTGCGCGTTTGTGTTTGATGACTATTTTTGGTTGACTGTTTGTGGTTTTTTGTCAATGTCATAATAATCTAATTTGTCATCTTCAGTACAAAACCAACTATTGTAAAAAAATATTGAACATGAAGAGGAAATGATGGCAATCAGTACAGCTCCAATTTGTAGCTGTTCAAGAGAAACAGGCAGCTGCTATGAGTGAAGCAGCAATTTCGATAACAGATACCATGATGATGTGAGTATAACAAGGAGATACATAATAATATTAAGATCACCTACTAATGATTTGATTGGTTTATCTAATCTCTGTATTTCGATAAAAAAATGTGATCTGAGTCGTCGTTACATGAAACTATCAATGTAGTGACTAGAACAAGGATCATTCGTCGTAACAGTTTGATTTTTTTTCAGCCTACAAGATGCAGTTAAGATGTGGCTAGAGCAATAATTATAATCTTTTCTGGTCTTGTAAAGATTAGGCACCCACACATTAATGACTTTTTTTAATTTTTGAGCATAATTTTGGGTTTAGAGAACAATTTCAACTAAAAAAAATGCTGGATGAACAGCTTTTAACAAAAAAAATAATCCCATAAATTGAAATTTTATCAGGATTCAGTGAGAGAAACTCCCTCAAATGACAGCTTTGTCACAATGTTACAATCCATATAAGCTACATATTATAGAACAAACAGGCAATGTTGCCAAACTTACCCGAACATCTTAAAACAATGAATGCAATCGTTTTTGTTTGTATATTTTAATATACTATGACAAACATGATAAAACAGTAAAAAAAAACAACCATATGGGCAGGAGCGTTACTTTTTAAACGATATTCAAGAGAACATTCACCGGCTACGCTGGGCAGGAGCGTACCTTTTTACTCGGGCAGGAGCAGCCATACGGGCAGGAGCGTTACTTTTTAAACGATATTCAAGGAACATTCACCGGCTACGCTGGGCTGGAGCGTACCTTTTTACACGGGCAGGAGCAGCCATATGGGCAGAAGCGTTAGTTTTTGAACGATATTCAAGAGAACATCCACCGGCTACGCTGGGCAGGAGCGTACCTTTTCACTCGAGCAGGAGCAGCGATATCGGCATTTGATTTACTTTTTAAACGATATTTGAGAGAACATCCACCGGCTACGCTGGGTAGGAGCGTACCTTTTTACTCGAGCAGTAGCGTTACTTTTTAAACGATATTTAAGAGAATATCCACCGGCTACGCTGGGCAGGAGCGTACCTTTTTACTCGGGCAGGAGCAGCCATATGGGCAGGAGCGTTACTTTTTAAACGATATTTGAGAGAACATCCACCGGCTACGCTGGGCAGGAGCGTACCTTTTCACTCGGGCAGGAGCGTTACTTTTTAAACGATATTTTAGATATGGCGGCATGATGGACATCTGAATATACACCCCATTGATGAAGCTTCTCTTTTCGGGAGTGTACATTGCCGACGACACCGGACTACAGGACATCTCAATCTCCGACGCACCAAACCACAGTCCTGCAAACATCCGAGCAAAACCTCATCCACTACAGACAAGATGGTCATCAGATGGAAAACACAGCATCTATTTTGAACCGACCACTAAAACTGAATGATTTTTTCAAAAACACAACAAAATGTCAGCAAATGAAACCCGCGAATCTACAACATCAAACGGATGCGTCGCTATGTGCATAGAAAAAATCACAATCTGATGCGCTCACTCCCCTTGGTAGTTTTCGCGATTCTCAAGCCGACCGTCAATAAAATGGCGCCAAAACGAAAAAGCTAAATAGATGAAAAAGGAAAACTTGGCAACACCGCGCGTATTTTTCACTCTCGGTCGTTATTTAGTGAGTAGTGTCTTGACAATCTTGACAGTTATTGATAATATCGAGTTCGCCGCGATGTTCTGAGAATCAAATTTTAAAAATTTATTTCTCCTACTTAACAATATGTTCTAACTTCTTAAGTGGTTACGTGAGGAACTGTGGTACATGAGAACAACAGAAATTGTCCATTTCAATGACCCACAACTGGAACAAATCTAGATTTTTGGAAATGTTTGTATGAAACAATGTGCCCAAAATAGTGTTTTTTCTACAAAAAAGTGATAAGTCCAGCATTTTTTTTCTTTAGAATAGTTAAACGAAGGATAATTTTCCAAATTCGCCTTTGAAAAGTAAAAAATACGTGGATGCCTAATGTTTACAAGAACCATCTTTTCTTTGGATTTTTAATGAAATTGACCAAAGAACAAAGCCAAATAAAAGTGTGAAAATTGTTCCAAGAAAGTTTTGAAAGTGCTTTTTTGATGTATAGTTTCAAGATTATAGTTTATTATTTGCTTTCGAAATAATAATTTTATATGTGGTTTAGGTTGTTAGCTATTCTAAATAGAGCTTGGGTTGTGCTTGGAATGGTTTTTGTTCGATATTGGATATACGAAATATTAATGAAAAAATGACTTATTATAAAAATGAAATAATCAAAATATTTGTGTACAATAACAATTCAGTTGGCTGCTGCTTGACGTAGCCTGTCCACCAACCTTTGCCCAACTACTTCAGCCTGTCGTAAGGAGCATGTCAAGCTACCGACCTTCTCGAGGGGGTCTAATGACATTGTCGACACCCACAAGGCTCTCGGTAAGCGAATCGAAGTTTCGATTGAGTTACCGATCGGTCTGACGCCACGAAATTGCTTCTGCGACATGAAACCGAAAATGACGTCACAATCGAATGAATCCTACCGAATTGAACGGTTCGAGCGTTACAGAATAAGGCGCCCAATTACTTTGTTTCCGTTATCAAGTACTCAGTGACTCAGTGCTTTCTGATCTTTCCGTCTCACCTTCATTTTCATCTTGACCTTCGAACATTGAACGACTAGAATCAGCATAACAACCCGAACGTAAGCGATTTGTTTGAGTCACTAACATATTGTTTTTGTTTTGAATTTCGTACGTGATGTCGCGACGTTTGTATGGTTTGAACTTTTATAAACTAAATCTTTAGCTCGATAACAATAGTATATTATTTATCGAGCGGGAAATGGTGGAAATGATGATATTCATTTCCCGCGACTAGAATACTATACTTTTTCTATGATTATTCAATAATTGAAGCGAACTTTGCGATATTCAATTTCATTTGGACGGCACTTTTTTACAATGACTGTACTTAAAATGAGGTTATGTTGGTAACACAATGTGACATGACTATAAAAAAAGTGAGGACGGTCAGATGGGCTGTTTCAAAATGATGGATTTGAAGGTTGACATTTTGTCGAATGTTCTGATTGGCTATGAAACAGTGGAGTAATGACGTTAGATCATTTCATTGGTTAAAAACAATATATTAATGGAAAAAAAAGTAAATGGTATGAGTAACGAGTTACATTAACCAATAGAAACTGGATGTATGATACATTTATTATTGAATAGTCACAGAAAAATAAATTATTCTCAACTGGTGAATGACAACTGTCACTGTGACGCATCTTTCAACGTCATGGCAACGCATTTCAAATAGTCCGATCCATGAGTCCAACGTTGCCGTTGTGATAAAAATTCCCCTCGTCAACTTCTTAGTGTAAAAGATCAAGAAAAATCGTTCGAGTATTCAACGACAAGTAGTAAAAGCGATCAAAAAAAGCTACACTCTTTTTGAATATTAAAGACAAATACATTCATTCGATGACAGTGAAATTCAATCTATTGTTATTGAAAAGTGGTGACAGAAAATCTGGTGAAAGGGAAGTGAATATGGCAAACAAGCAGCTTGCTTTTTCCCTTCTTCTCCATGTTAACATAGACATTTTCATTTATCGTATGACAATTTAGACCAATTTACATTGACATGTTCGACCCACACAACAATGTTTGTTTGTGCTCCTAGTCGTTCAATCTTCTAAGATCTCGACAGTAATCAAGATCTTTTTGACGGTATTTTGCGTGTAGGGAATAGTCATCTATTCTTATAATTAGCATGAGATTTTTACATATTGCATCTAGGTACTACTTAATTGAAAGAAATGCTATCAAATGTGTGTGTTTTTATATCCTACGCCGCTTCTAGCGATTACGGTATGAAAGCTCATACGAGTTGTCTAAAAAGTTTCATTTTTGTGAATCAACTAAAGGATTTGGTCGAATGATCTGCCACCGCTGCTTCTTCCCTAGCGATCACGGTATGAAAAGTCATATTCATGGTCTGAAAAATTTGATTCTTTTTGAATAAACTGCCACCGCAAGTGTGTTATCTTGATTTTCAACAAAGGAACAAATTCTAAGCGAACCTACGAGAATCACGCATCCATCTAGCACACTAGATGATACTTTATTTTTGTATCATGGATGGTATGACAGATCATAATTTGGTGTATATTAGAGTCGTCACCAAATGCCCCAAGCCACCTCCTAAATTTTTTATATATCGGTGCTTCGATAACTTCAAATATGGGGAGTTCTCAAGAGATTTGCAAAGCATCGATTGGTTGAACCTCTAGAAGTAGAAAGATTTTGACAAACTGATTTATTTTCGTGAATCTATAACCGGTGTATTCTAGTATCTGAACCAATGAATCCATGGCTCCCTGAAGAGATGAAATTGATGAAAACAAAAAAAATCCAAAGTATTAAAGTAATAGAGAAAAGATCGTACAGTGGATAATAGAACCATTTATGTAGGTTTCAGAAATAAAAAAGCTAAAAAGAAGTACCTGGAAAATATCTGCCAAGAAAATCACTCAAAAAAAAATTGGCAGTCCCTCAAAATAATAAATATACGTGGCTCTCATCGTCCACAATTGTAACTGGCTCATCTACTTAAGGAGGTTGCTCAACTTACCACAGTAGAACAAGTAAAATCAGCGATAAACTCTATTTAATTCAGGTAATGGCCGACGGAATTTCTATGGATAGAGTGATACTTCACATAATCAACTATTGTATTGAGAGAAAGTTATACTTTCAGAACTTTAAGAAAATAGACCATTGAGCAAGATTAGAGACTGGAACCTTCTTGGACCTGAAGATTATAAGCATTCTTAATGCTGTATCAAAAAAAGGGAAATTATGGATTTGATGTGGAAAATGATAAGCCTATTACAGATTTTCTAAGTACAGATGATGCAACGCAATAGTGGGGTTGAGGACAGTAAATGAAACTCCTTAGATTTTCAAATTGCCAACGTTTTGACTTCTGATTCGAATCTTTATCAAGGCTACATAAGAAATGCACATACAATGTCATCAGATATATCATATCCGACATTGTATGCTCATTTCTTTTGTAGCCTTGATAAAGACTCGGATTAGAAGTCAAAACGTCGGAAATTTGAAAATCTTAGGAGTTTCATTTACTGTCTTCAACCCCACTATTGCGTTGCATCATCTGTAATTAACTAAGGACACACATTGGAGCCAATATTTTCTGATGTAATGACCGACAACAAAAGGTCGTATTAGACAATAAGGTATCCAGCCAATCAAATATTTCATCTGCAGTTACCCAAGGTCCCGCATTCTTTTTTCACTATTATTCTCATAGTCTATACAGCTGACATATTATCACAATATTCTGCAAAACAGTCGCATATGCAGATGACACACATCTACACCATAGCATTGAAGTTGAAAACTACCTCGCAGCAATTAACCAGATCAATAATGATCTTTACATATTGAAAACCTTTTTGACAGAACATAATTCACAACTTAGTTTCCCAAAATCGAGACTTATACAGTGTGTCTGCTTAAGTTGGCCACATATGGGAAACTTTCTTATTATTAATTTTAGGAAAAAAAGTTATTCTTTATAAAAAGTTCTGCATGTTCCAAAACCTAAAATGCAACCATCAGATATTACATTTTTTCATTTGAATTAATGCATTGATTTAAATGTCCAATAATTAAAATAAGAGATTACTGTTTAATATCAATTTATTTATAAAATTTAATAAATTTAAAAAAGAAAAAAACAATCATTTTAATGGTAGTGTTAATTTTTCTTTATAACAATTTTCGATATTGTCAAATTTTACTCTTGAGTGAAATTCATATTTTTTGACAAACCTCGTATACGACTGAAAAAATGTAATATCTGATGGTTGCATGAATATGTTTCCCAATTATTATAAACACGGTAGCTGCGATCAAAAGAATGAAAAAAACTAACTTGGTCTTATATATTATAGACTGAAGTTTTTTTTTAATGTTCCAAAAATGCCGGATTCTCGAATATATAGAAACAAATTGTGTTTGAACAATTGCAACAAGTTTATTCTCTTTGTTTCTAAGATCAAAATAATTGAGTTTTTGCCGAATTGCTTCGGAAAACTGGGAAAGTGTTTTTTTTTCAATTCTATTATCAAATCAATATGATGATAAAACAAGTCTTTTTTTCACATGAGATCTGCCAAAATAGTAAAATTGTTATTAGTCTAGGTCACGGTGTAAGATAAATAGGTAATGTGACGAGCCGGCAGAACGTGTCTCGAAACTACTAACGCCGGCCGTAGTAGTCAGACAGGTTAGTGGGCCGAATAATTTTTAGACGGGTATCAATCAAAATGTTCCTGTGGTCATAGTATTTGATTAAAAAGGTTTGGGTTAGTTGGTTTCAATCGAGTATATGTTTTATTAGGGAATTCTTATTAAAAATTGAGAATCAAGACCTCCAGGAAGGCTTGAGACAATCATTAAAAAATGCAAATATGGGTTATTTTGCAAATATTTGCAAACGCAGCCTAAACGGCTACTTTGACAACAAAAATTTCCGATTAAAATTTGTAGCTGAGGAAATTTTCTATAAAATTGTTCCGCTGGCAAATTTTTAGCTCATATGGTTTTCGAGTTTCATCTCCACGAAAATTCAAGTTTTTTTTTTCAATTTCAAGCGTTCACGCCGTTGTCGCCTGTGATTGTGTTTTACCGCCAGGCATAATATAAAAGGATTTGTTGTTTGTCATCTCTATAAGTATGTAATTGTTGTTAACCTGTTCCTGTAAGATGGTTTTACAGCTGATTTAATGATCATGGATGATGAAAACAATTTGAAAAACAAAATGATAAAATAATAAGACACTGATCATAATTGATATGTATATCTATTTATATAAAATTGGAAAACAATATTTGATTTAAATACAGATGCCAAAGTTATGCTTATCTGTAATATGTATCAAAAAAGTAATAATCTACTACATACCTAATAGGTATGGTGTTTGACAAAATTAGATATCGAATTGAATATAAAAGTAATTGTGATAATCAATCAATCAATCAAAATTAAAATTTAAACAACGTTTATTCAACATGTTTTTAAGTCTTTTGCAATCTATTATCCAGCAATGCATAATAGTAATTAATTAATTAATTAATTAATTTATTAGGATATTTCGGGATGCTCGTGGATTATTTGTTACAAACATTGAAAGTGTGACATTTGCATACTCACCGTGTTTCACTCGATTTCTAGAAAACGAACTATACATTCTGGTTCAAAATGTCTTTCGCAGGCACAATCCTTTTCAGTTAATTTTCTGTCTTTGCCTGGGAATTACCTGGTTATATTTTCTTAAATCGTTCTTAGGAATTGCGAATATGGAATATTTTTGTTCACATGTAGCGTACCCGCTTTTACAGTTCGGCACACAGCATTTTCTTCACATGATTTACTTAATAACTTACACAAAAATTATTGTAATTGCGACAAATTTGCCGTTGACACGTCAAGGTGGGACTAATGGACAATCACAAATAAAATAATCAATAAATCAAGCATGAAAAACTCTTTTTTTTTAAATTTGACGCGCCTACATCGCTCGCATTAATAGCCGGAAGAAATATTTTGGGCCCACTTCAGTGCGTCCTTGTCGCACAATTTCGTCTCTGTTGCGTTAGCAAATATGAGACAAGCGGTCTGTATGTTGAGATGGCGCGTGAAACCACCTATTTATCTTACAACGTGGTCTAGGTATAATGTTATTAAAAAAAAAACGTCTCTGGGATGAACTTTTGAAATTTTGCAACAACTATACAACGAATCGGCTTGAAATGTTAACTCCACATCAAGGACAAGATCTAACTTTTTGCACAATAACACAGTCGCAATTTATTTTTGGAAACAGTTATTGTTAATTGAACATGCCAATCTCAGCGGTTTTTTGTAGTTTTCCAAGCAACAAATAGACATATCACAAATAAAAAAAATGCATTTTGACGGTTCCACAATTCTCTGAAAGATAAATTATCTGAATTATTTTTCCAGGATTTCATTATACAGGGTGTTTCCCAACCTCTGTGACCAACTGGAAGGGGTGATCCTTCGCTTAATTTTAGGACGAAAATGTGGTATAACTTTTTTTCGAATTTCGCTTTGTTTCCAAAATACAGGGTGTTCAATTTTTTTTTTGATTAGTTTTTTATTTTTAATTAATTTATCTTTTACTCGATTTTGTTGAAGTTTGGTAACGGTATTTATAGTGATAACGGGCTCATTTTGCCATGAACAAATGAAAATTATCGAATACAGTGGCGTCCCGAGCGGCACTTCAACCAATATTATTGGGAAAAAAATGTACGCCACTGACTTTTTGTGTCATTTTAATTTTTTTCTCAGGTTATTCAACTAAAAACGCAACTTTTTGATCTCTTGAATTTTTATCGTCTCTTGCCTAATTTTTGAGATAAAAAAATTAGATCTAGTTGAGTGAGTTTTGACGCAAAAAGTAATTTTATCGCTGATGTTGAATTTTCTTACAAATACAGCAATCAATTATAATCATTTTAATGGAGAATTCAAAAACACTAAATAAATAAAAAAAAGTTAAAGGAACTGCTGAAAATGTCCTCCACGAGCCAGTAAACATCCATGTACACCACGTGCTAAGTTATCTCTCACCACACGGAAAATTTCGGGACTGGCGGAAATCGTATTGAATCCATTAATAATACGCATTCGTAGGTCTTCTTCGGATTGAATGGGAGCGCTATAAACAAGTTGCTTAAGATGTCCCCAAAAATAAAAATCTAATGGATTCGGATCCGGTGAACGTGGTGGCCATGGGTGAGGTCCTCCTCTGCCGATCCAACGATCAGGATATTGCTGATCTGAATAATTTCGAACACAAATTGCAAAGTGAGGGGGAGCGCCGTCATGCATGAACCACATAAGAGATCGCGTTCCTAATGGCACTGCTTCCATCAATTCGGGTAATTCATCTCTAAGGAAGTAATAGACCTCACCAGTAAGTCGATTTGGGAAAAAATACGGTCCAACTAAGACATCTCCAATAAACCCTGTCCAAATATTAAATGAAAATGTATACTGGTGATGTCCTTCGACGATAGCATGAGGATTCTCTTCTGTCCAAACATGGTTGTTGTGGAAATTCATTATTACATCTCTCGAAAAATTGGCTTCATCGGTAAATAGTACTTTTGCCGAGAAATGAGGTACTCGTAAAGAAATTTCTTGAAACCAGTTACAAAAATCAACGCGAGCTGGAAAGTCTCTGGACAACAAAGCTTGTACTCTTTGTATGTGGTGAGGATAGAGTAAATAGTCTTTTGAGATACTCCAGACTGTTTTGTGACTCACATTTAATTCACTTCCAATTTTCCTAGTACTCATGTTTGGAGATTCTTCTACCATGATCAAGACTTCTTCCTCAAGTTGGGCGGTCCTAACCGTAAGTGGTCGGCCGCCTATTTGGCTTTTTGCAAAACTACCTGTTTTCTCTAACCGGAGATGTAACCTTGTAAATGTGGCCGAACATGGTACTTGTCTATTAGGAAAACGTTCTGCATACAAACGTATCGCCTCTCGGGCATGTCCATCCGCTTAACCGTACATAAAATGCATTTGAGCCATTTCTTGATTGGTAAACTCAGCCATTTTGAAGAGAACGTAATTTATTACGAATAAATTGAAAAACAATAGTTACTTGAATACATTATTGGAAACTTTCATATATATATATATATATATATTATCAAAAAACCCCATACTGTACCATTTGAAATGGTGTCGGGTGTATACATGTCTACATTTTTTTTTCTCAATTTACATTAATTGTGCACGAATCTGGCCCATTCCTTCTTATTTCTGGTCAATGCTATAGCCTCATTCCATGATTTTTCTCTTTTCTCCAGTGCCTCCCCTACAGTCTGGTTCCATGTTTTTTTTGGTCTTTCTCTCATCCTTCTTCCTTTCGCTCTTGCTTCCCAGATTTGTTTCACCTGCCTATTGCTCCCCATTCTTTGTAAATGTCCCCACCAACTCAATTTTCTCTTTTCAATAAATTCTAGGATTGATTCTATATCCATTTTTTCCCTGATGTTGTTCTTGATCTTGTCCATCCTTGTTACCCCTTACTCTTACTCTACTTTACTATTACTATTACTCTTCTTAAGTATTTCATTTCCATGGCCTGTATTTTGCTTTCTTGTCTCTGAGATAGTATCCATGATTCACATCCATATGTCAGTACTGGTCTGTAGATAGTTTTGAATACTTTCATCTTTGTGTTTTTGGATATTTCTTTTCTGTTTATTATTTTTTTGTTTATTGCATAGTAAAGTTTTGTTGAGGTCTCTATTCGTCTGTTGACTTCTGGTTCTGTTGTTCCTAATTGGTCCAGTTCCACCCCTAAGTATTCGTAAGTTTTGACCTGCTCTATTCTCTCTCCTTCCACTTGAATGTTCATTTGATGAATGTTTTTTCCAACTATCATAACTTTTGTTTTGGTTTTGTTGATTTGCATTCCATATTCTTTTGTCACCTGACTCCATATGTTGATGTTACTGTTAAGGTCTTTTTCATTTTCTGCAAATAATACAATGTCGTCTGCAAAAGCTGCCTCTGATATTTATATATTTTGCATGTTTCTATAGCCTACTTGCAGTTTTTTTGTCCTGATTGTACACCTTCTTATTATTACATCCATATATATGGTAAATAAGATTGCGCTTAATCCACCTCCTTGTCTTAGGCCCTCTTCAATTTTGAAACAGTTTGAGCGTCTGCCTTGGCTGATTACGAAGTTTTTATTGTTTCCATACATTTCCTTTATCAGTCTTATTACCTTTGGTTGAATTTCTTTCTTTCTTAATATGTCCCACAATTTACTCCTTTGTATTTTATCCAAAGCTTTTTCCAAATCTATGAAAGCCAGGTAAGTATTTTTTCCTTGTTCCATTCTCTTTTCTGTGATTTGTCTCACTGTGAATATACGGTCTTGTGTACTTCTTCCTTTCCGAAATGCACTTTGTGCTTCGTGCATTGAATTCTCTATAATGTTGCTCATTTTACTGTTTATAATTGTTTCCAATATTTTCATTGCTGTGCAGATAAGTGTTATTCCTCTGTAGTTATTACAGTCTTGCTTATTTCCTTTTTTATAAATCGGCACGATGAGTGATGTTTTCCATTCTTCCGGTAGCTCTTGTTCTTTCCATATTTGATTGTAGATTACCAGTAATATTTCTTTTCCTTCGTCACCCATGTATTTTATCATTTCGCTTGTAATGTTGTCGGTTCCTGGTGCTTTTCCATTTTTAAGTTCCCTTATTGCCTTTTCAAGTTCCTCAAATGTTATGTGTTCATCTAGCGTCTCCCAAGTCGAACTCATTGTTTCCTCTTCTATCCCTTCTGTTGCTTCTGTATTTTTGTTTGCCTCTAGCAATTCTTTAAAGTATTCGACCCATCTCTGCATGATTCCTTGTTCATCTGTTAATATTTCCTCCTTCTTACTTTTTATGTTGAATGTTTTTTGTCCTTTGGGTTCGCCTCTGCATGATTTTACTATATTGTAGAAAAGCTTTTGGTTTCCCTTCGCCGCATTTTCGATTTTTTGTCCAAATTCCTCCCATTTTTTCTTTTTCTCTTGATTCACCATATTTTTTACCTTTTTTCTTTCCCTATATATTTCATATTTTTCTGTCGTTTTCACCTTGAGGTAGTTCTTCCAGGCTTCCTTCTTTTTCTTTATCTGCTCTTTGATTTCATTGTTCCACCATGCCGTTTGTTTTTGTTTAGTTAGTATTCTGCTGATTCCACACGTCTCAGTAGCTGTTTCCATTATAATTTGTTTGAAATTAATCCACATCTCCTGAATAGTTCGTAGATGTATATGCTCTCTTAATCTCTCACATTTTTTGGAAATTTCTTGTGCATATTTTTCTGCCACTTCTTTTTCTGTCAGTTTGTAGGCTTTGATTTTTTCATGTTTTGGTTTCAGGTTTGTATGATTTTTCTCTATTCTTTCACGGTATTCTTGTCTTCCTCTAATCTTTGTTGTTACCAAGAAGTGGTCGCTTCCGATTTCTGGTCCTCTCTTCACTCGTGTGTCTATTATATTTGATTTGTTTTTCTGCTCTACAACCACATAGTCAATAATTGATCTCTCTTTTCTGGAAATAACCTCTCTGGTGTATTTGTGTATATCTTTGTGCTGGAAGAGTGTATTTGTAATGACTGGGTCATGCATCACACAGAAGTCAAGCAACCGTTTGCCATTGTTGTTTCTTGTATCTTCTCCATATTGGCCAATCACTGTTGGGTAATTTTCATCTTTTCTCCCTACTCTGCTGTTGAAGTCACCTGTTAGATAGATCTCTCCCTTCAGTGTTTCCATAGTTTTTGTCAACTCCTCCCAGAACAGGTCTTTTTTTCTTGTTGCCTCATCTTCGTTTGGTCCATATACTACCACTATGGTTCTTGTGTTCCCATTTTCATTCTTGAGTTCAACTACTAAAATTCTTTCAGACACAGCCGTCCATTTCTGTAGATTTTTCTTCATATTTTTATGAACTATACATCCGACTCCTGCTTTTGCACGCTCCTCTTTAGATACACCACTGTATATGAGTACATGTTCATTTTGCATTACGATATCTCCATTACCTTTCTTTTTTGTTTCTGTTCTGTCTCTAGTTCGTCCTGTTTTCCTTGAATTGTTTTTATGTTCCATGTTCCTATCCTCCAATTTTCAAATTCTTCCTTATTTTGGTTCAACTTTTCTTTTCGGTTCTCCTTATCAATGTCCATTTCGAAATCCTTTGTCGTTTTACCATTTTGTCTCGTGCTTGTTTTATTGTTTTTTAAGTTTTTGGTTGTACTTTTACCATCCTTGTAAAATTTTGTTGTTCGTTGTTCCATTTCCATTCTTCATTGTCTATGATAATTTTTTGAAAGCCAATTTTCACATTTTGTCCTCTTTCCTTTTCTAATTTAGCCTTGTTCCTGATTTTGGATTGTATAATTCTCTCATCTTTCGTCATGTCATCATCTATATGTATAGGGTTCTCAAGTTTTCTCAGCTTCTGTTTGTTTTTCATGATTGTTAGCTTATCGTTTTTATTGTTGAGTTCGACCAGCCACATTTTTTCCCCGATTTTGTATACATTTTTAATGTCCACTCTAACTTCTAATTTCTCCGTAATAAATTTTGATACCTCGGTTTTTTTTTCTTCTCCTGGTTTTCCTGCTATTTTTATCTCCTTGATTACAATATTATATCTTCTTTTTTCCTTTTCCATTGCATCCAATTTTTGATTTATGCTTCCGATTTCCATCTTCATTGCTTGATTTTCTTTTTTAATGTTTTCATTCTCTGTTCTCAGAGTCAGTATTTCTTCTTTAAAGTCTCTTTGTTCTTTTCGTAGTTCTTTCATCTCCGTGGTTAAGTTTTGTAGCATTTGGATAACCATCTCCATTCTCTCTTCTCTTCTAGCAACTTGATCCGGGCTCCTCATACATTTCTTGTTTTTATTAGCGTTCTCAGTTATATCATCACCTTCTCTTCTTCGTTTTCCATCATCTGTTGAATAATCGTCGGAAACTTTCATACAGTAGGCAAATGTCATGAAGAAAAAAAATAATGTGGTTGCCATGGATCGAAGCAAAAAGCCTACTTTGCATCATATTGTTATTTTTGTGTAGTCCAGAGACATGCAATAAAGAGGTTTATCTCAAAAATCACGCAAGATACGATAAAAATGTAGGAGATCAAAAAAATGCGTTTTTAGTTGAATAACCTGTGAAAAGAATAAAAATGACACAAAAAGTCAGTGGCGTACATTGTTTTCCCAATAATATCGGTTGAAGTGCCGCTCGGGACGCCACTGTATTCAATAATTTTTATTTGTTCATGGCAAAATGAGCCCGTTATCACTATAAATACCGTTACCAAACTTCAACAAAATCGAGTGAAAGTTAAATTAATTAAAAATAAAAAACTTAAAAAAAAAAATATATAATAAACACCCTGTATTTTGGAAACAAAGCGAAATTCGAAAAAAAGTTATACCACATTTTCGTCTTAAAATTAGGCGAAGAATCATCCCTTTCATTTTGTCACAGAGGTTAGGAAACACCCTGTATACTGACAAGCAAAAATGTACAAACATTTCATATTTTTGATCTTTAATTGTTTATAACTGAAAAGTATCTCCAAATCTGCTATAGGAAACGCATAGGTGTTGTTTCTATAGACTCATAGTACTTGAAAAACTAGTCAGTGTTCTGTATGAGCAACAGACCAGACTGACAATGCGAATAGAAAATGGAATTGGAGTCACTCAAAAATTCGACATTTTCATTCACTGACCATGCAATATACATAAAGTCTTGAAAGTCTTGGATCCCCCTTATATTTAGCAATTTTTGTTAGTTCGATGTGAAATAGGAAATGCGTGTTGAATCATATCCATTTCTGAATGGATTGCAGTTTCAGATGAACTTTTCTTCCTAAAGTCTTGAGATTTTCCTAAACGTGTATCGTACATGAAAAACCATTCCGAATAGATGTACAGACTGGTCCGTACCTGCCAAACCCCACGTATGTGGTTGAACCTTGAGACACTCATCGACTATGGGCCACCCACATTTGAAAAAATTCCTCAAGGCTAGAACTGCACAGTTTCACCATCAACAAAAATTGTTTGTTTGTAAGAGGGGCTTGAAAGAGCTAGCAATCGGGGTAGGCACAGGTATCAAGTAAATCAACTGCGTATCAGAAAAGACATGTTCACAGATTCAGCCAATCCGGACAATGACTCGACCCAAAAGCAAACATTGACAGCAATTTTTTATTGTTCAAATTTGGAGAATCTGATTAAATTCATACAAATTGAAGTCATCCTGAATCTTTCAAATACTAAAGTCTAGTTCTGCGAGTGGGACGCTAAAAGTCTATTTACGTTAGTGCAAAATAATATTGTTGCAAATAATGAAACTTCAGAAAATAACTGTTTTTCGAGTACTGTGCTCAAAATTTAACCAAATCGGAAAACAGTTGAAGCCAACTCAATCAATCAATTTTAAAGGCCAAACCGGAAGAGTAAACTTATATGTTTTGTTTGGCCGTAAAGCACTATCTAAACAAATTGATTTGAAGAGGTATTTGTTATGGTAGGTAGCTTTGATTGAATATCCCGCTGGAAACCGAAGAGAATCTCTACAGTAGCTACGAACATTATTTGGAGGTTGTTTTATAGCGTCCAGATTAAAGCTAATACGAGACGATTCTTGAATGTTTAAAAACTCACTATTTGCAAAACTAAGCTTACGATACAATATTCAATCATTGAAGAGCCTTAGCCAATTTTTATTTTCTATATTATTGAATGAGAAAATCTAAATAAACCCTGAAAGACAACCACAGAGGCGGTTGTTGATGATGAAATGGAACATCCATATTCAGGCAAGTTTGAGTGATTTTTTTCTGCGTTGAAACGCGGCAACGGTTGTTCGCTTCCTCGAGTTTTGTGTGACTCTTTTCATTCGATGTTCAATCTTCACGGAATTTATCAGAGATTAGAATTGGCCGGCAAGTTCTTGCAATATGAAATGAAAGCGAAGAATACGCCCTTGACCTCTAGCCATACAATCTGCAAAAACATAGATAAGTATGTTGAGTTGATTTCAAAATCATCAATACTTGTTGGAAAAAGTGTTTTGTATCAGCAGCCTATTTTGTAGGTGGTCGGAAAATGTTGGATTACTGAATGCTTACTGGCTATCAGGAGAGGTGTGATATTGTTTTTGTTTTAATCACGCCAATTTTAATGATTCTTTATCATAGAAAAAAATGTACATCCGAAAATATCAATCGACGTGTCCGAGCGTTTTTTCGAAAACGTACCCATTCATTTGTTATCAAATCTATTCTATTTGGCTCGTCCAAATTGTATGTTGTTTTCGGATTTTCTATTCTGCTCATCTGAGCCCCATTGGTTTAGTGTTTTCTCAGTTTACAAGATACGTAGTGAAATTCCAATGCATGTTAATATTCAGAGTAATAACGAAGCTGATTTTTCCAGAATGACTATCATCGATCTGATTTTCCAAGGCAATCCTGCGTTACCAGAACTTGATTGTTCACAAGTTAGATTTTCCAAATAACTAATGGATTTTATAACAGCCAAGCAAAATTGTTTTTGTACCATATCACTGTTGATGTGATCGGTGTGGTACCGATAATGTTACTATAGAGCAATATTTTGTAAGTGTATAAGTTGTGGTGGATAGGTGGATTTTTTTGTGATGATTGAATGAGATATGAACCCAATAAACGAGTATCCATCAATTAGTTATAGAATAGTTGCTGATTCTTGAAGGTGGATCATATTCATTGATCATCTTCAATTGTTACTGATGAATAGATATTTCAAGAGATATCACTCATCTGCGACTTAATCAAATGCGGCTGGTGACTGACGTTGAAGAAGATAACCAGACCAAGGTCACTTCAAAGTTGACAAAAAATATGAGAATAGTTGTACGAAACTAAGAATAACACTCGAGACATGCATGATTAGGGACTACTTAACTATCCTGCTTTGTGTAGCTACTGAAAATTATTCATGAAACAGTGATAATATTGTGTTCATATTCTAGTGGGACTTGTTTTTTTGCATGGATCCATATTGTACGGAATAAATTGTTTCATGATCCAAGTGGAACTCTAAGTAATTTGTGTGAAATAAAACCAAAATAGATATTTTCTTCGATTTTAATGATGACACGCATGGAGAATCGCATGTCGTTTCCATAAATATTTTTTTGCGGTTTCATAAATTAACGTAGAAGTACAACCATAAAACCTCTTTTCGTCCACTGATTTGGTGATATTGTGTGTTTGTTTGTATTTGAGAAATTTCCAGTTGCAAAAGTTTGTGACTATTGTTAACAGTTGGTAACTGGAGATTGATTGGAAATCATAAAAGATTCATGAAATCAAGTTGCTGGAATACTTTTGTTGATGATAGTGTTTGGAGGGTGATTTTGAAATTTAAAGGTGGATTAACATTTGACTGAAGTCCTCATAACATAAAGAAATAAACAGTATCTTTCTTTTCATAGATTTAGATCTATCAACGCCTAATCGAATTTGTCTTCCGTGTTGTCCGTTTCAGTACTCAATTTGCTCATGAAGAGCCATCATAGATATAGTATATACATCTTCTAAAAGTATAGGCAGCTCATCTGCAACATCACACTCCTCCGCACCTCATTCTCACTTCCAAAATCAAACATACTGAAACGTCCAAACAAGCAGGAAATAGGCACCGTATCCATGATTTTATTTTTCATCCACCGCACAACGCGCTACAGAATAATTATTGTAAATTCCTGGTAGAAAATTTGCCAACGTTGCGAGATAACCTGAAAAAGTTGATTTAATCTGTTGCCCATAGACAAGACAAGTAAGAATACTAATATCACTAACTCAAACATCTCTCATGTGAATAGGGCTGTTTTTCTCGGGCCGCGCCAGTGCATATGTCAGGGCAACTGGTGGCTGGAAATGTCAAATTCTTGACAGTCTTGATTTTGAGTTATGACATGTGACATTATTGTATAATCTCCAAAATACCATCAGTGTCAGTGCCAAGTTTGAATGAGTTTCTATTGAGTGTCATGAATAGTAACATATCTGCTGATACAATGATACACAAATAAAACTCAAGTACGTGAATTTGAACTATGGGCCAAGAACAGCCATTTCAGTAAAAGCAAAAGTCATATTTTTGACATCTTCTCCGCGTTCACATTGCACAAAAGACGTCATACTCTATCATTGCTCTACTTTCAAGTTCAACTAGACAAGGATGAAAGCACGCTCGTGAACGCGGCACTGCTTGCCAGTTGCCCTGGTTAGAACACATGCGCCTTACGCTATCGGCGAGAAAACAACCTATATTCACATTTTTTTTAGCGATGTTGCTTTGTGCCCTGAATGTTCTAGAGCTTTATGAAAAAATGCCTGGCAAAATGAATCAATTCAACTGCTAATATTCTACATCACCAATCAAGCATAACCCCCCCAATAATCTTTAGTTTTTGTCACAAATGACTTCTCTGTCATCAAAAAACATTTTTGAGGGTTGTATCGGGGTTAAGGTTTCTTGTTAAAATATGGCAACATCCGGTCGTAAAACCCTGAATTGAGGCCTGTGACACTGAGCAGCTGTGTGGCATGAGTAACACCTGGAAGCCTGATGGGACTTTGCAGACTTTGGCTACGAGTGAAAAGTTTTTTTTTTGAATTTAATTGCCAATAAAAAATATTGTCCTATATCAGAAGATAAAAACACGAGCCGGAATTCTACTGAACGACTTTTTGGATTTCTGATACAAGTTGTGATGATGTCAAAAAAATTGAGAAAAATCTTTCTATTTACGATCGTCAAAACACTGCCCCTCTCTGGAATCTCTCCTACGCCCCAACGTTATATTATGTTCCAACATATCATAGTGGTTTGACGATGGCATCTTAACAGCGGTGTGGAATGAATCCACCTTACTTCTGAACTTCAAATCGGGTGACGGGGGCTATATCGGCAATCATCGAGGCATCTTCATCCTCTTCACCATACCAAGGGTTTTTATTCTATTATCACAGTCGAGTTATTTCCTCTTAACATGAGGCATATCATAGACCAACAGCCTTCTTTTGTGTCCACCATAACTTCCCTGTCTATTTCATGGAATAAAGAGAATCAGGCGAAACGAGTCAAGGTCTGTGGTTTTCTCTTCCATACGGGACTGTATCCTCAGCAGGTGTACCTCAGAGTATCTATATTGGACCGGTTGTATTACTTTTGTTCATCAATCTTGCTCATAGTTTGGCATCAGTTCGGTACGCCTATTGATGTACTGTACGATCATTCAGACTGACACTAATTTCAAGAAAGGTTAGGTTATGATTGCATGGATATCCGCTGGTAACCATAAAATTATATCGCTATATTGACGCGGAACTGATAGACCACAATACTTGATCAGTTTTATGCCAATCATCATTATCGAATATTTAAAAATCGGTAAGTCCGGTTTACGCGTCCATCAGTCAACCCATCTCATGATCAGTTTCTCATCATTCTGACCAAGCTCATGGACTGAGTTGATGTCAGAATGATCGTGTAGCCTCGTTCAATAGCTCGGAGTATTTGTTGTGCCAGAAAAACTTCTTGGATCTTCATTACTTGAGGATTTGTAGAAATGAGAATGAAATCATCCATACATATCATGTATAAAGTGGACGGACGAAATTCGGAGAGTGTAAAGCATTCGCGAATGATCTTGATGTGACTTTTGACAGCACTCTATCCCCCAATATTTATAACAACAACATGACATTGAAAGCTTTCAGAATACTCAAATGCATCGAGTGAAGCAACAGGCACCTTCACAACACTAAAGTGGGATTTATAAACTCGCCGTTCGCCGTTACCGCTAACACTGACGTTTGACGTTCGAGATAGACATATGGACGCACCTGCAGACATTTATATCATGCCGTCTGCCGTTGGCGCACCGCTAGAGATCGTTCATCTCCATCTTTTGCCGTCCGCCGTTCGTAGCTAAAGCCATAGGAAAATGGCTCAATAGGTTTTTGATCCAATAATTCATATTTTTATATCATAAAATTAGGATTTGTACCAAAATATACTCGAGTCAGTCACCAAATCTCACTGAACCAAATCAAATTACCTTCAAATCAAGTAAACAAAAAGTTTGAAAATCTTTGACGACACTCGACGGTATAAAAGTTTATAAATTCATTGGGCGACGGCAACGTTAGCGGCACCGGCGAACGTCAACCGTAAAGGCGGACGGCAAGTTTATAAATCAACCTCAAGGATGTGACAGCTCGCAGTATTCAAACTCTATTGACAATGCTTGATCGTGTCGAGTTACTATGCAGACGATCCACTAAACATGACGTCACACGATCAGCATTTAGGCCTTTATAATATGTCAGGGGGTATTGGTCATAGTCAGTTGGCGAGTTGACCAGACAAAACATATCGTGAGGCCCAATAATTATACTCCTTCCTTTTGAAAATGGCACTTTCGATAATATTCAATTCCATCATGCCATGCGCTTTCATCTGATTTGTCTCTAGAACGCTTGACCTCAGGCACATGAGGCCATATTTAACCAAGCGGATATTTCAACATGGGGTATCGTATCATAGTCATATTCATTATCTTGAAAACGAGCAGGGTGTCTCAAAAAGTAAATCTGACTACGGATTTCTATGATCAAGATAAGTAGAAAAAACAAAAAACTAATTTTTTAAAATGCATAAATATTTTGTTTTCACTCATATTTAGTCCGAATGTCGGGCTCACCTTTTTCAAGGTACTATCCACAAGACCTAATCACCCTTGCGGATCGCCTTGATGATCATAACAACTTGTCCACTACTTTGGACATACCAGGGTGTATCAAGGGCTCATAGGATAATTTTGCATCACATCCAATCTAGCTTTGAGGTTTTCTGCTGCTACATATATACCCCCATGCAGTAGATACATGGTGTATTTGTGATCTTGCTGGTGGTTTGATGATTATCAGCTTGCTAAAACTATTCATTTGAGAAACAGTAGCTCGAGCTTCGTCATGGTTTTCACCCTACTCCTAATCGATCTTCTGTGGGCATCAATTCAGTCGCGTAATTCGTTTGATAAAAATTTTAGGTAAGATGCTTCTTGGCACGGCAATGCTTTTTATAATTTTTACCTAGCTAGGGCTAAAGCAGGCGTCCAATACTAAAGATAAATCTGCGCACTAGGACTATTCGTTTGACTCCATTCGCATACTTCTGTCAGATCTCATATGAAGGCCTCATTTCAGAGTCGAGTCCAAGGTCACTTCCAAGAATCTGATTATCTTTGCCCATTGTATTCCTTCATCATCGATTTTAAGTGATGTGATAATCTAGCGTCTCCTTTGAGACAATATTGCCTGGGATTTTGGAATGTTGGAAATGCACACCGGTTGCCATTATTGTGCGCAAAAGAACAACAAAATTTCTTTGAGCAGTGTGTTTGTTCTCCTCATTGTTTTTGCCGTCAAACTATGTCCATCATCTTTGGCAGAACAAAATGTTGGTTGATCTGGAGTGCTTCAGTAGCCTAGTTTACATCGATAACTCGTTTAATTCGGTCCGACAGGACCAAGCTGGTGGGTATAGTACGGTAGGACCAATTCTTGCTTCCTGCCCGTTTACACCTTCTTGCAACGCGTGAACCAAATGTGTACGCCCGCAATTCATCAAATGTCAAAAACAAGTCCAAATTATTCATCAACACAATTCGTAACCAAAAAAAACATGAGTAAGTACGCTCAGATTGCCTTAGAAACTCAGAACCAACACATTTCACAATAATAACAATCAATATAACCTCAACATTTTGATCCAGATCGAACCAAATTTAGTTCGGTACACTTGCTGGCGAGTACCGAACCAAGAGCGGACCAGCTTAGTCCGCAACTGTTTACACCATTCGAACCAATTGGTTCGGATATAGTCCGAATTTGGTACTTGGTCCGCGGACCAAGTTGTCGGTATAAACTAGGCTAGTGAGAATTTGCCAATGCGAAAATGAAGTATTTGAATCTGGTTCTGCCGATTCATCACCGATCAGACATGATGTGAATTTTACAGAAAAAAAATCATTCACCGACAAAGCATGTTTTAAGAGAAGAAGTGAACCATACACGTAACAAACATGTTTATGCTTGAGAAAATCCTCATGTCTATCATTAATCATTAGTACATAAGTTTGGGGTTAATGTGTGGGCAGAAAGCATTGCCAATTTTATCATCAGTCCTGTCATTCTAACGCCACGACTAAATGGTTGGGATTATTTGGAACATTCACAAAATACGCTGTCAAATCTATCAGAAGATTTTCCATCACAAGTTAGACAAACTATGTGGTCTATGCGTGACGGTGCTTAATCACATATCACTTTAAACGTCCGCATTTATTTGCATCAACAGTATCTGAACAATCGGTAAAATGACTCTTGTGAATGGACCACCACGCTCATCGGATATCACTCCGTTGGACAATGTTTTATGTCGGTCTTTGAGAACGACTGTCAAAATTTGCATTCACAGTTTGAGAAACTGAAGCCTTCACAAACTGTGAGTGCTGAGACTGAAAAAAGTATGAAAGCTGTAACGTGCTGCCTAATAATATAGGTGAACTGACCAACAGCGTGATATCAAATATATTTTTGAGGGGTCTTCGCTGACTAGCAAAAACCCCCAAACTCATCATATTGCACATGGTGATCGATGTTTTCACAGATACATTAAACTTCACCCCCGACATTCAAAAGTCTATCCATCAGTCTATTCTAGTCCTTTCTCATACTCCGCACGTCAACAAAATGACTTCATAACTGTCGATACAGTGAAGGCTCCACATGACTCTTAGCTTGAAATTCACTAGTCTCTGACGGAGAATAAAGAGGTTTTCTCGCGAGACCAATATTTATTGACTTCATAGTTTTGTGAGTGAGCTTTTGTAATGGTATTTCTGTTCACTGGCAAATATGGCGCAGTAGCATCTCATTGTATAATTTCTTCTAGTAAAATCGAAAGGGATCTGGAAACTCTGGATTCTTGAGAGTTACCTTTTTGGCGCTCTTGGATTACTTCTGGATTGCCCAGAAAAAATACCTATCATATTTCACATAGATAATGGACCCGGCTTGTTTTTGAAGACTTGATAAATGTTTGTGATAATATTTCGAAATTTTACACATTGGAAATTTGAAAATAGTGTTCGCATTATAAGTGCAATTATCACTTTATTCAAATAATGTTTGACGTTACTGCTTCGAAAAAAAACAGTTATTGGAGCCATAATCTATGGCCTGTCAGCTGCCTTCCAGCTCTTTTCGCTGTTTCTAACATAACTACACTTGGACCATCGTTGAAATGTATAGGCAAACAAATGGAATTTTTCAATCTAGTGTTTTACTAGTGTATTTTTATTGATTTCGTTTATTTTTTGTAAATTTCTATTCAAAAATAAAAGATTGTTCAAGGTCCTCGTTTGAAAGATTTTTTAGGTGGAAATAAAGAAATGTTTTTGGACTTTACTTTCAGATTAATAGACAAAAATGTACCGGCAAATCAAAATGCACGAATTGGCAATATAGTCTGGAGATCGGCTGCCGACAGTGTTGCGAAGAGGCAGGCTCAAATTGTGAATTGTTTGTGTTCAAAGATGAAATTGGACATTGTTAGTTTTGAGTTTGAGTTGGATGGGGTTAGTTCATGTTTGGTAAAAAATGTATGCCGCCATAGCGGAATCCTTATTGGGAAGTTTGAGTGTGATGATAGACAGACAAGACCGGCCCAGACTCCCGCTGCATTTTTATGGACCGGTACATTTCTCTATCAATGTATCCTCTACATCATCCTCGTACAAGAATCCTAGCCATTTTTTTTGCTTCCTCATTGAACTAATTTTGATTTATATTCAGGGCACACTCAGAAAACATGCGATAGAAACTAAAACCTATCAAACGAGGCAAACGCGTATGCGTAGTTGTCAAAATAATGCTAGATCTTATTCAACTTACAATAACTCTCTTATAAAATACAATTTTCATGTCCATTTCAAACATTTGAAAATGTTTCACAGGTTTTGACCAGAACTGTATGAAATAGGATTGGTGAATTAGATAGTTGCATCGTTTTCTATATCCTTTCCACAGCCGCAGTATATAAGCTGGATAATTGAGGTTGCATCATAGAAAAGTGATCAAAATAATATTATATTCACTTTTCTATGGGTTGCATGTTGCTGGCGCGTGAGTCATTAGTGGGTACTGGCATCAGAGCTTTTCTTTATGCAGTTGCATTCAAAATGCTTCCTATCCACGATTGAATTTGATGAAAATGCGATATGAATGTTTTGCTAACACCGGAGCAGTAGGTGGTAGTCGAGACCAAATGCGTGGCTTTATTGACCAACTAACTTGATTATCAGATGAAGTGAACCGATAACGATTTGAAAATGTCTCTTTTCATAATGCCTTGTTATGACAAGCGTAGATTTCTCTCCAGCTCTTGCAATTTCACCTTTGGCTGATGAAGGATTTATACGCAGACCACTTCTTGAAAATCCTTTCTTGTATCAATCAAGTTTATTATCTACCTTTTCCGAAAAAGGCAGGAGTGGCTTCGCAGCTACTAAACTCTAAACGGGCAAATAAAATATTCCTGCGGTTCTCTAAAATTGACAGAGTTTGTAAGTCATGAGAGCTATACGCACTTTCTTTATCATTTTTTTCAGCATCTTTCAAGGAGCGGATTATGTTTTTGTTTGGCGGAGACAGAGCGAAAAGGAGTGTAAGTAAATTGATATTACGTTTTTCATGAGATTAATCCGTGGCAAGGAACAACTTTGAATGCAAATGAATGATGCTGGAGGAGTTTATATCCTGCTAAAAGGGATGTGGAAAGCGATGCAGCTGGTCGAAAGTTGATTTGTGCTGCACAACAATGTGCTGCAATAATTTTCATGGGCAAAGTTGTTCAAATTCCGTCGACGGGGACGAATTTGCTGGCGAAAATGATTTAATATAGTTTAAGCTGGTTGAGAAAAAACAATGTTCATTGTATACAGTTTTTGCTCGAGCTACTACGTTTCGAGATATTCGGCCCAATGACGACCCTGGGCTCATTTTTGTCTTTGCGCTGAAAACTAAGTACGTTTTCCATGGTCATTTATTAGCGTTGGGTGAAAGCAGTGTCGGCTACTCTTTGAGGCCGCATGAGAATATTATGTAGGTATTTGATTATTTATCCATTTTATAATTTTCCCTTTGGCCTCGAAGCATACTATGAGTAATAATAATAACATCATTATGTAACCTTCCTAATAAAAAGTTTTCTGAGTTTTCCGAGTTATACATAAGAGATGATCTGACTCGACTGGACTATCGTTTTCCGCATCTGAAGATGGGCCAGCGTCGCCATGAAAACGGGAAGGACGACTGCGCGAATTTCATTCTTCAACCTGAGTTCTAATGCAGTTTCGGGCGCAAATATTTTGCGCCAGCCAGCCAGGCGACAGCTTTGCTCATTCAAACTCGACGCTCGATTTATAGTTCTCTCGGACTATTATTGAGTACAAATACTACAAATTGTGATAATGAATACTGTCAATGATATAATCAAAAGCAATTTCCCCAATCTTTCTCTGGAAGATAAAATGAAAATTTAAAAAATTGGTAGACCGTTACCGGATTTGAACTTGAGTCAAGTAAGTGAAAGAAAGGCCAAGAACAGAAATTTCACGCGTCATTTTGGCGTAATGAAGATTATCTCGACTCTCAAGCGCATTAATCATTTTGTATCAAGGGCGGAAAGTAGATGATTTTGCCAAGGGTATAAGAAGCAGAACGAGCGAAGCGAGGGCAGATATAAGCCGAGTCAAAATCATCTTTTGTCCGTGGAACAAACAGTGCTTTTTGTACAATCAGTTTGTACTCATTTAAAAAAGACTAATTATAAAGATCAAAAATAAATAATCGTAATCGATATACCGCACAAAACTACACTGCTGACAAGTCAGACAACTGACGAGTGACAACTGTCAATCATTGTTACAATAGGTGTGTTCCCATATTCTTTTGTGGTGCGGATTCATTGGGGGCTATAATTGAACGTGTTCGTTAACTTAACAAGTCTATGTCACCATGGTAACGCTGTTAGCAAATGGAACATTTGCATTAGTAAACAATCCTAACAGACACGTTAAGTTAACGTAAACGTTCAATCATAGGACCCATTGTCACCAGGATTGTCACGTGATTAGTTCCTTTCAGTATGCTAGACTGTCACGTGGTTATTAGATTCAGAGGCGTTGGGATCCAAGGAATCGTTGCTAAGCGACCTACTTTTGCACCCGCGGGCGCGAAAGTACTTTTAGGCCCGGCTGCCAAAATTAGCGACTTTCCGCCTGCTTTGCATGCATTGAAAAGTGGAGTTCACGTGTAGGATGTACAAAAACCATTTTTACGAAGCAGCATTTGCTTAATGATAGACTAAACGCCTTAGACATGATGTCGAAAATAGAAATTCACTTCTAGAGATAAATAATTTCGACAAAAAAGTGATGAGAACATTTATTTTGAAAAAGGAGCGTAGAGCAGACTTCAATTTCAAGAAGTGAGCCCATACAATGAACTTCCATAAAAAGAATAATCAAAAATCATTTTTTTCAAGAATTATAATATCTATTATTTTTGTTATACTTTTCCACAAAAAAATATATTTCATTGTATTTGTTGACACATCGCAGTATTGTTTTTTTGTATGCAAACGAGAAAAAACTTTTTCTTATCTAGAAATAGGTCAAACTGCGCCCCCCAACTTCGCAGCTCACGAGCCGCCACTTGGTGGAAGATACGCGAAAATATGTTATGACAGTTTTTGTGTAGAATTGAATGAAGAATATGAAAAGTCACACAACATTCTGTCAAAAAAGTAACGGCTTACGACCAGAACACCGAAAAGCGTCGAAATGTCACGTTTAGGTGCGACTTTTTGAGCCAAAGGGGATAAAGGGGAGGAAAACTTTTTGAATTGAAAATTCATTTTCTTGAGTGCAGCCTTGCTTGAATGGAAACTAATTTGTGTCATGATTTTAGTTTTGAAGAATCAATCTTGGAAGCTAAACTGAAAGGTATTTCTCCTGAGAAGAGCTTCTTCTATGATCGATACAACAAAATCTTATTAAAAAAAGTTGTTCAGAATGGAAAACAGAATTAGAATGCAAAATTTCAAAACCCTCCGCCTACTTTGATATTTTGAGGAAATAAGAAAAGCTCATCAACAAAAGTATTCAAAAATCAAGAAAACACAAATAAACGTTACAAATATCATGATTTGATAATTTTCATGCTATTCTGAAAACTTGGACGGATGGAAAAATACAAAATATCAAAGAAGGCGGAGGGTTTTGAAATTTTGCATTCTCATCCAGTTTTTTATTCTGAACAACTTTCTTGCATGTCACTTTGTCGTATCTTCCATAGAAGATAGGTCACTACTGGAGAGAGAAATTGCTTTTATGTTAATTCTCAGGACATACTTGATTTTTAGAAACTAAAATCATGACACAAATTAGTTTTCATCCAAGCAGGATTAATCCCCGGAAGATCAAATGTCAATTCATTTTTTTTTCAACTTTTTCATCTATTCATGCCGTATCCGGAGACACACTGTATGTACTGGAACTGGAAAACAGTATTGAAAAGTTTTGGTGAGATGGTGTCACACTGACGTACCTCTTTAAATATTGAATTTGTCAGTGTTGTTTTTCCATCCACTGAATCGAATGTTTTTTCAGTCTTTTCGTGATATTTTCACATTTTCATTTTGATAAAGAGCTTATATCTTTGTGGAAGAAGACCTATCGACCCAATCTCCACTTGTATGATCCAAGCCAACTCAGAAAAATAGCTCGTTAAACATCTGATATATTATTATCTTCATGATATTCATATAGGGCCATCTACAGTCATCTGACAATGGTGGAGTTGCATGCATTGTTCTATTGTTGGATTCAAAAGTCCATAAAAAATAAGGAGAAATATGTTTTTTTTTTCTTGTCGGGGATACATTACTCTTCGAAAAGTGCTAAAATTGCTGCACCATAACGTCACTTTCTGCTCAGTATAGTATAAAACCATGATACTACGACAAACAGATAAGCTCACGCGCATCTTGTCGGGTGACCTTTGTGAGGTTATGTTGTCAAGCTTCTGTCAGTTTGCAATGTAAATATTGTTGTTCTGATATTTGTGTGATATAATATCTTATTATGTCGTGAATTTCGCATATTTTGATGATGGTGTACTGTGCCGTGATCTTCTGCAGCAGCAGCAATAAGAAAAATAAAGAAAACCGTCCGTGTAAATACCATTTCTTTCGGTTTCCAACATCCAAGTATATTCGCAAGATATGGATACAGAAGTGTTATCAAAAGGACAAAGACTGTATTATTTATAGAAAATTATTTTTCCGAAATAAATATAGGTACTCTTATAAAAAAAACCGCTAACCTTGAATAGCAAGATCAAATTAGATTAAAATAAAACACATACAACCACAAAAACCACATGGAACCACATAGAATAACAAAAAAATCTCTCGTAACCACAAAAACCACATCGAATCATGTAGAAACACAAAAAACCACAAGGAACCACAAAAACCCAGAAAAACCGCAATGGAACCAGAAAAACCACATGGAACTATAAAAAAAACATACAGAACCACATAGAAACACAAAGAACCTGAAAAACCGCAATGGACCCAGAAAAATCACATGGAACCACAAAAAAAACATACAGAACCACATAGAACCAGAAAAACCGCATTTTACCACAAATACCACATATAGAAACACATATAGAACCACTGAAAACCACATGGAACCACAAAAAAACACATAGAACCACAAGAACCACATGGAACCACAAAAAAACACATAGAACCACAAGAACTACATAACAACACAAAAAAAAACACAACGAACCTGAAGAACCACAAAAAAACACATAGAACCACTAAAAACCACATGGAACCACAAAAACCACATGGAACCACAAAAAAACACATAGAACCACATAGAAACACAAAAAAACTCAACGAACAGGAAAAACCACATCGAACCACATGGAACCACAAGAACCACATGGAACCATGTAGAAACACAAAAAACCATAGAAACCACATGCCAAAACCTCTTAGAACCACATAGAATAGCAAAAAGCCTCTTAGAACCACAAAACCATATGGAGCCACATAGAACCACAAGAAGCCACATAGTACAACAAAAACCAAATTGAACCAAAAAATAACCACATGCATGGAGCCACATAAAATCACAAAGAACCACATAGATTCTCAAAGAAACACATAAAACCACAAAAGAAGGAAGAAAAGAACATAGAATCACAAAAAACCACACAAAACCACAAAGAACCAAGTGTGTCACGACTTTGAAATTCCACTCCCACCGCACATAAAAAAGTTTCACCTCAAACATTTTTCTTTCTAACGTCGAAAACCAACTGAGAAAAATGTTTTTTCAATGTAACGGCAAAATTGAAAATATGATCTTTTTTTAAATACTATTTAACCAATCTGGTGGGATTTGCGTAGATTATATTATCAATTTTGGATAGATAGATAACCAACTTAATACATATTATTCATTTTGGGCTAAATAACCAACTATAATCATCAGAATTCAACAAAATCGCAATATAAGCCATGCTTTCCAATGCTATTTTATCCAATTGGGTCACCGGATAGCTTGATGCGCAGTTTAGTTCGAAACTCGTTCGGCTAGTGAGAATATCTTGTTTGTCGTAGTATTATGGTATAGAACCTCTTTTTCAGTTTAATTTTTTTGCCGAAGTCATTGAAGAAGTGGAATAAAAATGAAAACTGAAATAGTTAAAGCATATCCGAACTCCGCTTCGCGTCGTTCGTCTAACTGCTTTTGCGTGCGGGAAAGACACTTTGCGAACTTGTTAGGAACAATATTTTTTCTACGAGCGTCCACAGATTAGACACGAAAAACTTTAGATAATATATTATTTGAACGCACTTAAAAACATAGAACTTGAGAATAATGATTATTTATGCTTAACAATATATTTATATTGAAAGAACAGTTTGTGGCGGCAGCTGGAAATTGGATAATATGGGTATAATCAAAATCATAATTGATTTATTTTATATTTGAAATGCAAGGGCATGTCCGATCACTGTTCATAAAATTTCCTCTTTTGTCGCCTTACTCCCTGCTATTGGCAACACTGTTTTGATTTGACAACACACTCTAGACAGCTGTGTCATTAAGATCAGTCAGTCTTCAGTCTTCGTTTAATCGTTTATACTTTTATAAATTTCTAAATTTGTTTGTCCGTTTGTTTGTATACATAATCAGGTTTTTTTGATGCCAGTATTCAGCTCAAATCTTTCGTAGATTTCCGATAAACACAGTAGTTTGCACCGAAATCAAGCAATAACAACTCACAAATGCCGATTGAAAGTCGATTATCAATGTTTGTTTACGTTACTGGCGAATGCGTTTTTAACGCAAAAAAAGAATTGTGTGTTTCATTTTGATTTTGACTGAAAAGGGAAAAGTAACAAGAACATTATTTTGTGCATTACAAAGTGCATTATCTACAGTTTGGTTGGTATGGAAACGAAGTTTAAAACAACAAATTGGTAGGTAGTTATTTGATTTGACATTTGAGTGCGGGAAAAATTTTTCCCGCACTAGTGCGGGAAAAGGCTACTTTGCACACGCAAATGAGTGTGCGAAGTGGCTACTTTGCGCACGCTCGTAGAAAAAGTCCTTTTTTTACATTAAACTCATTGTAGACTCTCGAAATCAAGTTTACACAGACGCTCAATAATTCGCATTATTACACTTATGTGTTCACGACAGGTTCAAGAAGAGGTTTTCTTGGACACGAGAAACAGCTTATCCTATCAACCTACGAAAATTCAAATATTTTAATTATTGTCAAGAAAAATACATATATTTCCAGTTCAGATCTTTTTCCTTTTTGATTTTTTGAAGAATATTTGGAAACATATCAGATCAATAAATTATGTTGCATTTTCTAATGCAATTCGTCAAAATGAAACATAACCTCAGATATATACATAAATTTTGTTGGTTGGTCGCCCTGACGATAATGCGAATTGACTGTTTACACGAGAGTTTGAAGGTCGATTCACAGTGTTGTGCACCAGTGTTGGCACCGTACCGTGACCGGTACGTGTTTTTTAATCAAAAGTATTCTTGCCATGGATTTAAGCAGACCGTGCTGCAATCGACACCGTACCGTGATTCTTGGATTTCTTCCTGACAATATTTTTTCGATTTTCACTGCAGTAGGAAACAGGCAATAGGATTGGTTTGTTTTGGGAAGTAAAGTTAACAATAAACATGAATGACGACGCCGCGGTGCTGTCACTGTTGAGTGTAAATCGACCTTTAAGGTCTATCCACACACATTAGTGACGGCAACATACCGTGACCGGCACGTGATATGACCGTCCGTATACCGACAATAATCTCTATGCACACTGGTCCGTGTTGCGACAATGTTGTGACCGAGGTTGTAGCAGTGTTAATGATTGAGTGATCAAAATCGAAACGTTTTCCGATGGCAAACTTTTGCAACCGCAATCACATCACCTCAATAAGTCTTTCGTCGTTCAGGTTTATGTCTTATTCTCACTTCCGAAGACAAACTTATCCTGTTGCCTATTTCGTACGAGCTTGATAATCGAAAAAATATCGTCGGACAGAAATCCAAGAATCACGCTACGTCGTTGTCCGCACAACGGTCAGCACTCGGGCATGTGTGAATTGGTCCATTTAAATCAATACAAAGAATAATTTTGATCTTGTTGGTCAAATCACATGCCGTTCACGGTACATTGCTGTCACTGAAGTATGTGAATAGGCCATCAAGTACCAGTGACAGTGCAGACCGTGTCGCAACCGATGCTGTACTTTTTTCACTTTCACTTTTTTCACAGCCGTACAAAACAGGCAACATGACTAGTTTGTTTTTGAAAGTAAATAATAAACATGAATGACGAAAAATATATCAAGGTGGTGCGGTTGCGGTTGCAAAGGTTCGGCATCGGAAAACTTTTGCATTTTGACCACTCAATTATCAACACTGATACAACCTTGGCCCCAACACTGTCGCTACACGGACCATAGTTGCAAGGTAATGCGAATCATTTTCGTGAAATGGCTATGCAGTGTGAACACAATATGCGTTCTATCTGAATTCGCATCAACGGACTCATGTCAACATTGTAAGTATCAATATGAATTATCTGACTTCCATTTGAACAACTTGAATAATTCGATTACTGCTACTGCCAATGAGATCGAAGGAACCAATTATAGAATAGTTTTAATCCTTATTGTTACGTGTTTCATCGTCGTTAGGTACAAACATATTTTTTCAAAATCTACACAGTAATTGAATCTATCTTTCCACACGAATTAATCTGACCTGAAATATAAGTCTAACTTGCCACAGAAGAGTGCCTATTCACTTATAAAGTTACAGATTTATTTCAAGATCATCATGAATGATTCAACCTCATTGATTTGATATGATTTGAAGAAAGACCAAGAAACATTCTAAGGTCAAATGCCTTACTTTCTTCAAAGTTTCAATTGTCCAATGACAAAAACAAAAACCAGTAAATAAGTTTTAGGAATTATTCAATCAACGTGCACCAAGCAAAGCTTTGAGTTATAGGTTATAACATAATGATCAACATTCACCATAGTGTCAAGCTTTTTGTGGCGCATCCGTGATTTACCAGATTTTTTTGGGTATTTCGCCACACCCTATCAAAAAACAATCAAACCAGTGTTTATATGATCTTCTAAAGAGTGTTCCGAAAAGCGCGCCGGTTTTATTATATCACCACGTAGATGAGCCGATTCGGATATTTCTCATAAAGCAATGCAATCGTTTCGCCGGAAGTAACAACAATCATCATAATGATAAGAATAAGAACACACAGTATGAAATCGTTTTTTTTTCTTTATAGGATGGGGAAATGCGCCTTACGCACACGAGTTCCGGGCTCAAGTAGTGTGGGACTCCGGATTTAATCGTATACCCACTAAACCTAACCACCCTCGCGATCGCCCTGATAGCTGCGACTTTTCCGGGACAAAATTCTTCAAAAAGTCTAAGGCATCTTGGTTATTTGGAGAAAACTTCAGCTCATACACCTTTGCCGTGGGTGTACTGCATCATATTCACCTTATTCCTTCGCATTCAGGTATGAGGTCGTCTTCTTTGTTCCTCTGGCCTCAGGATCAGAGGAGCCTGGTGTGGGTGTCTGAGGATAACTCCTTAATTCCTTGACAATCTGAGCAGAAATTTCCGGAATGAGCTTAGCCAGGATCTGAATGATTTGGTCATCTATGCCAGTTGCTGTGCTGTGCTCTGCTACTGGTAATTTTTGAAGTTTTTTTCTCTTGCGGGGCAGCAATAGCTCGCTCCTTGTGTTCTTTGGAGTCTTCTTTTTGCTGGGGTGTTCACTTCACCCTCTGTAGCTTGCAGTGTGATCCTTTTTGTCGCAATTTACACATGTGGCATTGAAAAACGCTCTCTGGACGGATGACCGCTTGCGCACTTGACACACTTGAAGGAGAATCTGCATAGCCTCTGGATATGTCCATACTGCTGACAGTGGAAACACAGCACTGGCTGCTTGGATCCTTTTTTCAACATCGACTGAGTGGTCATTGATTGTCTTGATCTCAAAAATGACTGGATTGCTCGTGTTGACCATGATCATCGCAAGCGGTTTTTTGGTAGTGAAACTGGTCATCCTCCTCACTATCACGTCACGTCCTCTGATCTATCATCGTTGCTGAGCAGCGCTTGCAGCTTTCTGAAATCTTCAATGGTTTCAGGAAAGATCCTGATGGTACCTTTCACAACCATGGCTTTCTTGAACTTGATCTGCTTTTCTTTGAGACTCTTCCTTACACTGAGCCAGTCATCGTTTTTATCAATGTTGATTGGTGGAATACATTTTGCTAATTCAGCAAAAGTTTTGTTCTTTGCGGGCGCTTCCGTCAAAGTCTTGGTCTTTGAAGTAGATGACAGGGCTGGGAACTCCTCTGCATCACCTCACGACCTTTAAAAAAACACATGCATTTGATAATAATCATAAAATGGTTTGAGAGATTGGGACAATTTAAAAATCTTAGCAAAGGAGCTTTGATCTAAAGAACGTAAACTTAAAGAAAGTGCATATATTGTCACAACCTGGAAGTGTCCTGCTCCACCAAGTTATCCACCCTCTGACTGGGGGACGTAGCGTGAATCACAGAGCTCCACGACTGGTACCAATTTCACTTTTATTCACCACAATACAAGACATTATTATTTGGACTGGAGGTGGGCTGGCAATAAGGCACTGGAGTGTTTCCAAAAAAAGGTTCTATGCTACCAGCACTACCTCTCGACGGACTAGTGTTAGAACTGATATCTGTTCAGTGAACATTCTACTATTTATATTGACTGAAATAATGACAGCCGCGCATATTTCACCAAGTCAGTACTCCTTTACCTCAGAATGCCGAGTAGACAAATTTGGGGTTTGTTCTAGTGCTTTTGAACTTGAATGAACCCCTTACTGCTGCATTTCTCGTAATTGCCCGGATTTTTTAATTAGATAATTGGATAGGAAAATCTATTGAAATATTGATTTGTTGACAGTATTGTTCAATTCTATTGAATGTGTAGCAACTTGATGTGAAAATCTAAGTAATACGTGGTTACCTTTATGAAGAGATTGAACATAGCCCAAAAAAGTGAATAATTATAAATACTCAACATACAGGATGGTGCAACCAAGATGGGTTGGACGATTGTGGAAAAATGTTGAGGAATTTGATTTTTTTTTGTTAAGTGTAGTTATTCAAAAAAGCTTTGTTTTAAAAATATAGTCTTAGTACAGGGTGTCCCAAAAGATGTGTAGCAAACTTAACTTGTATTTTTTTGAAAGGAACACCCCATTTACAAGAATTATAATTATTTCTCCTATCTCTTACGATCATTTTGATATACGGTTTATAAGGTCTAAGAATTATACTAAAGGAATGGGGGGCGATCAAAATTGAAAAAGGACTCATAGTTGGGCTATTTTTTAAGCAAAATGGAAAAAAAGTATCGAAAAACCAACTGACCAAAGAACATTACTTATCCTTGAACACAATAATCACATTTATTTTGTACAAAATTATTCGTTATTATACAGAGTGATCAAGTCCTGTACAGATTTGTCCATATTTCGGAAACTACTCATCGTAGAGGCTTGTGCCAAAAAAATTTATTACTTAAATGGCCAAGAGAAAAACCTGTAAAATATTCTCATGTTTCTGGAATGGTCGCTAGGGGGCGCAACAACCAACATCAAGTAGAAAAATAGGATAGGGTATAGAATTTTGCCAATGAAAATATATCGATGACATCATTTTCATCTTTACTGACTATCCACTTACGCTTTTTTTTTCTAAAACGTTGTTTTCTATCCATCAAAATAAAGCGGTGGGGGCAGTCCAATTGTTTTTTAATCAAACAAAGAAATCTCTCGCTATCCTAAACTGATCACCCTGTACTTGAAAAGTCAATAATAATTGTTATTAGCGAAGGCTGGGACAGAATAAGCGATAGACTGATAATGTGTGCGATATATCTGATGACACCCGAATTGAGTGCCATTTCGATGCTCTATTTGAAAAGTTCTTGCAAGGGCATACGTTTCTCGATATGTGCGGAAAGCCTGAAAAGCTTCTTTCTTATTTGACTCAAATTTCTACACTAGTATGGGTGATTCTTATAGTATTTTTGATCGTCTTTCTTGGTGAATCCAAGATTCACTACCTAATCACTCATGATTTTGATAGAATGTAGTCCTCCCATAGTTATTAACGTTACTAAGACGGTAATTGACTTTTCTAATTAAGATCTTTATGGTCGAGGTGACGAAGGAGCCAAGTCTGGAATTTCTAGACCAGTAGTTTAATGACATTTAACGTACACTCTTTTGGACAATTTTTGTTAACGGTTCAAGAAAAAAAGTGCTTTGATTATCACCATGAGATGGCGCCAGCCAAACTATTTCACCATAGGTAATATACAGTGTAGCCCCGTACGGACGCATGAATAGGTAAAAAAAAAAAAAATGGAATTGAAATTTCATCCTCTGGGGCTCAGCTCTGCTCGGATAGGGAATGTTTTGTGTCATAATTTTGGATTTGAAAAATTAAGTCTATCTTGGAAATTAACCTGAAAGCTATTTCTCCCACCATCGAAGAGCATCTTCTATAGGAGATATTATGACAAAATGTTATTGAAGAAAGTTGTTCAAAATGAAAAACTGAGTTAGAATGCAAAATTTCAAAACCTTCCGCCCACTTTGATATTTTGAAAAAATAAAAAAAGTTCATCAGCAAATTTTTTTAAATAATAAATTGAGCAATTCTGCAGATTAAAAACGTATTTAAAAACTAAAAAAACACAAGTGAACGTTCACAATATCAAAATTTAATAAATGTATTTCCATGCTATTCTGAAAACTTGAAATGGAAAAATACAAAATATCAAAGTAGTAGAAGAGGGGTTTGAAATTCTTCAGTTTTCATCCTGAACAACTTTCAAAAACATTTTGTCGTATCTTCTATAGAAGAAGCTCTTTACTGCTGAGGGAAATAGCTTTTAGGTTAACACACTTTTTTGAAACTAAAACTATGCCACAAATTAGTTTCCATATAAGCAAGGAGAATCCTCAAAAGATGAAATTTCAATTAATAATTTTTTTTGCCTTTTTCACCTATTCATGCGTCGATCCAAGGACACACTGTAGATAGGTTACTTATGTTAGCAACATTTTATGTCAAGTTATTGATTAAAATTATGAGATCATACCATCAAACCATGCTACCACTTAGCTACTTTTGATAGGCTACTCATGTTACCAACATCTTATGTCAAGTTATTAATTAAAATCTTGAGATTGCGCTAGCCAAACCATGCTACCAATGCAATTTCACAGTCTTTGATGATGCAAAGTGTCATTTAGCGGAGTGGTAAAGTAATTCTTCATTACAGACACTGATGATGTGAATTGTCAGACTGGTAACCAGTTCGATAAATGATACTTCACAGTACAGTATGGAATGAAAATATCAATGATTTTTCGCAACAAAAACTGATTGGGAATTATCTTATAGTCGACAGAGCTCGAGCATCATTTAGACAAAGCCTACGCCTCGGAAGAGGCCGTGCCTTAAGACTTGGAGGTTATCTTACTCCGCCCAGTGACGTGACTGCTGCTGAAGAGGAGGAAGATACCTTGGAGCAATGGTGAGTCTACAACTCTAATGATATACTTAATGAACTGTTTTCCAACTAGGATAAAAACATTGAATCATCAGTTAACAAAATGTTGATTGGTATCGAGTATAAAAAGGTCAGAATCCAAAGTATCTTATGAATTCCGTAAGTGAGCTCAAACATTTTTATGCCAGCGCTGTCGAATTCATAAAGAAATTGTTCCGCCGTCTTTACATGGTGTAAATTAAGTAGCAGGAAGTGGGGCAAAATGACGATTGTGAGGAAAAACAGATACAGATACGTAATTTCAACTAGACAAATACCCTAATTCAATGGAGCAACATTTTCACTAACAAACAAATAAACTAAAAAATAAGACTTTAGTCCTTGAAAACATACACGAAAAAAAGACAAACATTTTCATCATCTTGCCTAACTAGAGGGGTGAGTTGACGAACCTAATGTGGGCACAGATGAAAGTCCCCTCTCTCGTGCGAAGTGCATGCCTCATCCCAACAACCCTCCTCGCATTCTCCACATTGGATATAATCCCCAATTGAAGGTTCAATTTAGGGTTCCTGGCAAGCTGGACAAAAAATATATTCTTTCTTTTTTTGTGTTGGTAGGGTTTGACTCGAATCATAAACACTTTTTTTCACTTCTAATAGTTGAACGTTTTCTTTTTATCTGTGTGATCAATCTTTTATAGATTTTTTCTCAATCTCTTCTTTTTTATTAGGAGTCATCTTGCCCCAGGAACATGTTGCGGGGGCAGTAAAGAAGCATTTGCGATATTTTCTATTTTATCATAAAGGGTGTTCAATAAAAAATACAACCAAGTCACCTATGGATTGCATTCTTTCAAAAAACGTATCTCTAGACTAACATCGCAAAAATTACTTAACTTTTGGTTTGTTTTGTTATCGACTTTTTGAAAAGTTTTATGTTTTTGAGTTTCTGTACCTTTCTATAAATCAAAATTAGTTCTTATCAGAATTTAACAACTGTTCGCTGTATTTTTACTCACTTAGCACAGTTTCTTTGAGCGAACCCGTATTCTCGCTCTTTTCTTCTGAATTTCAAACGTGAGCCTCGCAATGGTTTCTACTGTTGAACAGAAACAAGTTATGGTTGGAGCCTATCTCCGTAATGTGACAAAAGTCAATAGAGTGTGGACTTATCCAATACAATCTGCTCGCAATCACTATCTCGAGCAATTTCCCCATGAAGTTGAGAACTATCTACAAAAAATTTCAAGAAACTCTCCAGAGACATGTGTGATTGTTTAGGGAAACTGGAAGGCTCTGACACGTGAAAGTGGCACATCTTTTGTGATAAAATGTATCAATTTACCCACCACTCACGTCAATTTTTGACAATTTGAACCAATCAGCGTGCAGCATTCTGTTGACATTGACTGACGTAGACGACTTGGCCTAGGCTGTCTTGCAGGCAATTTGCCAGCTCATTAATTTTGACACATTCAATCAATCCACTCTTAAATGAACAATTATATCGGCTAAACACTCACAAACAACCATGGCTTACCTGGGGCTCGAACCCATAACTTCAGTACACTTTCTATTCAATTGCATTTTGTTGTACATTTATGTAATTTGTAAGTATTGTATGTAAATAAAGAGATATATAGACCACCAAAATTGCTTCCACAAAAGAGCGACAGTCGATATTGGAGAGGTGCGTCTGCAAAAAAACCGAGACGAGGCAGGTGAGCTGCGGAACAGTTTTGGTGCACGACCAACCATCGAAATACTGAGGCAGCAGAGGTCCAACGTTGGGGAAATCTTGAGATCGAGGATGCTGAAATTTCTACCGTAAGCTGTACAAAAAGGACGACGACAACAACCAAACACCAACTAATTCATAAAAAGGCGATGAACAAGTCCCGGAAAACTACAGATGCATCTTGATACTCAACACCGACTATAATATAGCTACAGCCGTGATCACTGCCACCTTGAAGCAATCCCTCCCACATTGGGCGATTCCACCAGAACAGGTCACACAAGCACGTCTATGGGAAGAAACGCACGTCCTTCATGAAGATAAAAGCATAACAACTCTGGCCAGAAAGCGCAAAACCAAGAACTATTTGACATGATACCATTTCCGCAAGGCATATGATTCCGTGCACCACTCATGCCTCAAGCGACTGATCGATGCCCTGCCACTACACACAGATATCAAGAGGACAACAAAACTGGCGATAAAAATGTGGTCCCTCAGAATCCAGCTACAAAAAACCAGGACATCACTCATATCAGTCCGAAAAGGAATACCACAGGGACACTCCATGGGTCCCTTGTTGTTTACCTTGATGACGGCTGCAATGATCAACGACCTGAACACCAGTCCAAACATTCTCAAAGCCTCCAAAGCCAAGCGTAAAATCCTAGCGTACATGGATGACATCACATATCACTCAAAATATATAGGAAACTTGAATGGGAGTCAATGTAAATAAAGTTTTAGGCAACCAGTTAATCAGGTCGGATTTGTTGAGAGGACTACCCGTTGGATGGCGCTAGGGACGGAGGTTTTTCTAAACAACGGTTGTCATAAATAACCAATCCCTAACCCTAGACGTCATTGTCATTTCACGTGTAATTTGAATTTTATGCCGGAAGTTTCTGATTTTCAGTACCTAGATCATATTGAAATTTGTGTTTGAACCTTGGATTGGAGTATAATGTAAGCTTATCGTGAGTTCTTTGAAAAATGTATCGTCCCCTGAATGTGTGAATATTTTCAACAAAGCACATCCTTCCCAATAAAAGTTCTTCCACTGTTTTGGAAGAATTGGTTCAGCATGTTAAAAATCCGATTTTGAGCAACAAAAGAAAAGCACAACTGGGTATACAAGTCCTAAATTTTGTGGTTTATATTTTATAGACTCAACATTCAAAATTTGATTTAAATATTGATTCATATGGCTTATCAAAAGTTATAAACTGAAAAATATGCATAGGTTGTATTTGTCCAGGACATAGTTTTTGGACATTGTGAAATGAACGTTTTTAAAAAATAGTTATGGATTTTTTCAGAATAACTTTTGATATACTGTGATGAATATTTGAATTATAATTTCGAACGTCGTGTAAATCCTATTTTATCCAATAGATGGCTCCACCGTATGCAATAAAAACAGATTTCTTTACGTTTTTGAGAAAAAAAAACAAAAGTACGAGGACTACCCGTTGTAGGGTGCTGGCGAATTTCATTTTAAACTATTGTATGGGAGTTTCCCATATATTTTGAGTGATTTGTGGATGACATCAAATGCCACGCTCCCACCAAGAACTGCCAGGATCATCATCGACGAACTCGCCAAAGCCGCTGCAGAAATTGGGCTAAAACTTAACGCCTCCAAATGCGGTTACTACTGCAAGTCTGGCGAACAAGGAGAGGAGGATTTGGAGCCGTTTCTTCAACGAGTGAGGGAGGGCTATGAATATTTTGGCCTCATAACACTGGAGAAGGTTACGGAGGAAAACTTTAAGAAAATGGGGGAGCAACTGGACGACAAGTTGGACTTGGTGTTACGATCACAGTTAACATCCGCCCAAGAAGTATAACTCGTGAACTCCTGTGTGATGCTGGTATTACACAGGAGTTCAGTAACCTATGTGACAGCTTACATTCTTTCAGAAGAAAAAAGGAGCACCACACTGAAACGATGCAGAGACCTGGATAAGACCATCAGAAAAAAGCTAGTGGAGCACAAATTGAAGGGGATATCCTCCTCCAACGACTCAGTCTATTATCCAAAGAGAAATGGTGGACTTTCATCGATAGAACGCATAACCGAGATCACCTTTGCAAAAAAAGGTATCTGAAATACCAAAAACTGAAAAAATGTAGAGACAGATACAGTTACAAAAAGCTGGATGGAGAAATCCGATCACGGATATGGAGTGGGTCTTGGAGAAATACAGCGTGGACATTCCAGACGAGGAAGACATCAAAAAACGCTTACAACTTGTCTCCGAGTGCATCAAGAAGAAGATGGACCAGCAAACACTGGAAGACTGGTCAGAAAATATGCACTATGGTAGACTGGTTAGGCGTGAAGTCAATACTTTGACGGTCCCGGCTCACACATCTCCGGCACTGGACTCCTGGAGAAGAACCATGCTCTTGAGTGCTGTCGAAGAACAACTACATCTCTACGTCAGCATGGAGAGATGGAACTGCAAGAGGGGGGACAGAGCCGAAGAAACTCCTACACCAGTAGACATTACTGCGCAGTGGACTGGCTGCTGAAGACGCTGTTCATGAGCCTCCGAGCCCCCAGAGGTTGCTTCAAGCGGCTCCATTTTGGCAGAGCAACATGCCAGGCAAGAGGAAAGTCACCATCAAGGCGGGTGAAAAATTTATTACAGATTTATCCCTTTTTCACAACAAACCGGACCTTGTGATTTACCTCAAAAATCCAGATGAGGTGACATCAGAAACCATGAAAAACTAAAGAAGACCCGCTACACATTAGACTCTGTCCTAAAAACCAAAAAACCAAAAGCTTCGATGTCCAAAACGTCACGCGGGACCTCAACGTGGTAGATGAACTGAGGCAAATACACCGATGTCCAGTTACGTTCGCTACATGCGTGATTGGCTGCTATGGCGGAATCCTGATGAAGGATGACTTCACCAGCTTCCGCAACGTGTTCAAGAGAAATCTCAAAGTCAGATCCCGGGGTTGGCAGGTCATGCTGAACAGGATAAGCCACAGCGTAGCAGTGGACCAACATACTCCTGAGATGCATCACCAAGGTTGCAGGTTGAAGGGATGACCGACCACAACATAAGCCACCAAGGTAACACGAAAGAGACGCGAAAGGGGGACCAGCCAATCGATGACACTACCCTTCACCCAGACATGTACAGTTTTTATTCAATTGCATTTTGTTGTACATTCATGTGATTTGTAAATATTGTATGTAAATAAAGAGATATATAGACCACCGGGGCTCTTGTTTGTTATGGTTTTAGATCTTTTTTTTTTATCGTTTATCTTCTTCTCATAGCCTTTTGAATATGTTTGATTCTGATAATCCAAACACTGTGCAGCTTGTTCAATGCTTTTCTGCGGTCACGTCACAGTATTTGACGTTTGGCAGTATCCACATGTGACATTTGTCAAATTGATCCGAAAGACCCTTGTCCAGACGTACGTGATTTTTTTTTCAATTTGTAAGAGAGAGACGGAAAAGTATGATGTAACCGCAGGAAAGCCATGAACAGACAGTATATGTTCTATGATGTTGGCATTTGCTGTTTTAATACTTAGAATAAGCTTTTGCCTTCTACATTTTCTTTATACATTCTTTCAATAAACTGAGTGAATAAGAAAGTTTTTTATGCGCAAAATCTTTTGTGCATTTGATCTGAATGTATGAGGTAATGTTGCCAGCTTCAATGGAAGGTATAGCAACTTTTTCTAGTTTCCACTCATATCCTGGGTAACTTATTTTCGAGAGATTACCTACGAAAATTTTTCTATAGCTCAAAAGTTACCGTCAGAAAATGATTGGAACATATTCTCATATTCTAGCATTTTCAACAATGACATTTTCAATGACACTTCTGCTTCCATAAATTGCGAATATCTTTGACGATTGGAAAGCGAAAAAATCGGTAGCCAGTCGAATAGTTTTTATCAAGGATGTTGGTTTTCACACTGCTCATCATTGATGTGCATGGTCACAACCCACCGCTGCATATTATGTTGATGGTGCTAATAAATGTTATATTTTTCAAGCCACAAAGCTACTAGATATATCCAAATCAATAATATGTCACAGCACGATGTAAACAGACAAATATTATAACCTCACTTTGACAACATAGCATAGCCCAATCACACTTTGTCCACATAACCTCACTTTGTCCCCTAGTGAGAGCAGTAGAGATGCGCGTGATCTGACCATGTTCTTCATGTATCGTCACAGCATAAAAAATAACCAGCATGGACACTCCCTCGTTTTTCACCAACTGCGCATGTTTTGGCGCAAGACAATCCGGTGTAAAAGTCATCATGACGGCTTCACTCAGGATAAAAATCACCCACAATTTTGATCTGTCACTGTAATTCTGGGAAGAAATGGACTAAAAGGTGTTTTTTCACTTATTGTTTGAACGATAATTGTACTAGATATATTGTATATTCATAATGGATGTACCAGAAGGCGGTGAGTATGTGCTGTAAAAAACGCTTATTAAATAAGAGGTACCCATTTGTGAATATTCTGAATTCGGCTCTGATATCTACACCAGAATGACGTTAGCGGACTCAAATAATCATTTTCAATGAAAGCGTTTAGTGTCTTTGCTGGTTGTTCTACATGGTATATGCTGTGGTATCGTCCTACGGTTGCTACGTTTGATATAAATATGCTACCCGTATCAGGCACCGTTACCAGAGTCTCTGCATATAACCTTGAGGATGCTCATCATGGATTTGGGTCCTATCGGCTAGCTTGATGAACCAATTGCCATATCCTTAATCCCGTAAAATTGTGTATACGTGCACCAGAAAAAAAAAACAGAAATTTTCAAAAATCATGTCAATCACCGGGTTTATCGAGCTTGCAACAAGCACTTTACTGAACTTAAAGAATGTTCCACACTCAAAACATAGCTATTTTGATGAATTCGATTGTTGCATAAAACTCAAAAGGTATATTATTTTGAGGTCATTGATTTTTATGAGAACCGTCATCCATTCATCATGAATCATGTTCCATCTAAATGACAAGAATAAACTCTCGATTCGCAAACACGACTTGATCAGATTAGATCCAGTCGATAGATTTAAACAGAATCACGGGATTAGTTATTTGAAGCAGTTGCAATTCATGAGCTATAGACGATTATTGACATATCGAAATTAATGGTCCCGTCATCACCAATAATTAGTTCCAATGTAGAACAGCTCAGAGACATGCTACGTGATTGAAGGTCTGTTTTAAGAAACTTCGTTGCCGAAACTATCAAAAACTGTTATAATTAGTATCAAGAGAGCTGGACAAGACAGGATTAATGATTAACATGCTTGCATTTTTCGATGAAATTTCCTTATCGACATCAGTCATTTTTTCATGATTCATGATTTCAATATTTATTGATTGGTTATTGTTCGGTGTTTCATCTTACTCGGCATGAGAAGCTCCAATGTTGAATTGCGGGTATAAGGCTAAGATTGAAAAAATCTTTTCAGATACCAAGGTTAATTGATAGTAATAAGGTTGCGTCGTTATACGTTCGGGTTTCGGACGAATCAGAATTCAGACAAAAATGACGTCAGTCGGCTCCGATTAGGTTCTGAGATTCAAATACACATCTAAAAAAAGATAGAATATGGTTCACACTTGATAATAAGAAGATATTTCACTGTATACCAAAAGCTGTGTAATAACTTACCCTCAAACACGTTTAAAAACGGCCGACACTCGGTAAAATAAGTTTGAAGACCCTGAAATACGGACATGTTATGACATCAAGATGACACACCGATGACAGGAATGTCGAATAATGGAGCTCGGTGACGGGATCGATTCGGTTTATCGTTCGTGGATTTCCGATTCCCTAGTTACGGCGCAACCTCTTCATATCAATTAACCTTGTTCAGATACCTAGTAATCATGCTTTGATCACATGACAAAAACTCTTTGGTCACATACTCAAACAACAAAAGTCGGTGTTTAGTTGTAACAATTAACCATGTGTAATCATCTTCACTTCTTTCACATAATTTCAGAATGCAATTCGATGAAGTAGATCAAGCTAGGTTGAACTATCGGAACCCACAAGTCCAATGTTAGATGGGTAGAAAATTGATTAATCATCACGTACTCGAACCACGGTCGGTCATGCTGATTATGCCGACAAAAGCACGAACGGAAGTGCATAGTGAAATATGTTTACTACAATATTTTGATAACATTATTTGTGTACTATAACAACTTGTTGATAAAGTGTTTTCTTTCGGCTTTCAAACGTTTTCAGAACTACGTCGCACTGCCGCAAACGAAAATTTTCTTTTAGCTGTCGGCATTGGTTACTCACAAGAATTTTCCTTAGCGTTCTATACTTGTCGGTTTGTGCACTCAGGCACAAAACTCCACTTTCTTGCCACCATTATATTATCTCTAATGCTGAACCGTGTACAACACCAGTCATATTTTATTTATTTTTATCTATGGCTACAGTACGTTACCTATGACTACAGTAAATAAGTGCGTAGGTGACGTCATACTCTTTTTTCAGCGTCTACGCGTTTTGACAATTTTTTTCAGCGAATAACGCAGAAAATATTTGACTATTTTTTAAACAACTTTATTGGAATTCCTGTTACACCTATATCTACCATTTTCAATATAAAACTAAATTTTTTGGACAGACCTATTGATGATCTTGTGTCTTTAAGTCTATGCATCCAAAAAAGCAACAATGTACTTATCTTGTAACCAATGAAAACCTATCCAGAGGTTTTGTCAAGTATTTTTCTACTCCGGACAGGATACACCTCTATGATAGTTCTTGCGCATCCGGCAGTGACGTCAGCAGCTGACAAACAAGAGAGTGGAGAGCATCAAGGTCTTCTGCTCCACGATAGTGAGTGTTGCCAGATCATGTCTTTCGTGGCAGACAACGAGAAATACTCACAGGCCCCGGCGCGATCCGCGGTCACGTGACATTACCCTACGATTGTCACGTGATTTTCACATTTATTATGTTAAAAGCAAAAAAAATCGCGTTTATTCAACTGATGATACCTGCTTATCATTACAATTGGGTATTATCGATTGAAAAAACGCGTATTTTTTCACTTTGAACATAACAAATGTCGAAATCCCGTGACAGTCGTAGGGTGATTCAGGTAACCATGGCTCGCGCCACAACCCAAGGTTTCTATATAAGAGGTTGCCTCACTTTTACGGTCATGACGTCATTTGTGTCTACTGTAGCGCCACTGCGGCCATTTCTCGAACCATTCCATCATAAAATCAAGAATGTCATTCATCAATATCATAAACTCTCTATTTATTTCCAGGTGGACGAGAGATTTTTTGCTGTCGATGGTTTTTCTTTTGTGAAATCATCCATTTACGTTTTGTAAACTGTTTATAATAAGTGTCTTATCCTTGGATTTGTCTATCAAATCTAGTGTTTTGAAGGTAGGTGTGTCTAGAAATGATCATAATAGAGTTTGTTTACATGTGTTCAAATGTTTATTCTATTCTACCTAAATTTAGCTTTCATTATATTTCAATAGTAGATTTCTCAGTATATTAAGGCAGGACTTATATAAAATAATAGTTAAAAAGTTGTGGAAATCAGAGGGTTGATGTTTTGAATATAGATATAGAAAATACTCACATTTGGAACAGTATTTTCGCTTCCTTAACCAATAATATACAATAATAATGTCCCAAAAGATAATTTTACACCTCTATTAATATTTTATTTCGATTTAAATGATGACTTAAATGAAATGATCATCAATCATTGATCGAATGACACATGACACGACATGATGCAGTCCGATTCAATTGCATGACAGGAATGACACTCAAATGACAGAACACGGACTGTTTCAGACCGCTATCTACAAATGACGTCATATTTCCCCCCTTCCGTCTTTACCTCAGGCGAAGTGAGGTAACCTCTTGTATACTGATCTTGGCCACAACCACGATACACTCACAACGGTATGTTCTTTGATCGTCAGGCTGTCTGTCCACCATCAAACTCGAAGAACTATGTTAGTTCCTACCCTGGAGCGAGTTCAGAAACGTCGTACTCGGTGTGAGGGTGGATAATTGGAGGAGTGATCGATTGTGTGACATCTTCACATCCGTATTTCTGAACGTTTGGGTATGTTCCATGATACTGAAACACGCAAGATAAGCTCACTAGCTGGACGAAATTGAAACCGATTCGCGCATGGTGACCATTTTGGTCATCCTGCATAAAAAAGATATGGGAAAATAAGTGTTGAAAACATAACCAATTTGACAAATGACACATCACACCTCCTTCACACCACAAAAATACCGTGTTATCAAAGATCACCCTGGGATGCATTTACGTCAATTCCCGAACGAGAATCAGTGTGCACTTTTGATTATTTTGAACGGTAAGTGTGTGACACTTGGATCACACTCACACCGGGTGTGACGTTTCTGGACTTGCCCAGGATGCGCAAGAACATACCGTTGTGAGTGTATCGTGCACCCGACGTACAGCAAATGCCAAACAACTTTTGATTCACGTCATAATTGCCACCAAGCGAGTTATTATGTGATTTGCTGGTGAGCAAATTTGGCCACCAGCAAGCTTCATTACAACGAGCTTGTTGGCAACGATGACGTAGATCGAAAGTTGTCTGGCGTTTACCTTAAAAAAGAACAAGATTTGACCGTTATTTTCAGCAAGGTGATGAAAATAAATTCCCTCAATCACCGTCATTTGTTAATATGTCAAGCGTTTGACATCAAATTTCAACCACGATTTACAATATTATAATAACGGAATCGAATTCCCGAATTAATTTGAGTGATATTATTTTGTTGAGTCTTCGAGTTTTTGGTGTTTATTTCGTTGTTATTGTTCATATTATTTTCAAAATACGGTCATAGTTTATTCGGAATTTATAGAAGCTTTTTAATCTGTTTATCATTGGTCTACAGGTAGGTGGAGCGGTATAAATAATTTATGTTATGTGTGTAAAAATTTGAAATATTGATTCTATACCTATTCAACTTCAAATTTCGACTAAAAAACTTCAAGTTGGGAATTAACAAAATCAAATTGGAAATAATCACATTCAATTTGGAACTAATCAATTTCAAATTGCTACTAGTCAACGTCTAATACTGAAATTGTAGAACCGGCCTCCAGGAGGACAAAAGAAAAAATGTTTATATGCTGCAAATTGATACCAAAATAACGTAACTTATTTACTGACTTTTTTATAGGCCCAGTAAATCATATAATTTTTGCACACATGTGGTGTTATCACAATCATTTGTTTTTCAATAATGAATTTGACTTTCTATCTTTCGTACTAAAAATTGTTTCATCGAATCAAAATGATAAAGATAAATAAATAACTACACATCTTTAAAAAAGTTTGATGAATTGATAATTATGAAGTTGTATGATATTGAATATGGGATAAAATATTTATTTTGATAATTTCATAGAATGTGCTAATTTTACATTAACATATTTCGATGTGATTTTGTTTTCTAGATCCAAGGAGTTCCTGAATTTGTTCCTTAATTCTTGTAGATTCTTTATTTCTGGTATAAAATATACTACGTAAAAAAGAAATTGCAACACCCATTGATAAAATGTAATGTGATCATGCGAACAGTCACATCTCCTTTGAAAAACAAGTCAACTGAAGTGTTCAGAATGAATAAACCAATATTTTGAATTTTCATCTGTGTGATTTGACTTTCAGCGATATCACATCCAGTGCTTTTCAAATTGTCACAAAATGTTTGAAAAAATGGTGCATATAGGTGAAAGTAGATCTTCATTATTGCCAAAATATTGTAGCTTTATTCATTCTGAACATTTTAGATCTTGGAACAACTTCATAGTCTTTGAGTCTCATGAAAAATAAATTGTTGCAATTCCAATGTGACAAAGAAAATACCTACAGAGCAATTAGTTCCTTATAATGTGTGATATTTTTCTTTACTCTAGATATCTCTTTTTGTTGTGTTCTACCGTTGAATTTTGGAAGCTGTTGCTTTCAATGATGAAGTTATTATGTTAAATAATCATAGAATGAATAAATGTTTTCCAAGATTTATATGTGCTTGAAATAGCAAAGGTTCTAGAGGCGAGTATATGATCTGAAAAAATCATGTGAAAAAAATGATCCTCGACAAAAAAATCAATCTCATTTTTGGTTGTTATTTTTTTAATAAATTCAAGTTTTTTTTTTCGAAAGTAAATAATATGTACCCAGTAGAAACAAGTAGAGTTGGACACGATCAACTGGTCAAAACCTCTAGAATGCCTATTTAAAACCATGAAGGAGTCTGGAGACATGATAGTCGTCGCTAACGCCACCGAACAAATAACATAATTCGGTGCTAACGCGTCGTTTCCAAGATTAAGTTTGTGTTTTCGAGAAAAAAAATGCACGCCACGATCTTTGGACGGAAATATATTTTTTCAAAATACTTATACAATATCCAATAAAAATTGTGTCGAGTTTCAAAAAATTCCTTTTTTTTTTAAACTTCGGCACCTTTTTTTTGCAAACTACGCACATGGGTGCCATCTCTTATCACTCCTCTATGCATTCTCAACATACCCACTCTAGAAGTTTCGACCAGTTGTGCGGAGACACATTACTACTTATTACTGATTGCCAAATCATATTACTCACCGTATGATATTCTCAAATTTAGGTAAAGGGATAGGCTTTTGACAAAAATTAGCAAAACGATTTTTTTTACAAATTGATATCAATGTCTTCATAAATTGCAGTATAAAAAAGCTGACAAGCAGAGTTGGGTTCATCCACTACATTTTTTTAATTTCATGTTTCAAATTCATTTCAGTCGATTGACCAAAAAAAAACTTTGACCTGTCAAATTCACAGCCCTAGAAACAATACACTGAAAACATTATTCAACTTTTAATGAAAACATTTCAAAAATACAGCCCATTACACTTCTATAATTCATTATTTTATTCTATTTAGTGTTTTCTAAACAATTGGGGGGCTGGTTCCTGATGATCCCATGTGAAAATGTATCATGTCAAAAAAAAAAAATACCAGAACGATCGATTATTTCACAAAATATACAAGTCATTAAAAAAAAATGTTCTTCATAAAAGTTGTGGAGTTTTTAAAAATCTACATATCTGTCATGAATTGGAATACACAGGGTCAGATATAAACTTATGACAGATCAAAGTTGCATTTTTTTTAATGGAACTCCCTGTATATCAATGGGTATTGCTATTCTTCATTCAATTTTGAGCAAAAATTGTGATAAACATATTGTACCTGAATTCAATCGTTATCAAGATAATATCGCCATTTCAAAATGACATTTTTGCACTTTTGACACACTATGAAGGTCAGGTTAGGTTACGTGCGATTGCATACTATGAAAGTCAAACGGTTTAAGATAGAGAAAAATGGTCTACACTTTCTCAACTCAACTTTTGAAGAGCTATTGGGTGATTTGAATAGAAAGTACCGTCAACTGCCAATTTTTTTCAACATATTTCTGACAAGAATTAATTTGATGTTTTCTTAAAAAGTTAATACTAGAAAGTGCAGACCGTTTCTCTTTATCTTGAACCGTTTGGGCTTCATAGCATGTCAAAGATTCAAAAATGTCATTTATAAAACGGAATAACTCGAGAACGGCTAAATTCAAGAACATGATGTATATCACAATTTTCACTCCAAATAACATAAAGGGGATTCATCAGGTCTAAAATTTTACTCCATGCAAGCATTTTTTCTGGAATGCGCCATTTTTTTATTACATCACCTTTTGGAACAATTCAAGTTCTATTGGGTAAGTAAGATATCAAACTAGGCAACCCAATATCTATTCTTGAAAAAAAAAACGGTATCTCAATGGTCAAAAAATACGAAAAATCTGCATATTCCGCCCTATTGTGAGAGACGTATCATCCGTTAAACCAAAAAAATCGATAGTGTATTGACTAAATTGATCCTTTCTGAGATCATTTCTGACAATCTCCGTTTGATATAATTAAACAGAAATCGGTAATACCTTCCACCAAATCTCATGTATTTCACAATAAATTACCACCGTCTTCGAACAAAGTCTATACCCATAGAAATAATACTACTAGAAGGCTAGTAGAGAGAGAAGTCTCTCACGGAGAAAGGGAGAAGGGTGTTGGGTTTGAATGAAACTGTGCTTGCCCCAGTATTTACATAAGTGTCGACAGACAATGTGTTTTATGCTCATTTTCTATGAATCTTGAATCACCAAAATAGAGAAATAGGAACCAAAAAAGGTGTTTTTTATCAATGCGATCAATAATGGAAATTATTCTCAAATATTTTTTAACTATTTTGTAGAAAGATTCATTATTCAAATTTTCCGTGATAGAAGTCATGCTTTTCTAAAACCTCTTATATCTTTTACTTGGCAACACTGCGAGTTCCCGGAGCATCAAACAAGGAACAGTATCGACGTCTTTTGCTTTGACTTGCTTGGTACGCCATTATTGATTGTGGTTTTGTTCACGTTTTGTGGCTATGACGTCAATCATCAATTAAGGATCAAGGGGGTATCTAGCAAAGAGAGTTATCTAACACATTTTATCGGAAGAGCAAAAAGAAATAGCATTAGACATCAGCATTATGAAAATACTAATGGTCAAGGATTAAAACTATTAATCAATAAATTGGAGATATAGAGTAGCTGTCGGAATTATAGCAACCGCCTAGAATTTAATGAAACTTTGATTCTGCATCAGTTGTCCAAGTATGATGGTGCATTCAAAAACTTCAATTCATTTGTCAGTTTACAGGTCCTGGTCATTTAAAAAAAAAAAAATTAAAGTGCTTTTTTTTCACGTTCTGTGTAACTTTTGATAAAAATGACTAGTGCCATTCAAAAAAAGGGCAAAAAGTATGTACCCCTTGAAAATTCACAATAATCGAACAAAGGATAGTAAGCTAAGATAAATTGAACTTTGCAAAAATTACCCATTCTTCATGATTTCTTCAAAAATGGGTCATTAATTTTTTTGAAAAAAATCGCCAGGACCCTTAAACTGACAAATGGATTGAAGTTTTCAGATGCACCATCGATCAGTTCTTTGATAACAATGCAGGATCAAAGTTACATCAAATTTTAGGCGGTTGCTATAATTCTGACCGGTTCCGAACATCCAAATAAACAATGAAAGAAATACAAAAATAAGCACAAAAACATGAAAAAACAACATAGCCAAGCATAAGTACAGGTTCATGGGGGTGAGGCGATAGGCAGAGATACCAATTTTAGGGTGATCTCTTTCTATTATCACCATGAAATTTTGTTTTGGATTTGTAAAAAAATCGTGAAATACGCGGCAAAAATTAATTTGAAAAAATTAGTTTTGGGATAATTGAATATCAATCTAATTAGATCGGTCCATGCTAGAAACACCAATATAAGTTATTATTAAATCAAAATTACTTATTTTAGATCTTGGCATATACTCCAATTTCACTTAATATAATCACATTTTTCACATTTTCATTGTTTCGCCAAAGAAGCAGCAAATCCTAAAATGACATGCAGTGTTTTGTCGCCTGTTTTCATTATTATCCAAAGCCTTTCAAGACGGTCGAATGATTAGTTGAAGGAGGTGTGTATACAAAATGTTTTCTAAACTTATAACTCCTGATTCATTCACTTTCTTACGTGTTGTTCATTTAGCATTGATTGTTTCGAACATTCTGCTTTAGAACCTAGCAGTTTTACGAAATGAAAATGCATGACCAATATTTTGAAAGAAGATTTGTACGTTGTAGGATTTAGATTCGTCTTTTAAACTTGACAAATCAATAGAATAAGTGAAATAATATTCTAAAATGTAAGAAACCGAATCTCGATAACACTCATGCATGGTAAGATTAATAACACAAGCCCAAAATTTGTTAAAACTTTGATACATCATCAGAATAATTATAATTGATGCATAAAACAACTTGAACCCATTTCTCAGTTCACGGTCCCAGGGTATTTTTTTCAAAAAATTGTTTATAGCCTTTTTATCACGTTTGAATAAAGATGTTCAAAGTGAATCTTTGTTGTGTGTAGCTTTTGATAAAAATGGCAAGCACCAATCAAAAATTTAACAACAATTGAACAAAGCAGTGAACTTTTAAACTTGTCAAAATTTTGAAAAAATCATGGAAAATGGGCCATTTTTGCCATGTTTAAAATGTCATTATCCTTTGTTCAGTAATTTTGAAACTACATACATTTTGCCCCTCTTTCAAATGATGCCAGCCATTTTTCTCGAAAGCTACACAGAAAAAAGTTTTATTGTCGAAAACTTTTTTTAAACATGATAAAAGGACCCTGAACACTTTTTTTTTCAAATCACCAGTTCCACTAAACTGACAAATGGATTGGAGTTTTTTACGCACCAATACTCCTTTGTTAACTGAGGCAGTATAAAAGTCTTATCAAATTCCAGGCTTGTGTTATTTATCTGACCATGGGTGTAGGTGCCTTATCGTTAAAAAAAAAAGTTCATTGTTATTTCTCTTTTAAAGTCTCCACCTCTGCCAAAATCGTGAAAATTCGTCAAGCCGTTGTGAAGTTATAGCATTTCGAAAATTTCGCTCCATCTTCATGATATTTGTTAGCGTATCTAATGACAACGGGCCTTAATTCAAAAACTGACAAAGAAGTCTGGTGATATTGACATTACTGAATCAACAAACCATATTGTATCGTCTGAATTCAATTCTCATTGGAATGGCATACTCACAAAAAAATTTATTTTTTACATGGCCCCATGAATCACTCTGTATATCATGATTCTTTATTTCTACAAGAGATCCATTCCATTCAGCTTGATTCGGATGAGACTAGCTTCAAAAATCCGCAAACCGGATTGAAATATCTCTATTCTCGTTGAAGATATTGGACTTTGTATTTAACCCAAAAATGTGCATGTGAAAGTTCGAGTGTCCAGCAGTTTAGTTCAAGCAATCACATTGTACTCTTGAGGTGCGGATGAATTTCTACTTGGGTTGAAATTTGAATTTGTTTAGAAATAGAAGCGACATAGTTACCAAGATAATGATTGAGATATTTGACGTAAAGATGCTTCCATATTTAGTTATAGTAAAAATCTACTCACCCCCAGTTTCTCAACAACAAGATACACAGGGTGCCACAGATTTGAGTGCATGCATGGGGATCTCAGGGATACAGGGTCGGTTGAATGGATGCAAAGTTGCGCATTTTAATGCTCAAGAAAATGCCATTTTGAAATGTGAAAATGTCGACATATTTCCGAAGATATTTAGAAAAAACCAAAATTTCGTAATTTTTTTTTATTAATTCCTGCGTTTGTTTGGCAAGAAATTTTAAAATAAATCACACTTTGTCATTGCCACTTTTTCTCTTCTACAATATGGTGGTATCAACTTAGAAATCTGACGTTCGTCTTCGAACTGCCATCATCAAGTTCATTTTCTCAAATACGGACATGGATTTTTTTATTCTAATTTTGAAGTAAACACGCCAAACAACTTCGAATCAAAGTCATCGTTGCCACCATGCGCGTTGTTATGAAGTTTGCTGGTATCCACTTTTGGTTACCAGCAAAACACATAACAACGCGCTTGGTGCCATCGATGACGTCATCGAGATAGAATCATAAGAGTCGCTAAGGAACATTCAAACAGTAATAGAAAAATGGGATCGGTAGGTGGAGCTTAGAGCAGCTGCAATATGGCGACGTAGACAGGGGCGAACTGGCCGACAGATAAAAAAAACTTCCGGATTGTTACTCCAGATTTAAACTTTATTCGAATTTATTTACGGTGACATTATATCATGTTTGATTTATCAATCATAATTGTTTCAATTTACTATTTACTATTATTCATATTATGTGTGGAGTATTATAAAACAATCCGGAAAAGTATTTTCCAATCGTGAAACTTAATTTAATATTATGTACAAAACGAAACAGTTCTGGAGTAGATACTTAACAAAACAATAGGAAGTCTTACATAAAACAAGAACGAAGCTACAAACAACAGATGTATAACAATTATTAGTTATGCCGAGACTCATGCTATAATAACAAATCATGCAGGTCAATATTCACTTGGACATAAATAAAGAGGAATAAGAAAGATGATAATTATTGTGTCTTGATATCTACCTACCCTTTCCCACCTCCGATCTAACAAAAAATTCCATCATTTACAACGCCAAGAAGCTTAACAATCATCTACCGCTACACCTCAAATCTATCCCCACATTAACTAGCTTCCGTGAAGAAACGAAAACCTTCCTTCTGGAAAGACCTTTTTATAATGTAAATGAGTTTTTCACGGAATATCTCTGTTTGGGCACCATAAGCGGCAGTTTGACAATAACTCATTGGTGAATTGGAGGTTGTTCTAGGGCATTCAGTAAATATTGGAGTATTCATATTTTTTAGAGGTCAACAATTGATTGATTTTGCTATGTTATTGTTTTACTGACTTGTCATCATAACATAACTGGAAGTGTGCCGATGTTTATTGTTGTCCATGAGCAATTTCAAACTAAATTTAAATTTGACAAAATATTGGGTAAATATATTTGTACTAGTTTGTTCTATTGTTCACGTAATTGTTCTCGTAATGTATACTATTATCATGTTCTGTATTGTTTTTATACTTAAGCATTTCGCATTTGTATTTGCTTTGTCCATAAAATTTATTTAAATTTTTCTGTGGCAATAAAGCATATCTGATTTGATTTGATTTGATTTGATATTCGAACATGTTCTATTATTTTTTAAAAGATTAGAAAAGTTCTGGAATATGTTTATGTATTTAAGAAATTAACAAGTATTTGGAATTTGCAGAAACAAGATATTTAATTTAATGGTTGCTGGATTTTGGGTTTTAGGGTCGATGAAAACTCCAGAATTGATTGAAAACTACTGCCTTCGTTTTGACCAAAAGGCTTGTTTTTATGTAGCCCTGATGAAGGTGTAATGTACACCAAAACGTTAACGCAAGCTTTCAATCAATCCTGGAGCTTTCATTGACCCGAAAACCCACAATCCAGAAACCTTAAAATGATAAGATTGAGTCTAAACATGCGATAAAAAAAATTGAAAGAAGTAGTAGGATGCAAGGTGACTAATAAAAAGAAATGATGATGATTGAGATTTTTTTATTGTCCCTTGCGATAGTATAGTTTTATTACTTTTATGTCTTATACCGACTATAAGCTTTAAGATTACTAGATTTATTAAAAAAATAAAAATCACTCGTATATCTAGGTACTTTGCATCAATGCTTTTCATTAGTAAATACCTATGATTGTCCAACACAAATTGATCATAGCCATGGATAAGTAAATTGGAAAAAACATTGGAATCTACAATATACCTAATGTGATTAAACATTTACAAATCTCAACCATATAAATATTTCAGTGAACTCGACACAAATTTCATATCCCGGTCCTGTATTATGCTATAACAACCTATGAAATGTGATTTCAGTCGATTTTTTCTTATCGATAGCGTCTCCACTAGCACAACTTCTCAGGGCACATCAAACAATAATTGAGAAATGTGACAACACACAAAATTCACAAAATAATCCTCACAAGACAGCTAAAACTGAGAAAAACCGTTCTACAAATGTAAACAGACACTTTGACAAAACGATCTCAGTAAGATGGCGGAAGTGATCCCATTTTAGTCACGTGATGTCGTCTCCACCCCTTTCTACCTCCATGGATGACGTGTATTCAAAGTTGTTTGGCGTTCACCATAGTTATCTTTTGACGTCTTTGAGGCATTGAACTCCATACTACGTACCTCGAACGGATCCGCTTATTATCGAGACTGAAGCAAGTGGAGATAGCGATAGTTACGGATACCTATCTCTTTCTAACTCATTGTTCAATATGGACATAAATCACAAAAATACATACATTTTATATTTATAAGACATATTTGAGAAAAATATTGTATTATTGCTTTGATTAAAGGAAATTGAAAAGACATTCACGTGCAAGATTTATTTTGATCAGGACTAAAAAATCATTATACCCAGACTCTAGACTGAATAAATTAAGTAGGTTTGTAACTTATTGCTACTTTTCTCGCAGAAAAATAGTAGTCCAGTAGACTAATCTCACCCATTTAATTCTGTTCCAAATTACACCATATAAAAAAAATAATTAAATAATAAATAGATAAAATAAATACAATAATTATTGATTTAAAGGTGTGTACAATAAATATTACCCTTATTTCTAGCTTTGGAATAAATTCAGTATAAGAAATAAGACCTAATTTTTCATTGAAATGGAAACAACTTTCCTCATCAGATTTTGATGAGGAAATCATATCTTTGGAAAGAAAAAAAAACTACTTATCACCTTCACAATATGAGTTATAATTTCTGAAGAAAATCAAATTTAGCCATTTTTTACTCTACATGAAGAACTCATCCACTTTTTGTTTCATAATGTTGTACATCGCATATCATGATACCTAGTTTATTATAGCATTGGAACTTTTTTTTTTAATTGTTTTAACTTGTAGCCATGAAAAGACAATTTCCTTTCATCTTGCAAGTTTTTAAATCTGACTGCAACACAATAGATCACCATATTTTTTCAGTTCGATAAAACCAACTTATCTAAAAGAAAACAGCACACTAGATGTACAATATTTTGTTATTACCATAATAACATGTATTTTCAACACCAATAAAATAACACAGAACGTCAAACTACCACTGATTTCTCACAAAACAATTTTTTTTTGCCCCTTAATCAAAACCTCAATACCCGGTAATGGGGTCGACCAGGAAAGGTATCCGTAACACTGGTTATCTCTGTCCAACAAAAAATTACATACAGCTTGTTCGAGGCTTTTCTGCGGTTACGTCACAGTATTTGACGTTTGGCAGTATGTCGTAGATTGATCGCTCCACATGTGACATTTGTCAAATTGATCCAAAAGACTCTCGTCCAGACGTACGTGTTTTTTTTTCAATGTGTAAGAGAGAGACGGAAAAGTATGACGTAACCGCAGGAAAGCCATGAACAGACTATACTTTGACGCTTCGTCGACAACGGCCGGGACCTTTCCAGGTACGTAGTATGGATTTCAATGGTGTAGAGTGATGTGTCAGTTTTTTCAGTTATTATTCACCTTTTGTTGTTATCTTCAATATTTTTTCTTCAAACGTCAGTAGAACGGAAATTGTTCGACTGAGTATCGGCCGCAAAGTTTTAATTTTCCTCCGCCGGAGGGGAAAGTAACCATGTCAACGAAAACGTGAGCCTGGCGCCGCCGCCCGAAGCTATATTCATGGCAAATTGAAAACATTATGTTTTTGCGTAGATTATTGATTTGAGAAAAAATAGCATATTTTATTTGGAGTAAAAGTTACTTTTCCTTCATATAAAATAATATACTATTGTTGAAATCGCAATATTGTTGAACACTTTTGCAGAAATTGATCCAGTTTTTTTCTATGTAATTTTTTCATTTTCCATGTCATTTGTGGATTTTATTTGATTTCATTAAATGGGTGCAGGTCCTTTCATGAAAATAACGTGTTGAATAAAGATGGATTTATGAACCAGACTATGTGTTAGGAAGACAAGGGTTGCCTAATTTCCTTTGTTATTATTGTTTGGATGAGTATTTTTATCGACGGTTGCGATAACTCGATGCAATAAGGACGTCAACAGATAACTAAAAATAAAATACAAAATCCAGGTCCGTATTTGGAAAAATGAACTTGATGATGGCCGCTCAAAGACAAAACGTCAGATTTTTAATTTGATAACGCCCTATTGTAGAGGAGAAAAAGTGGCAATTTGTTTTGAAATATGTTCTCAAATAAACTCAGGAAATAGTGATAACGTTTCGCGAAATTTTGGCTTTTTCCGAATATCTTCGGAAGTAGTGGTAATTTTTCAAATTTCAAAATGACATTGTGTTGAGCATAAAAATACGCAACTTTGCATCCATAAAATTGACCCAGTATCTCTTATGATAACTGAGATGCCCATGCCTGCACTCGTATCTGAAGCACCCTGTATATGAAACCGATAAGTCTAGTAATTGGATAAACAATCATTTTCAACGATATTTTGTCAACTTATCGTATCCATAGGTAAGTGTCAAATGTTGAGAAACTGGGCATCAGTCTAATTTAAACATGCATATCAGGCAGTGAAGCGGAAGTGTTGGGGTTCTTCAAACGAAATCATTAATTTTCCTCACAATGTCTTGAAAATTTCAGTTGTCAAAATCAGACATGGGTCTCCAACTGAATGGCTTTCAAAAATAATCTAGGGCTGGTCAAGATTTAAATAAAATCGTATTCCGGTCATATTAATGTATGTGTGATACAAAGCTGTGCAAGCTTCTTGAAAAAAGTAACTACTAGCTACTACCTACTTCAAAGTAGTTGAGCTATTAAGTAGCTTAACTTCGTCTTCAAGAAAGGAGTAGTAGTAGTAAGTTCTTGGTAGCGTAACTAGATATTGAAGTAACTATAAGCTACTTTCAAGCTAGATCTAAATTATTTATTTATTAAATGAAAATGAAAAATGAAACTGAAGATTCAAGAGACAGGAAATGGATTTTATTTTGAACAAAACCGTATAAAAAAAAAGGTTCAATTACTTAAGTTCTACCATTCACTACAGAAGAGAGAAGAGACAAATAAAAGTAATTGAACGAAAGAACAGAACGTACTTTCAAATCGAGAGAGGTTCTTGGACTTAGGACCAAATAAAAGACGTTACTCTTGCTGTCTTCGCGACGTTTCTTCAAAATTTATTGACCTCTTCAGACTAAAAACCAAAAAATAAAAATAATCAAATCACAAGAATGAAAAGACACAACACAAACACAAAGTCTACAACATCAGAAAACTGCACAATACAACAGAATGAAAACATTTTCAAGTCTAAAGAAGAAAAAAAAATCGTACTAGCGTGAGTATTGAACCCACATCCTCTAGATCACAATGACATCGCATTAACGTTTGCGCCAGCGGGACAACAGAAGTAAAGAATCCCTAATAGTACAAGATCACACAATTCTGAAAAACAGAAGATACGTTTGAGCAAGCTATTAACAAGAACAGTGGAATTTAAAGACGCAAAGGTAAGCAAAACAAACATAAAAACAATAAAATAAATGTCCAAGTATAAAAACAAACACTACTATAAAGAATTTAAAATTGCTTACTGTTCGACAGAATGGCCCAAGTTCGTCCCAAGTCCAAGTTCGTTCCAAGTCCAAGAACCTCTTTCAATTTGATTATCCACAAGGGAAAAGAAATAATTCTAACAACGTACTGTATTTTTTCAACCCAACACTTAAAAACATGTTAGTAAGGTTCCCTTTCAACGTAACCTATTTTTTTAACAATTGTCCACTATTAACTGTTATCACTGTCACTGATGATTATTGGAGACTCAGAACATACTGAAACTGGAGCTTCTAGAGCGACACGTGCCAATATATAGGTACAAGATATTGTCAGCAAGTGCAACGCGCAGATCAAAAGTGGATTTGGAATTTTTCGGAAAAAATCTGATGTAGCTCACATAAGTAGCTCAAGCTACAGAGAGAAGCTTGAGTAAGTAACTCAAGCTACCCGAATTTCTGCCGACTCGCCAGGTAGTGGTTTCTGCGTTTTTTTTTTTTTTTTTGTTTTTTTTCATGGGATCCGGCCCAAGGGTGGAGAATCTGAAACCAGACACCCTATGATCCGAGACCATAGGGTAGTGTGGGGTTCGCCCACTCAACTTCACCTACGCATTAGGACGTCAGGGATAAGCCCTTTAGTGTCCCAATCTCTCAATTAAGTTTTAGCTCTTTGGTACCGGGTTACCTTCCGAAGGCCTCTTGGTCAGTAGGATCGCGGCAAAACTCGTCCTAACCGTGTGTCTCCGCACTAGTGGTTACGAAAAAGAAAAGAAAATGAAATAAAAGGGGTAAAAATCTGGAGCCACTACCAGAGGTGAATACACGGTTGCGACGCGTTTGTCCTAACTCTAGACCGCTGTCTAGTTGTTTTGTGCAGCCTTAAAGGCTTGCACTCTTTTCTTGACTTCTGCGTCAACGCGAGACTCAAACGCAGCTTGGGCTCTCTTTGACCAAAAAGCGTATGCTTTCGTCTTCTCTTCCCCTTTTTTGGGGTTCGTTCTGCCCATGTACGATGGGCAGTCACGCCAGCTTGCGGGGTGACCTTTTACCCCGCAAACCACGCAGCTCGCGTTGCGTTCACCGCTAGCGAGTCTCTCGAGCGTGCAGTCTCTGCTGCTGTGTGCACCGGCACACTTGACGCAGCGATGTGCATGGTGACACCTGCTTTGGGTGTGACCCCATCGCGGTGGTGGTTTCTGCGGGGTCGAGCGGGGAAAAAATGATGAGACAGAACGGGGCGGAGTTGAGCAAATCCCTTCCACTTTTAAAACAGTCGCTTGACCACAGCTACAGCAAAGATTAATAATCTTCAATTATTATTAGATGTACCCACACCGATTTTCGAGCTCTTTCACAGAAAAGTACCCATGTGTTTTTGTACTCAGATAGGTATAGTGATACGGTAACGTTTTGAATTCAAAAATGTTTAATTTTCCTTGTTTATATTATGTTTTTGCAAAACTGAGGTGACTTTGCCAAGTTTAGTATTGAGGTATACATCATCCTGCTTTTAATCAATGATCACGGATCAAAAAAACCTCCCTGACTCTTATTATAAAATTATTTCACGAACTTTGTGGAAAAAAAAATTATATTAAATTAAAAACTTATTTATAAAAACTGGAATAAAGATAAGTGAGTTGTTATGCAATACTGATTTTGAGATATCATAAAAAAAATGGATTTATATATTTGGGGAAGGGGGTGGAGAGGCTTTGTCACTTGTGCCTTGTGGGATGTGATGAAAAAGACCCAAGTACAGAGTTATTCATTATACTTTGACCCTCACTCACGGCTCTTATTATGAGTGGGGCAAAAAAACTTCAAGTACAAATGTTCTAGGTTTTTTACACGTGGTATCTTTTGATGATAGAGGAAATGAAAAATCGACTCCACCACATTGAAAAAAATGTTCAAGTTAATGTTTTTAAAATGGAACAATCTGTATATTATCGGCTAAAATGATAGATCTTTTTCCTCTGATTCCAAAAATATACAGTGTGTCCAAGATAAGGATGCACAGCATGGGGATCTCGGAAACTATAAGAGATACAGTGTCGGTTAAATTGGACAAAAATTGCGCATTTTGATACCCAACAAGATCCCGTTTTACAAATTTGAAAATTCCGAGTCGTTTCGGGAATATCCGATAAAAACCAAAATATTGCGATTTCGTTCTCATTTTTCTTCAAGCTATCTTGAAAGATATGAAAAAACCAAAAACACTTTTTCATTGCCAGAGAGATTTTCCGTACGACGTCTTGTTTCGGAGAAACCATCATCAACTTTGTTTTTTTAAATACGGTCCTGGATTTTGTATGACGGATTTCAAGAGCCTCTTATGTTCCTAAACCAACGATGTATCGCCCTTATTGGAAAAGAGGTTATGGTTTTTAATCCTATCAAAAATGTATTTTTGTCTCTCTCTCACATGAGTTCTTATGGAAAAATCCATCAATATAATTTTTTTGAATAATTGCGATACATTGTTGGTTTAGGAACATAAGAGGCTCTTGAAATTCGTGAAAAAAAATCCAGGACCATATTTAAAAAAACAAAGTTGATGATGGTTTCTCCGAAACGAAACGTCGGCGTCGTACGGAAAATCTCCCGAGGCTGTTTTGTAGAGCTTAAAAAGTGAAAATGAAAAAGTGTTTTCGGTTTTTTTATATCTTTCAAATAGCTTAAAAAAATAAATAAAATGAAATCGCAATATAGGAACATAAGAGGCCCTCAAAATCCGTCATAAAAAATCCAGGACTGTATTTAAAAAAACAAAGTTGATGATGGCTGCTCATAGACGAAACGTCGGTTCTTCAATTTAATAACGCTATCTTGTAAAGGGCAAAAAGTGGCAATGAAGAAGTTTTATTAATTTCAAAATATCTCTTCAAATGTGGTCAGAAAAAAATGAAAACAATTATGAAAAATTTCGTTTTTTTTCGGATAATTTCGGATTTTCTTGGCTTTCAAAACGGCATTTTGTTAAGCATCAAAATACGCAGCTTTGCCTTCAATTGACCGACCTTGTATCTCTCACGGTTTTCAAGATCCCCATGATAGACATCCTTATCTTGGACACACTGTATATCTCAAAACTGAGTAGAATAAATGAGTTCGACTAAATAACAAAAAAGTCTATAAATAACATGTACTTAAGCATGCGCGTAATTTCAAAGTCCCTGCAATCGATTAGTATTTTCGATGCGCCGCGACGCTTCACTCTTGGTAGGCGTCGAATTTTTTTAACTGTGAATAATAACCACTCATTGACTACTTTTTACAGAAATCAAATATTCATATTCGTTTCCGAGATATTGACGTGCGGAGTTTTAAGTGAAAAACCCTGTATATTTGCAATCAGAATAAAAGCTCTATCATTTTGGGCATTCCATTTAAAAAAAAAAATAAAACCATTTTTTTTTTTAATGTTGTGTAGTCGATTTTTCATTTTCTCTATAACCAAAAGATACATCATTGTAGGTTATTAGATCAATATGGAAATATATGTTATCCTAATATTTCAATAATATTATTTGTGTTTTCAATTTTGAAATACTTTTTTATTTTGCAGAATTGCTTAGTTTGTCATTTGTTTATGAAGAGTTCACAATTTTTAATGGCACTTTCAATAGACTTTCTAATTTGTCATTGGATCTATTCGCATTCTGTTTATTCCAAAAACTTGCTTTTGATTCAAAACTCCGATATAAAATCGTCTTTACAGTGAAAGCGCAGCTAGTGGATGGCTTCATTTTGCACACTTTCCAAAATAGCGAGGCTCTCACTTCCTTTTTGCGTGATCGTTTCCCTTGATGATCCACCGAGATCCACCTGAAGCTTGATGTCTACTTCAATCTGCCAAAAATCATCATCAAATCTGTTCAGTTCCTTCGAAAATACTTTTCTCATTTCCTATAGAGTTCCCTCATCTAAATCTGGCCTATGACAGTTTTCTTCTCCAGAGAATGTTATTTTTCTTGCCCGAGAAAAATTGTTGTCCAACCTCTTCACCATACCTACCAACTAGATATTTATGGAGACCAGTCAAAAATGATCACAAAAAAAAAAAAGTTAGCAAAATAAGTCGTGAGAATGAATGAAGGATGAATAATTATAATCCAAATTATTCAAAAAACTTAGAACGCACCTGCACCACAAACGATCAAACACTTGACAGAGAACCATTTCAATGGTAAAATAAGAATGACCAAATTTTATCATTATTATCTCCGGTGTCGAATATTTTGTCTGGTCGTCAAGACTGGTTAGTCTTCGCCCTTGCTGACAAAACCCGCTGACGATCACCCCAAATCCCGCCCACCCGAAAATCCAAGAAATTGAAATATTTCATTCTAGGTACTCAGCAGAGGTCCACTTTTTCCTTGTTTTTCACTTCAAGTTTCAACTTATCAAGATAAAACTTATATCTTTAGAGAGAGAAAAGATGAATTAAAGACTCTGTTGTTGTATTTTTGTAATTTCGTGTCTCACTTTTCTAGAAAATCGTCTCAAAAAAACACCAATTTTTTAAGAGATGTGCCACCTGTTTTTTATCAAAAGATAAGTGAATATCGAAAAAGCATCACAATAGAAGCATGCAGTGGAGGATTGTTTTCAATAAGGTTTTTGGTTTGACCCTCTATGTTGAACCGGTTTCATGTAAATTAGAAAAAACCTAACTACAGAGAACCCTATACATAAAATATCGGCAGACGCACTCTTAAGCTCCTAAGGTGAATACATGAAACAACAAACTGAAAGCTACAGCTACGAATAAGTTATCAGCTACCAAAAAAGTTGTTGACCCAGTATTTACTTAGTATATAGCTACTTTCCAGCTCTAGTGTGATACAAATGTTCTGGTGTCAATCGTTTTTCAAACAAGATCAATGTTGTTTGAAAAAATCGAGTTCATTGAACTCCTTTACTTCTTCATGGTCCAGAATAGTGATGGGATAATCGGATGATTTTTAGAATCGAATTCCTTGCATTCGAATACTTTTGAGAATCGAATGACGATTCGGATACAAATAATCGAAACATTTAGGTCCGTTTTTCAAGGTTGCTAGTGCCGATATCGAGTGAATCGAGTCATCATTATCAATATCATTAATATTGATTAATTCCAGAATGTTATATCCAGCTGATCGACTGAGATAAATTAGGCGAGTTTGAATATTCAAAAATCAACAACACAATAACCTATAATCTATCACTATGACCTTTTAAAGTTTTACTGCTTGATAAACCCAAATTCACAGTCTTCTTTGCACTTCCATTCTTGACTTATACGATAATATAACGATAGCCTATGATCGTAGTTAACGCGAAAATCTCGATCCGATAGATTCCGAATTCCAAATCCGATTCAGCATTTTGTCGATTCTTGTTTCATCTTCCGCTCGACTACACGGCTGCCGCATCACAAAATCAAAAAATAACCGTCCACCATCTGAATCGAACAGCTTCGTATTCGAATGCTTTGTTCACTGTTGCGAATCGGATGCATTCAAATAACCGCTTGAATCGAATACTTCGATTATTTGTTTTCGAATAGTTCCTTGACTTATCCAGAATAGAATGAGATGATAAATCGGTATGCTGTCTCCCTCAAACAGCCTCTATTTTTTCAAACAGTTCAAAGTCGTTTTTTGCCATGATCTCGAATAAATGGTCTTTTATTCATAGTGAAATTATATTTTTTAGTCCACTTACATCGAATTCACCGACGCCAATACTCTCAGAGCAAACATGGGTATCGAGATCCGAAGCTCCTCCACTACCTTATGTAAGTCCTCCAACGGCCTCTCATGTGGGAACAATACATCGAACTCCTGATTATACAGCTCTAACAATAAGTCATAGTGCACCTGCGAGCCATCAAGCGAGCTTCGAGAGAGGTGAAAGTCAAGAAAGAGGTGCATTGAATGGTAGAAATAATGGCAATAATGGGACACATAATAAAAGGTGAGATGATTGGTTTTCGTAAATGCGCAATGTACTCATAGTCGAACAAAAGAAAGTAATTGTGGAGATTTGTAGTTACGCTGTAATCGATCTGAATGAGATTTATCCTGAATCGGATTCATTACACCGAAATGTATCATGTCGAGTGCCATGAATCGAGTGGCTGAGAGCTGGATATGCCGCGCTACTCACATTTTTTGTTTCGCTTGTATGCTTTTACGTCAAGCTGCTTCGCTCACAATCACTAAGGCTTTGATCTTACTCTTTTGAACGATTAACGGGTATGCCATAGGGCAAAAAGTGTCATATTTTGTGGTGATACTACAGTTGCATGTTTATTGATTTTTGAGCGAAATATAATTATTGTTCAATATCATGAAGTACCTACACTGGCCACGCGATCAACCTGTGCAACATAAAGAGACATACCTTGAGTTATTTTCTACTGGTCAGAGTGAGTGGGCATTCAAAGCATCTTGGCCAACTTCCTATTTTGAAATGATTCTGAATCAAAGATTCACTTATAACATTATTTATAGCAGTTGTTGCTCTTTCAGACGGTGCCAAGTTTGCACTGCAGAAAGTGGCTTATTGTCCTGCCCCAACCTTGCCGGTCGAGACCAGTTCTGCCTTTAATTCCTCAAAGTTTATGAAGAGAGTGGACCATCGACATGTGTTGCATCAAAAATGTTGAATCTTCTGCGGGCCAGAGCTTCGCAGACGAAGAAGTTTTGTGAGGCAGTTTCGTCCTCTTTTCCACAAAGCCTGCAGCTTGTAGAACCATCGCATCGATGGCACCCAGTCTCCGCATAATATGTACTCTTAGGTGGCAGCGCCCCGTCAGCAGCCCCCTAACAAGTCTTATCTGAGTACGCATTAGCCGCAGTACCTCGTCAGAAACTTTTTTCGAATGATTGCCGACTGTTTTCTTAGAATGTCTTTGAACCAGTGTTGCATACCAGTTCCTGAGATGTTTTTACATGACCGTCTGTCTACTGTGGTCTTAACCGTATTTGTACATAGATACTCCTATCAAGTGTTTAGCCCTTCTGAACGGTATAGCTGAGCCGGCTCTTGCTACCTTATCAGTTCTGCTGTTCCCTTCTATCCCTGAGTAGCCGGAAAACCTGACAATTTCACTCCAAGTACCAACTCTCCTAGATCTTGAAGGCAATCTATTGCGATCTTTGATTCGAAAAGATAGGAGCTCACAGCTTTGAATACAGCCTGCCTATCCCGAGGAATGTTGATAATGCAGCCCAGTCTAAAACTTCTTGGGCTCCTGCTGGGATTGCGTGGATGTTCGCTTGTTACTTCTCTAGAGGGATACTGAGGCTTCAGTGGTATATATGCCTGCCCAACACCATAACACCTCTTTGAGGAATCCGTGTACCAAATCTATTCGAATAAGGAGGTTCTTTTTACTGTCAAATTGCAGAGTCACAAATCACATTATTTGATTTCTGGAACCTGTATATGACTACCATGTGGTCCGATTACATTGTCAGAATGTCATCCTCAGTTCAATTTGTGTCTGTTGCTTGACCATACCCTCGCTTTATAGGCATTAAGCATGATTTTTTTTAATGTCCAGGGGAGTAAGCAGTGCTCCTATGGTGTACATTTCGTTCTGAATCGTCCTCGTCCTCCATCTTGCGGCTCCATATTATGCAACCATAAGTTTGATTACCACAGCATATCTCCTGGACTGAAACCCCAAGTCTTTTCTCTCTGCCTCTCATTCTCGACAAGGTTATGCAGAACCAAGTCTTGGTCCAGTAGATGATCTTTCTATGTTTTGCAGGGAAAATTAGTTAGCAATAACTCGCGAATATGCAACAGCAGCACCAACCAGGATGTTAGCAGAGAAAGTAAGGAGAGGCATATTATATTTACTTACATTTGCGCCGAAAAAAACGGAAACAATTAAATATATTCCATTGGACCTGAACGTGTCATTGACTGCCAGATGGAAAAAGCGTGAAGTTTCATGATTGATATTTCTGGTTTTCATCGTAATAAGTCGGCCTGGATTTGAAGGTCTTTAACACGGTTTGCAAAAGTCGTTTCCCCGTTTTTTTTTCACACAAGCAGATCCCGTATTGTACTGTTGGCAAAGAAGTTAGTTGAACTGTGGACTACGCGAGTAGCAGCAGTAGTGACCGCACTGAATTGTCAATTGCTGATACCACGAGTATTTCAGGAGATACAAACTGTGATGGAAATTGGGCTCCGAGTGTAGATGTGAAAGTGCGTGTACGGGCAGTACGAGCATTTGGATGACTCGAGCAAATATAAAAACGTTTATCTCTATTCTTTGTGAAACTATTTAGTGATTGCTACATTGCCTTTTATAATGATTTCGATTTAGATTTTTGAAAATTGCATTTTGGTACAATATGAGTTGATCAATTCTTGGTAAATGTGAATTTATGAGAAGGTCCTTTTGGTTGGATGAAAAATGAATGAAAATCATGGCAGGTCACGATGTGTGTACTGAGAGGTTGGATTTATGCGGATTCAGCAAAGATAATAATAATATGTCAATTATCAAGTTATCGGTTTTACACATGAAACTTGCAACATTGTCAACATTTTGCGAGTTCTTCTCCCAAAAGTTGAAATTGAATGAACTTTTTCCAAGAGAATACGTGTATGAAAAAACTATTCTTCGATAGTGAAAAACAGGTTGACTTTCCAAATGACACAAGATAATAATAATATAGTGAAGATGAATATTGTGTTTCAAGAACCTTTTTTCAGGCATTTACACTACTCGAATCAAAACCCAACTCCGTCTCATAAAGTAACTCATGCGACTAGTTTGGACGCCATTGCAAGAAGGCACTGTTTCAGGACAGGATATCCGGCACAAACATTATGTAAGTATCGTCCATCATACAAGAATGATAATAGAGAAACATTAGTATTATAATTCGGACTACATAATATAGTTGTCGGATGATTGATCTAAGATCCATCTATTTTCTTTTTCAAGACTGTGAACTATGGAGCACATTGAAACATTTTTTTTACTGGACATAATACATACTACTAAGTGTTGTTAGAAAACTTAACCATAATCTTCAAGAAGATACTAGTTATTTATACATATTGATTTTGTTTGCAAGATGATCATAGAATAAGGAAGTATTGCTATCCTTATCCGTTGTATTACCAGTATGTTCTGTTTTGTGGTATTGGAGAAACATGGACTCCAGGATACTCATACAGGTACATCAAAATTGGACGCAGTCAAACCCTATAATCAAGTAACACAAATTTCAAAGTCACTTGGGTTTTCTTGTTTGGTGCCTAATAGTACTTTATGGTACTAGTGCGTTGTGTTGAAAATAAGTCACGCGAGAAAGATTTGTACCACGAAGCCGTTCGGCCGTGTGGTATATATTCCCAAGTGACCTGTGAAATATAAGGCACGAGTGCCATACAATGTTTTTTTCCAACAAATGAAGGAAATCGTTTTTTCATGAGATAATTATATATTAAATATAAGTTTCAGTGTATAAGAATGACTAGACAGTGACATGTTTACATTTTGGTGAAAATAGGTTATTGTTTGTCTGGTTGTCACGGGAACGTGAGTTATAATCCATAACTCACTAGTGACTAGTTATTTGACACTTTCCATGTCCAAAATGACATCAATAATGACACCTATAATTATCATGCTTTAGACAAAAATATAAAAGATAAGCATACAGGGTGTTCCAGCCCAACCGGTCAAAACTTCTAGAGTATATTGAGAAAGCAAATTGAGCTGTTGCACACTGTTTGAAAAAAAACGAGTTTCTCCTGATGTTCTGAAAACGCCTTCACTTCAGGGAATATAATAACTATGATATGTCCTTAATGATCAAATACATTATATTCCGTACATCTGTAGGTCATCACCGTCAAATTTAATTTGCTTATATCATGTGGAAGATACTTTTTTTGTTCATATCTTGTTCATATAGTCTTGTGGTCTTTCCAATCTTTGAATGGGGTGTGTAGATTAACGATTGAAGAACGCCAATCAACATCCACTACGTCACAGAATACAATATTTATCTCCGTCTAGCGTATATGACTGTATGACTTTGTCACCCTGCGCCCCGTTTTCGATCATACAGTGAAATTTTTATTCTCTTTTTTATTTATTTGGTATATTTTTGAGTATTTTGGAAAAAAAATTCGCTGATGACTTTGAAATTTTGTGTAGAATACTTATATGAAATTTCGAGTCATTTGAAAATACATGCAAATTGTCCATTCTACGGTCTTTGGAGTTATATCACTTTTTCTGTTCTCCCTCATAGTGCGGTTGTTGACACTTCTAGCTTTTGCAATTCATGTTTCATTCTCACTTATGATAACTCAAAGGTGTCTGGAAATTTGAACAATGTCCTAGAATCGATTTTGTGATGATATTGGACTAAATTGCTGATTGAAGAGTCTGGCTCGTTGAACAAGAACTATGTTTCTTTTCAATTTCTCTATCTTTCAAGTCGGACCTAAAATTATATGCTAGAGACTTGTAAAAACAAGTCTCTGATATATCCAGTTTTCTATTTTTCAAGTACCTGTGTGTTTAGTCCTGTCGCGTGATCGATGTATTTCGTTTTATTTGGAAATTCAAATATTATTTCATCTATTGCATATTCGTTGGTATCTTTATTGATACAAGTTTAAGTAGTTTTGTCCAAACTGTTATATTCAAGGAACTTTGTTGAGGTTGAGTTCCAGTTGATGTTTAAATGATGTCAATCTATCTATAGAATAAAGTTTGAGTAGATGCGCAGTATTTCTTATCACTTTGATTTGATCGTACCAGCGGTGTCGATGACCAAAATGCAATGAGGCGTCGACTCACACTATATCTGGACTTTCTGGAGGTGAAGCGTACCAATATCTAGACCCGCAACAAGCACTGAAAATCAAAAACATGCGTTGAAAGACATGATAATAGTGAAAGATTTTGGGCTAAAGAGAATTTACCAACATTTAGGGAAAAATACAAGATACATGCACATTTGAACAATGAAATGTGAATGGATGTTGAACATAAAGATTGAGCAAAAATCTAGATTCGAGTGTCCTACAAGGTGTCATCAAAAAGTTCGTCGATGCAAGAGCATGATTTGCTCTGGAGCATCCTCGTCGGTGAGGTTTGGAGCACTCTTTCAAAGAAAACATTTCTCAAGGCTTGTGGCAGATGGTTAAGAACTTTTCTTTCCTGGTAGATAACGGACCATCTGGTGTACTCTCTGCTTAGTGTAGGAAGGGGCAAATCTCGACTCTGATAGCATGTGTTCCTGGAACAATAACGTTCTCCCAGTATGAACAGTCTGTTTTTCAAAATTGTACAGGAAACCTCCAGAAGATAAAGAGGTGAGACAGTTAATAGTTTTTGCGCCACGAAGATTCCCTCCTGTGTAGGCCCAACAAGAATTGCAAGGCCTATTTTTAAAGAACAAAGATTGGGTTCAGTGGACTGATCGGTACTGGTTCAGTAGACTGATCGGTACCAGCCATATTGTAGATTGTCCATGCGGATAACAACTTGGTGTATAATTCTGGAAATGACCAGACAACGAATGTTTTTTCTTCCATCCTTCAATATAATTTTAAAAATAACAAGCCAAAAAAGAATTTTCCTTTCACCCTTCACACCAAATTTTTAGCATTTTCTTTTGGACAAGGAGATCACTGAACAATGACAGATTTGCATGCAAATTGGCAGCTACATTGCAGTTAAAGTTATTGAGCATCTCTAGAACGGCACTACCACACATTTGTCATCTGACTCCAGATCGTTTTTGCAGCTCATTGACTATTCACCAGCATTCCCGACGCGATCGGTTTTAAAAGTATTTTTTTTGTTTTTTGAGCGATATAATTTTTTTTTGTAGGGCTAATAACCTGACATGTCCTCAACATCTGTAAATTTGAAAGCAAAAATGATGTACAGGGTCGAACTTATAAACAAACTTTATAACAGTGCATTTGAGCTAGTTGCAAATGAAAACTGTTTTAGCCAAAATTGTACTGATATGCTTTTTCAGTAGATAAACTATCCAGAACACTTCAATGAAAAGGAAATTTTCCGAAATCACCGGATACGAAAATTACCATTTCTTTATCAAATAACATTTTAACAACTAACACATTTATGATAACAGTTAAGTGATTTTGAAACTTAGAGTGAAGTATTATGAATGTGGCCATCATTATTGTTGACCACTTCCTTCATGTCAATTTTACTTGGAAGGCCATGACTGCTCAGGTTACCATGGAATTTATTTGACATTAACAGCATAATATGTAAATTAGTCAATACATGATGCCAGTCTCAAGCAAAGAGGACAGAATAATTATCAAATATTTCCGTGAAAAATATAGATATAGGGCAAGAAAAAATGTAAATGAATCTCCTGAGAAAAATTGGCATATTGTAACGATAGGAAATAGGAAAACCGATGGGTCTATTAAACAAAAACGTGGAAGAGGAAGAAAGTGAAGCTTGAGTGCTGAAGAAAATTTTGGTAGAGTAAGGGTTGTTTTAGGAAATTTGCAACCTGGCCAATCTGTTGGAACAAGAAAAATCGCCAAAATAACTAGGATTTCCCGTACATCAGTTCGAAGAATCATTGAAGAAGACATATCCAAAAAGTTTACTGTCAAAGACGTACGGCCAATGTAAGAGAAAAACGATTCGAAAGATGTAATTTGCTACTACGAAGATCCGCTCTCACGAAGACATTGGAAAAATACTTAAAAATATCCAAAATAATAGGGTATATTCTGACAAACAATTTAAGAGAGAATTTTCTTTAGAGCGTCTTTTGATTGGAAAAAGTCATTTCTCAAAAGGTGTAATGGTCTCTGTTGCAGTATCCAAATTGGGAAAATCTCGTCTGATGTTTGTTGATGCTGGGGTAAAACTCAATGCAGAAACGTATCAAGAACAAATCAGCACCTATTACCAGAAATTGAAGATATCTGTTACGATTACACTCTTCAACAGGATGGTGTTCCCTCGCGCACTTCCCACAGTACAATGATGTTCTTGAGTGGAAATTTCTCGGATTATATTGAGCCAGAAATGTGGCCACGTTACAGCCCAGAATTGAATCCGGTTGATCATTCAATTTGGGGAATTTTCAAACAAAATTTGTATGACGGACAACAATTTGAAACAATCGAGCAGCTCAAAGAACTAATTCAGTTTGTTTGGAACAATTTTGAACAGGGTGCAATAAATGGGGCTATCAATTAAGCCATAAAAAAACTCCAAGAAGTGGTAAACAATAATGGTGGCCACATTCATAATATTAATATGATACAAGTCTAAGTAGTTTTGTCCAAACTGTTATATTCAAGGAACTTTGTTGATGTTGAGATCTAGTTGATGTTTAAATAATGTCAATCTATCTATAGAATAAAGCTCAAGTAGATGCGCAGTTTTTCTTATCGACTTGATTTGATCGTACCAGCGGTGTCGATGACCAAAATGCAATGAGGCGTCGACTCACACTATATCTGGACTTTCTGGAGGTGAAGCGTACTAATATCTGGACCCGCAACATGTACTGGAAATCGAAAACATACGTCGAAAGACATGATAAAAGTGATAGATTTTGGATAATATTAAGTTATCATAATATCAAAATGATATTATCATATTTAATGATTCAATTCTGTTTAAAAAATCTTAATTCAAAAACAGATCGTCCCATAGCCTTCTCACATGACTATAAAGTATTTGGACAGATTCACTTGATATCTTCTGGCAGATATCATGCTAAGAAATACCCTGCAATGTAAATCTTTTGTATGAACGGTATTTTCAAAGTTCTGAATGGCAGAATTCCATTGCGATCTCAATTCAGGCTGAATATTCCCAAAGTATCCAACCACCGCATAAAGTATTTGAAACTTGTTCATGTTCAAAATTTGGACGATTGCCATCAAACTATCTATTGTTCACATCAAGATAGAGTGCACTCATGCTATGAATTTATAAGTAGCTGCTTTACAACATTGTTTGAATGTTCATTATAATGTCAAGCTCATGCGGACAAATTTGAACAAGGTCTGCAAATAGATTGACAGTAATTAATCAATTAATTAACCCGACCTTCCGTTTGAGATCTGCAAACTTAAATAGCCACTGGAACTGGAAATAATTTGCATGTTCCACTAGTCCGTAATAGCTGCTGGGGTCGAGTAAGTGCATATAGATTATGGAAAGTTTGAGCTGTTAAGATGAAGGGTGATTGGAAAAAAGGTTTTCAGTATCAACAAAACTCAAGGGAATCCCCTTTGTTGTAAAAAATGAATAAGTGATACATTTCACTATACATACCCAATCAAAAAAAAATGTCATATAATCCTAGAACAAAATTCTTCCGGGACAACCAGGGACTCTTTCAGAAATCACCTTAGTCACTATTATGAAAAGTTGATCAGAATCTGTGAGCTTGTGAGCTCGATACCTCCCTATTCTCTTCATCTATATCACATCACTTGTTTTAGCGCTTTTTGCAATCATGAAAGCAATTCTGTGATTCACTTTTTTGTGTGCCCTTAGTTCTTCCAGTCGCAAACCTCCATTCGTTCATGGGTCCTTCCAGCATGATTCACGAATAAGCAACGCATCATCGCTTGTTTGAAACTAATATACAGGGTTGCTCATTAATGCGGAGAAGTTCATTTTCTTTATCCCTAGGTTCAGAGAAAAATTATAGGGTCACAATTTATCAGTACATTTTGTATTAAGGGCGGAAAGTAGATGATTTTGACGAGGGGATAAGTAGCAGCACGAGCGAAGCGGGGGCAGATATAAGCCGGGTCAAAATCAACTTTCGTCCGTGGTGCAAACAGTTTTTTTTGTACAACCAGTTTGTAATAATTTAAAATAGAATAATTATGAAAATCAAAAATAAATAATCGATACACTGCACTACACTGCTGACAAATCAGACAACTGACAAGTGGCAGCTGTCAATCATGGCTACAATATAGGTGTGTTCCCGTATTCTTTTGTGGTGGGGATTCATTGCCACCGAGATTGTCACGTGATTAGTTCCTTCTAGTTTGCTAGACTGTCACGCGGTTATTATTTTCAGAGGCGTTGGGATCCAAGGAACCGTTGCTAAGCGACCTACTTTTGCGCCCGCGGGCGCGAAAGTACTTTTAGGCCCGGCTGCCAAAATTAGCAATTTTCCGCCTGCTTTGCATGCATTGAAAAGTGAACTTAACGTGTAGGTTGTACAAAAAAATATTTTTGTGACCGTGGCGTCAAAAATATTTTTTTTTCAAATCGCAACGCCAACTTTCAATAAGAGAATTGGTTTCAGCGTATGATACAGTAGTTTCGTTAGCCACAAAGAGCGGTCTTGCCATGCTATCAAGGATTTACTGAAAATTAAGGAAAAACATCATATTATTAAGCCAGTTACTAAAGCAAAAAATTGAAAATAAAGAGTTGGAGGCAAGGTATCTGATTTTTGGAACAATATTTGGGATAATCTATACAGGTGGTCTTCTACAACGGACCCAACCTTGAAGAAATTCCATTCTCTCGAATCGAACACCCTCTGTACTGATGTATACACTGTGGACCGAAATAAAGAAGTACATTTTTTAATTAAAAATATTTTTTTTGTTTTTCGGGCGATTCAAATTTTTTTTGGAGGGCTTATAACCTGACATGTCCTCGAAATGACTGTGAATTTGAAAGCAAAAATGATGTACAGGGTCGGAGTTATAAAAAAAATTATATAACAGTGCATTTGAGCTCATTGCAAATGAAAACTGTCTTAGCTTAAATTATTGTACCAATATGCTTTCTTGGTAGATAAACCATCTAGAACACATCAGTACCGAGGAAATTTTCCGAAATTACCGGATTCGCGAGATACCATTTTTTTTATTTAATAACATATTTGTTATTCATTGAAAAAAATTATGTCATTTTACCACTTGTTGGAGTTTTTCTATGGCTCGATTGATAGCCCCATTTATTGCACCCTGTTCAAAATTGTTTCAAACAAACTGAATTGGTTCTTTGTTTCATTGTTTCAAATTGTTGTCCGTCATACAAATTTTGTTCGAAAATTCCCCAAATTGAATGATCAACCGGATTTAATTCTGGGCTGTAACGTGGCCACATTTCTGGCTCAATATAATTCGGGAAATTTACACTGAAGAACATCATTGTACTGTGGGAAGTGAGTGAGGGAACACCATCCGGTTGGAGAGTGTAATCGTAACAGAGATCTTCAATTTCTGGTAATAGGTGCTGATTTGTTCTTGGTACGTTTCTGCATTGAGTTTTACCCCAGCATCAACAAAAATCAGACGAGATTTTCCCAACTTGGATACTGCAACAGAGACCATTACACCTTTTGAGAAATGACTTTTTCCAACCAAAAGATGCTCTAAAGGAAATTCTCTCTTAAATTGTTCGTCAGAATATACCCTATTATTTTGGGTATTTCTAGATATTTTTCTAATGCCTTCGCGAGAGCGGAATCTTCGTAGTAGCAAATTACATCTTTCCAATCGTTTTTCTCTTACATTGGCCGTAAGTCATTGACAGTAGACTTTTTTGAATATTTTAAGATGGCAGTCTTCTTTAATGATTCTCCGAACTGATGTACGGAAAATCCTAGTTATTTTTGCGATTTCCCTTGTTCCAACAGATTGGCCAGGTTGCAAATTTCCTAGAACAAACCTTACTCTACAAAAATTTTCTTCAGATCTCGAGCTTCGCTATCCTGCTCTTCCACGTTTTTGTTCAATAGATCCATCGGTTTTCCTATTTTCTATCGTTCCAATATGCCAATTTTTCTCAGGAGATTCATTTACAATTTTTCTTGCTCTATATCTATATTTTTCACGGAAATATTTGATTAATATTCTGTCCTCTTTGCTTGAGAATGGCATAATGAACTGACTAATCTACTTATTATGCTGTTAATGTCAAATAAATTCCATGGCAACCTGAGCAGTCATGGCCTTCCAAGTGAAATTGACATGAAGGAAGTGGTCAACAATACAAGTAGAATTGACATGAAGGAAGTGGTCAACAAGAGTTGAGTTCGGCATTATCATCGCGGATGCGACAGATTTTTTGTCACGTGATAACAGTCAAGTCATACACGATCAGATCATGTGCCTCCGCTAGTTTTGATCGAACTCAATAGTCCGGCACGTGATTTGGTCGTATATGTTTTGATTGTTATCACGTGACTAAAAATCTGTCACATCTGCGATGAAAATGCCGAACCCAACAAATAATGGTGGTCACATTCATAATACTTCATTCTGAGTTTTAAAATCACTTGAAAGAAGTGGTATTTTGCGTATCCGGCGATTTCGGAAAATTTCCTTTTTACTGAGGTGTTCTGGATAGTTTATTTAACGAAAGAGCATATCAGTTCAATTTTGGCTAAAACAGTTTTTATTTGCAACGAGCTCAAATGCACTGTTATATAGTTTGTTTAGAAGTCTGACCCTGTACATCATTTTTGCTTTCAGATTTACAGATGTTGAGGACGTCAGGTTATAAGCCCTACAGAAAAAAACGAAAATTAAACTGCTCAAAAAACAAAAGAAATATTTTTAAAACCGATCGCATCGGGAATGCTGGTGAATAGTCAATGAGCTGCAAAAACGATCTGGAGTCAGATGACAAATATGTGGTCGTGCCGTTCCAGAGATGCTCAATAACTTTAACTGCAATGTAGCTGCCAATTTGCATGCAAATCTTTCATTGTTCAGTGATCTCCTTGTCCAAAAGAAAATGCTGAAAACTTGGTGTGAAGGGTGAAAGGAAAATTCTTTTGTGGCTTGTTATTCTCAAAATTATATTGAAGGGTGGAAGAAAAATCATTTGTTGTCTGGTTATTTCCAGAATTATACTACAAGTTGTTATCCGCATGGACAATCTACAATATGGCTCGTACCGATGAGTCTACTGAACCTGTACCGATCAGTCTGAATCCAATCTTTGTTCTTAAAAAATAGGCCTTGCAATTCTTGCTGGGCCTACACTGGAGGGAATCTTCGTGGCGCAAAAACTATTTACTGCATGTCTCACCTCTTTATCTTCTGGAGGTTTCCTGAACAATTTTGAAAAACCGACTGTTCATACTGGGAGAACGTTATTGTCCCAGGAACACATGCTATCAGAGTCGAGATTTGCCCCTTTCTATACTAAGCAGAAAGTACACCAGATGGTCCGTTATCTACCAAGAAAGAAAAGTTCTTAACCATCTGCCACAAGCCTTGAGAAATGTTTCCTTTGAAAGAGTGCTCCGAACCTCACTGAAGAGGATGCTCCAGAGCAAAGCATACTATTGCATCGACGAACTTTTCAATGACACTGTTCATCAAGATATTTTCCGAACGTGACTATTTGGTGAAGGTGTTAGCTGGTGTTTGCAGTAAAATATATGATATGTCATAATTTCAATAATCTTGTAGAGACTTGATTCCTGTCAATTAATCTTGGATAAAATACAATTATTCACAAAATATAAGAACTCTAGTGTTCAAATAAACACAAAACATATGGTCCTTCTAAACCGGATAATAAGCTAAGAAGAATAAGAAGAATTCATCAAAATAATCTAAATAAGTGTTCGGCGTCCATGCAGGCAATTTCTTTGGCGGCGAAATGAGGATATTGAATCTACTACTATACTGAAGGGTGAACAGAAGCAACGCAGTTGAAGAATAAGGTCAGAGCGCTCCTTTTTCCCCTCAATAAAAATTCTTCATTTCCCTCTTTTACCTACGAGTTATACCCGATTCTATTTTTTGTGATAGTACAAACTCATTACATCAAAAAAAAGCTACTGACTCAATAATGAGTGAATCAAATCAGCTACAAAATTATTAAAAGACTAACTAGATTTAAAAACTATGTTGAAGTCATTGAACTGCAGGAGGATTTTCAAGCAAAGGAGCTTGATATGCGTATTACTAACATAGAAACTTTACTCGATTTATTTTATGATATTCAAAATAAATTGGAATAAGTTGATACTGATACCTCTGAAGAGATTTGGCAGGAAGAAACTGCTAGATTCGAAAATACGTTTTTCAAATGTGTTTCCAAAGCTAAATCTGCATTGGAAAGAATTTCAATCTCTGATCAAACTCCTGACAGTCAATCAATTGTTATAAACAATGGACAATCCACCCAGCGTTCTATGTCAAATCAAGTGAATATCAAGCTACCAGGCACATTTGATCAATGATTGTTCTGTGAAGATACATTTATATCGTTGATCCATGAAAATGATTCTATTCGTGCAGTGCAAAAGTTTCATTATCTTCGTTTGTCTCTAAAAGATTCTGCAGCAGAGTTGTTGAAATCTCTTGAAAGCTCTGCAGATAATTATATTGTTGCTTGGGATTTATTGGTGAAGCGTTATGAAAACAAATATATGCTAATAAGAGGCTACATCAAAGCGTTATTCGAATTGGAAATTGTTAAATCAGAATCACATTTACTTTTGCGCAAACTCTTGGATGGTTTGATAAAGCATATTAGAGCATTGCAAGTAGGTACTTAAGCAGCCTGTAAATTCCTGGGATGCTTTATTAATTCATATGATATCATCAAAATTAGATCCTGTAACTCTAAGCACAATGATGTCGCTTTAAATATTTTTACTGATTTCTTGCAGGAGAAGTGTAAATCATTGCAATCATTGGACTTGAATAACACTGATACTCTATTGCAAAAAGGTAAAAGACATCATCCATTTCCAGTTACTCATACGCCCATTTGCTCATTTTGTGAGAAAGAGCACAAAATTTATGATTGTTTAAAATTTCTTTCATATGATATTGATAAGCGTTGGGCTGAAGCTAAAAAGCGAAAGTGGTGTTTGAATTTGCTGAGAATTAATCATTTGGCAGAGCAATGTCGATCGACTCCTTGTAGGAAATGTTCCAAAAAACATAATTCTTTTTCACATAACGATAAAGTCTTCAATAATAATGTAAATAAAAACTTTTCTGAAACTTATGGTCATTCAATGTCGAGTACAGACATTAATCAGGCATCACGACCTCCACCATTGGAGAACAAGAATACTTTTTCTCATGTTGCTTATGTGAATGATGGTGGAGTGGTGACTACAAGAAATGGCGCTAATGCAAGTGTAGATTTTTCAAGAATGGAAATCAATACTGATAATGAAGAATATTTGGATATTTCTTCAAATCTTGGGTCATTTCATAATTTGAATGCGTCTCAATGGGTATTATTATCTACTGCTGTTCTAATTATACCGGAAAAAAATGGAAAAGGTCACTCTTGTAGTGTTTTGCTGGATAGTGGCAGTGAAGCTTCTTTTATTACTGAAAATCCATGTAAAAAACTGGGTTTAAAGGTGAGAAATGCTAATATTTTAGTAACAGGCATTGGTGAAACCTGCTCAAAAATTCTCAAACAAACTATTGTTAAAATTCAAGCTCGTCATTCATCTTTCGAAATGGCATTGAATTGTCTTGTTCTCAATAAAATCACGAATAAAATACCATGTACTACGATTGATATACATAATTTGAAGATACCTCCTAAATTAATCCTGGCTGATCCGGCTTTTCACGAGGCAGCCTCAATTGACCTTCCTATTGGTTGTGATTTACTACTGGAATTTACTACTAATGGGACAAATCAAATTGGGAAAGAATTTTCCTACTATTCAAAAAACACATTTGGGCTAGATAATATCAGGTGTTATCTGTCCAGATTCTCCATCTAATGAAATAGTCTGCAATCTCAGTGTCATGGATTCAATTGAAGACAAAATGTTAAGATTTTGGGAAAAAGAAGAAAGACGTGTTTCAAAATCATTACCTCCCGAAGATCAGCTATGTGAGCATATTTTTCAATCAACCACTTAGTACATGGAAATCGTACTAAAAAAGGTGTGTTACCTTGCATGAAATGAGGTAGTTCTGATTTTTTGATATGTTGTATCTGATGGAGTGGTGATGATAAATCCGAATTTTCGACCTCGAAAGCCTTCCGGATCATTGGACAATTTTACAAAAACCGCTTAATTTTATCACGTTTTTGACATATTTTCAATTTTGTCCAACAAGGACTAGTTTTATGGCAAAAGTCGTCATATACAATTTTAAAGAAGACAAAATGTTTAAATAAACGGGATTATTTTGGTCTTTGTACAAGAGATAGTTTCTAAGATACAGAATTTCGAAGTATTGCAACAGTTTTTTTTTCAGTTTTTCTCAATATTGACCACTAAGGACTCATTTAACGGTAATAGTGATCGTATACAGTATTAATAGGGACTAGCTGTCCAAAGTTGATAAGGTCGGTAAGCAAATATTTTAAAAAATGTTTGTGAAATAATCTACGACTGTTGAAGAAAACTTTTTGTAATATAGAATACTTCATTGCATATATTCAGTTCTTATGTACGATTGCTCTTTTTAATTCTTATACTGTATTGGTCCTCTGAATCCACAGCACTTCGTTTTGGGGCATTTTGTTTTGTTAGTATTTCTTCATCGATCGGATCAGGCAGGTCGAAATCGTTATCTAATACCGGATCATCGATGAGTGAGTGATTCATCAATGTCGTCACAAGATCTGGTATGTTTTCACAAGATTTACCGCTGCAGTGGCTGCAAACAGCCGAGCATTTGAATGTTGCTTTTCTACAACCGTTATTATTAATGGCACAACGTTTTTTGCAGTTACAGGAAATCATGTTTAGCAGGGGCTGAGGAGCTGGTGGTTTCGTCATCAGTTGCGGAATGAGGCCTTGTGTACTTCGTATCCAGCATCAATCGAGGGGATTCTTCAACAACAGAATTGAAAACAATATTTTAGGAAAATCAATTGTGGCAACAAGTAAAATTATATATTTTCAAAACCCTCTGCATTGGAGGTTGAAAAAACAATTTTTTTCACTTGTTGGTAGGTTCGCAGAGAGTGAAATATTGATTTTCTTGAAATGTTGATCTTAATTTTGTAATTGTTTTTTTTTCAGATACAGAAGTGGCTGGGAAATGAGAGAATAATCCGCTCGATTGGGGCTGGATGCGAAGTAGACCAGGCCTCATTCCGCAACTGATGACAAAACCACCAGCTCATCAGCCCCTACTAAAAATGATTTGATGCAACTGTAAAAATGGTTGAACCAACAATAATTAGGGTTGTGGGAGAGCAGGACTTGAATGCTCGGCTGCCACTGTGGTGGTCAATCTTGTGAAAACATACCAGACCTTGTTACGACATTGATTAATCACACACTCATTGATGATCCAGTATCAGATAACGATTTCGATCTGCCTGATCCGATCGATGAAGAAATACTAACGAAACAAACTGCCCAAAAAAGAAGTACTGTGGATTTAGAGGACCAGCCTGGTCCATCAAAAATGTACAAGAATTGAGAAGAGAAATAGAACAAATAACTGAATATATTCAAGTATTTCATATTCCAAAAAAAATTCTTCAACAGTCGTAGTTTATTTCATAAACCCTTTATCAAATACTTGCTAATCGACCTCATCAACTTTGGACAACTATTAATAATGTATATGATCACTTTTACCGTTTAATCGGTCCTTAGTGGTCAATATTGAGAAAAGCTGGGAAAAAAAATGTGACATTTATTTTTTTTTAGAAATGTGAAGCTTTAAACTGCTGTATCTCGGAAAGTATTTCATCTACAAAGACCAAATTGATCTCGCTTATTTTAGAATTTTGTTCACTTTGAAAATGTACCTAACGACTTTTGCCATAAAATTAGTCCTTGCTGGTCAAAATTGAGAAAATGTCAAAAAAGTGACAGAATATAGCGGTTTTTGTAGAGTTTAGCAATGATCCGGATGGCCTTCGAGGTCGAAAACTCAGATTTTTCATCATCACCTCATCAGATATAACATATTAAAAAATCAGAACTACCTCATTTTATGCAAGGTAAAATGTACCAATTTCATGGACTAATTCAGAATTCAGATGGAAGGTTCATAGTATCCTCTCCATCAAAACACAGTATTTCTTCATAAGGTTATTCTAAGGAAATGGCAATGAAGAGGTTTCTAAAGTTGGAACAAAGGCTTCAAAGAGATTTAAAGCTCAAGGACGACTTTACCATTTTTTTTCAGGAAAATCAAAAACTAGGTCACATGACTAAAACCAATTTTGATGCCCTAAAAATGATAAGGTTTTCTTTCTTCCTTATCACTGTGTCTCAAATATTTCGAGCACGACCACGAAATTACGTGTCGTCTTTAATGCCTCCTCTAAATCAACATGCGTCTATTCACTTGATCATTTTCTCTTTTTTGGACCTACTGTAGTACTACTACTACTCGCCATAGTAGTGCGTGCAAGAAAGCATGCTATATTTTTGACTGGAGGCATTGCTAAAATGTACAGACAGGTTTTATCGAAGGAAGATCAGCGTAACCTCCAGCTAATATTATGGAGATCAGATCCTTCTGCAGAAATTGAGCCATATAGACTAAACACGGCTACGTATGGAACCGGGCCAGCTGCTTTTCTGGCTACAAGATGTTTAAAAGAGCTTTCTCTACAATTTTCTCACTCAGATCCTCAAATAAGTGTGATCATTTCTCGCGATTTTTATGTAGATGATCTCTGCACGGGAGGGAATACTGTAGAGGAGGTTAAATGTATAAAGCAACAAGTTTTTCAAATTTTCAATCTGGTGGTTTTGAATTAAGAAAATTCCACTCCAATGAACCTGAAGTATTATTAGACATAAAAAATCATGAAGACGATGGCGTTGTTCATTTTGGTGATTCTTGTGAAAAAAAGACTTCAGGCCTTTATTGGGATTCAATAAAATGATACATTTAAATACTCAATTCGAATTTCATCATTCAATCCAGTGACTAAGAGGCGCATATTATCTTGTATTGCTCAAATCTTCGACCCTCTAGGTCTTATTTCTCCAGTGGTTATAACTGCAAAATGTATCATTCAGAAGCTGTGGCAGGCTAAACTTTCTTGGGATGAATCCGTCACGTTGGACTTGCTGACAAAATGGCAATCATTTTATGGACAATTAATTGATGTTGACAAATTAAAGATTTCTCGAAGAATACTTATAAGAAATCCAGCTGTGATCGAACTTCATGCCTTTTCTGAAGCAAGTGAAAGCGCTTACGGGCAAGTGTTTATTTACGTTCAGTTGACAGTTTTGGAAATTGCCAAGTTAGTTTGGTGTGCGCTAAGACTAGGGTTGTCCCTCTCAAAACAAATACCATTCCTAGGTTGGAATTATGTGGAGCGCTTTTATTGGCAGAACTTGTTGGAAATGTAAAAAATGCGTTAAATCTATCAATAGATGAATTTTATTTTTGGTGCGATTCAACGATTGTATTGTCTTGAATATAGGCTGAATCAAGGCAATTTAAAATCTTTGTGGCTAATAGGATCTCACAAATACAGACATTAACCACTGTGGATTCTTGGAATTATATCAGGACAGATGATAATCTTGCGGATCTATTGTCACGTGGGGTGAGTCCTGGAAATCTTATAAACTGCAAATCAATCCATTTTTAGACACTGAGGGTATTTTGCGTGTTGGAGGAAGACTAAAAAGCACCAATTTTTCTCATGAGAAGAAATACCCCATAATTTTACCAGCTAAGCATAAATTGACAAGTTTGATAGCAGAACGTGAACATATTAGACTTTTGCATGTCGGACCACAAGGCTTACTGGCATCTATTCGAGATAAATTCTGACTCATTGCAGGTAGAAGTCTGGTTTGCCAGGTGGTGAGATCATGTTCAAAATGCTTTCGTTTTGACGCTCCTACCATGCAGCATATCATGGAAAACCTACCCAAGCAACGTGTTACACCAAGCAGACCTTTTTTAGCGACTGGAGTTAATTACATGGGTCCAGTATTAATAAAGGATTGATTGACACGTAATTATAAAACAGTTAAGGGATGGGTGTGTCTTTTCGTTTGTTTATCTACTCGAGCTATACACCTTGAATTGGTCAGCGATTTAACCACCAATGCATTCATGGCTGCTTTAAAACGATTTTTTGCGCGACAAGGTATCAGTGCGGACATTTTTTCAGATCATGGTACTAATTTCATTGGCGCAAAAAATGAAATAAAACGATTTTTTGATCACTATTCAAATGAAATTGAGTCAAAGCTTTCTACTGAAGGTATTAAATGGCATCTGATTCCACCCCAATCTCAACATTTTGGCGGCCTATGGGAGGCGGGTGTTAAATCTACAAAATTTCATTTGAGACGGGTATTGAGTAATACTCCGTTATCATGTTATCATTTGGAGAGTTTTCTACTGTATTATCACAAATAGAAACGTGCTTGAATTCGAGACCTCTATCTCCTCTAAGTTCTGATCCTTCCGATCCTCAACCTCTTATTCCAGCGCACTTACTTATTGGAGAGAAATTAACCAACATTCCCGAAGAAATAATCTTCTTCGGGAATGTTGGAAACAGACTCAATAAATTCAGACGGTTGCAGCAGATGGTTCAAAATTTCTGGGCTCGATGGTCAAGGGAGTATAATATTTCACAAATGCAGCAAAGTGGGAGCAGAATCGTTCCACTTTATTGAAGCCAGGCACTGTTGTTATGATAAAGGAAGATGGACTTCTTTCTTTGAAGTGGCAGCTTGGTGTCATCACCGAGACTCACCCTGGCTCCGATGGTGTCATCAGAGCTGTAACGTTGAAAACATCAATCATCAAGAGGCCAGCTGTTAGATTGTGTATTTTACCGAACATAAATTGTTGAAACCAATGGTTTTCAAAGCGAGCGGCATGTTCAACAAGATAGTTTCCGAACGTGACTATTTGGTGAAGGTGTTAGCTGGTGTTTGCAGTAAAATATGTGATATGTCATAATTTCAGTAATCTTAAAAGAGACTTGATTCCTGTCAATTGATCTTGAATAAAATACAATTATCCACAAAATATAAGAACCTCAGTGATTAAATTAAACACAAAACAGACACCTTATAGGACACTCGAATCTAGATTTCTACTCAATCTTTATGTTGAACATCCATTCACATTTCATTGTTCAAATGTGCATGTATCTTGTATTTTTTCCTAAATGTTGGTAAATTCTCTTTAGCTTCGCAAATGAAACAGAAGAATTTTATGGAGATTTGATGATTATCAAAAGTTGAGGTTGTTTTTGAAAAAAATTTTGGTATTTTCTGTCGTTACGGTTTTCTAGGACACTCCACTCTGTATACAGAATAGTATTTTTGAATTATTGTGAGCCTGTTGTAACTTTTGTCTTGAATTTTTCTCTATCTTCAATAACAGGGAAGACAATGTTCCTTGCCCATTCGTCACCCTGTATATCATAACATAACGATCAAGACACAGGTCCAGTAAAATTATACCGCCGCATAAAACTACGGGCAAGTTGATTGTTTGAGACTGAATGTTTCTTTTAGGTTTATATATATTATGATATTTCTGGACTTTGTGGCCCTCCAATGAGCCGCTGGGTGTGATTTGCAGAAAGTTTTGTTTATAGCAAATACACATGTTTGAAAGTTTTTCATAATGAATAGAAAAACAATTTTTTCCCATCAACTTTCTTTGTCACTTTATTATTTCTGGAGATAGCGCCCCCAGTAGCGCCCAGTTCATGGACAAACTAGGGTAGACTCGTAATTTTTAGTAAATTCACCAAATTGAAGGTATCCGTGATCAAATCACATGCAACCTCCGGTATGATAATAATATGTATTTATTTTCCCAAAACCAAACATGGAATTCACGAACACGTGTTTTATGAAAATAATAATAATAATGATCTTTATCAACAAAAAAGCTATAGAACTAACAGATCAATAAAGACATATGTCTATACATTATGTACCTACCTACACTTTTGATTTAGTTAATTTGCAGAACTAAACAAAAGTTACGAAACTCCACCCCAATAGGCTCGTTCAGCATTTGTATTATTACATATTCGGAAAAAGCGTATTGTATGTAGAACTTGTGCAAAATTTCATATTTTTTTTATCTCGTCTTCAAATTTGGATAAATTATCAAAACCTTGCAAATTTCAAACGCTCCATGCTCGATCGATGACGTCACTGAACTTGTCGCGTCTAACCGGTTTTGAGTGAACACTGAACAGTTTCGCCGGTCGATACAAGCCATGTTTTCATGATGTTTTCAACTACAGTCTACGTTGCTCAACCGGTAGCTGGTATTGAAGCGAGAGATGCAGAGCCGTCACAGTGACGTTGAAAATATTTTGATATTCCAATGCTCGTGAGTTTTTTAGTTTCATGCAATCGAGCTAATAATAAACTTATGAACAAATTTCATAGGGAAAAGTTATAGAGAATGTTCTTATGTTCTAGCACAATTGAAAAAACAACACCACTTCTGCTCGAAAATGCAAAATTGCTGATTTTAAACTTAGAAGACAGTCGCTGACAAGCTCTGAAAAATCAGCTTGTACTATTTTTTTTTCAAATGACAATTTCATTGGACTACACAAGTTATTCCAGAAAATGCTGGCATGAGCCAACCGATATGACGACATCCTCAGTGACTGCTCCTATAGTGATATGACGATTTTGCACAACACAACGAAGCTATCGTGTTCTCAATATCAAAAGAGGAATTAAACATCTAATTTTTCCGATATCCAAAAATCGCCGAATGCACTAGAAAACGTCTAATCTTTATATTGGTGAGGAACAAACTACAAATAGTACCAAAGGGGCAATATTTACTTCAATTTTAGGGAGTATTCAAATAGATTCCAGTTTGACTTTTTCATCAGCTATCACCGTCAGTTTTGATCGTTTAAATTCTATTCACAGTTATTAGAGGATTTCATGTCTTGAGAAAAGAGACTGAAACTTCTTATAAAATATTGAAACAGTTTTTTGTGTTCCAATTTGAATTGAGAACAACAGCTTTGTAGTTGGTTCCAATCCAATCAATACTGTCAAATATCAGTCACTACTGTCACCTCTGTCAAGAAACAGCTGATCGAGTTTTTCACTCTCAAGTGATCGGAAATGACCGAGGAGATGCCCAATACCCAAGAAAAAATAACAATGATAAGCGACAACATTTTTCCCGCCAAAAAAGTTGGGTGTGGGTATGTAGTTGGTTTTGGGTTCGGACAGGTGGGCCACAGGCCCGGTTCGAGACTGCATGGAACATTTCCAAGAGATTGTGAGACTGCTATTATTGTATCATTTAAATTTGAAAATGTTTTTCAATGACACTTTTTGATCAAGGGGGGGGTTCTGACCCCAAACACCCCCTCAGTGGCTACGACCCTGATTGTTACTATTGTTAGATGTTTTTGAGTACCTATAGTATGAAAAAACAGAGGAAAACACATATCCGGCATTCTATTTACGAATGTGCTACGACAAATTCTTGTTAAACAGCATCAAATATCAAATTTGAGAATATCTCATCATCAGTATTCAGGGCCCGGACTATAACTGAACGTAACGTCAGAGTAACGTCATCTGAGAGGTAGGACGCTATTTCGATTTCAAGGCCAGATAAATGCGTTTTCATTGAAGCAATGGAGAAAACAGGTCTTTGTCGCTTCTCGTTGTGTTCTCTGCTAATACCACAGTGATTGTCAACGTTTCAACGACACGATTGTGTCGCAATATCACAAATAAATCGAGAAACGACCGTATAGCCCAGTAAGGAGGACGTATGATCGAAAACTGTCACGTACACAGTTTTTTTTTCTTTTTCCTATGCGTTTTGAGGTGCTGATTACGAATCCGTTTTTATCATACACATTTTTTATCGGGGTCACCCCTTTTTGGGGCTGAAAAGGGTGAAAATTTATATTTTCATGTTTATCTCGGCAGAGGTAGATTTTATCGCAAAATTTTCAATATACAAAATGTACAAAAATATGTGCTCATCAAAAAACCTATCATATGTTTTTGTCCTATCAACAACCCTTACGAAGGTATTGACCGATGAAGTAGAGATGGAAAAAAAAAAGATTTTCCATTTTGCTATTAGCTGGAACGCATGAATCTACTACACCGTAGAAAGCCCCAAAACGAGGTGTGACATCATCTTGGACTCGGGGGGGCCATTGTGGCGGAGCCCTATTGTGCGGCCCAGGTACCAAAACGAAGTGGGGCCACACTATGAGGCCAAGAGGCCTTCGGAAGCGAAGAAAAGAGTTAAAATAGCATTCATATCATATCTTTTTTTTTAACCTCTTCCTCATCGGTCAATAACTTCGTGAGAGTTGTTGATAAGAGAAAAACATATGAGACCTTTTTTGACGAACACATATTTTTGTACATTTTGTATATTGAAAATTATAGGATAAAATCTACCCCTGTCGAGATTAACATGAAAATATAAATTTTCACCCCTTTCCAGCCCCAAAAAAGGGTGTCCCCGATAAAAAATTTGTATGATAAAACGGATTCGTAAAACGCAGACAGTTTTTGATCATACGTACCTCCTTCCTGGGCTAGTACGAATTTCACGAAAATTGTTTTTTTTTTAACCTTGTTATAAATAAATGAATTCTATTTCAATGGTGAAAGCGTGATCACAATATTATCAACATATGTAACCTAGATTACCTGGACCAGAGAACAATAGGCCCCTTGCATGTGTTTCAATTTCCACCTGAAAACCTTTTAAAAACCTTCTTAAATGTAAGAGATATCCCTTTCCAATATTTTTTCCTAATAAAATCTTCGAATTACTGTGAAATTGTTAAATTAAACTTCACTCGGTACCTTTAAATTTCACGTTGGACGGAAACACTATGCTATTGGTCCTAAGCCGGTGACGTCAAACCGGACTTGGATCCGTTGTCTACAGTTATCAGCTGGCGTGAATAAGTGAGTATTTTATTGGTTCAAATGGTTTGTGTATCATGATCTTTCTTATATTGTTATCCTACTAACCTTTTAGCTTCAACTCTCCAATGTTAAGCACATGTAAAGAAATCATTTTTGCCAAAAAATCACCACATCAATAAATTCATCAAAGGCGATTCTTCAATCATGCCTTTACAAACCCTTCAGACATTATCGATAATAATTTTCTCATAATACTGTTTGGACAAGAGGATTGACAGAGACGAAACGACACTAAAAAATCACGAAAATGTATTGAAATTTAAAAAAGTTGCGTGTAAGTGACAGCTCACTTAACATTTGTAGGTTAAATGTCATGTCTAGGCAGGGACGAATTTGAATCAAGGTTGGGCCACAATGTTGCCATTTTTCTGTTCGCAGTGTCAGTTTGGATGGCATATGATTAAGATTTCAATTTTATCAATATGGTATAGGATTGTTAAGGTAAGTGGAGGAGGTTGTTTGTCTATTTTGATATTTCAATTTTTGAGTCATGTATCTCATCGGAATCCAGAATCATCATATAAAATAGCTTAGTTTCGTGGTTCGATTTTGTTATTATTCATAAATCTAAGATGGATAATAACTATAATAATTATTGTGCAGTGTGCTGTGTGTCAAAAGTCAAAACACATTTTCAACTTAAGGGAACCTAGTGTACATGGAACAGTGTGGTCAATTTATCTTGTCCACGTTTCAAACCTGTCTGGCTCGTCAAATCTAATGTCTTATCAAAGCGAAGAACCAAAGAATATGTTGTGGGGCTACCTGGCAAGTTTTTATTTTGATATCGGAACCAATGATATACAGGGATTTAAAAAAGTTATTTACCTAACCGACTTTTTTTTCAAATGGAAAGGGGAGTCAAGTGATACCTCATCTTAAAGGACTTCACATCCTCATTACACCCTGAAAGTTTGGGGTCGCTGTTTCGTTCCAATTTTTCAATTTTGGGCAAGTACTATTTTCCAAAATGACACTCAATTGACGCTTTGACATTCTCAGCTGTCACTACTGTTTTGAGAAATGCAGAACGTGCCCAAATATTTTGTTTTGTTATTTGAATCATCAAGGACACGAAGTACTATTCACATGAATATATATAATTTTCGTTTCAATTGAAGTTGAACAACATTTCAATCACCAATATATGAGAACGGTTTGCATTTTTCAACCAGTAGTGACAAATGGGAATGTTGCATTGTTATCAGTTATCACTTGGAACGCCAATATCTGGGTAACAATGAATAATTAAGGCATAATACTATCTTTGATGGAAAAAAAAATGTGATTTTTTTTTATTGACTTGACTGAATTTTACACCCAATATCAATTTTGTCAAATGAATTAAATGGAGATTGTCCATTATTTGTAACCAATAATGTGTGAATCACGCACATCAAATTTTTTCATTTCGATTTTGACGACCGCTTCAAAACGAAGGTAAGTTTCATTTTTTTATGAAAAGAAGAAAAAAAAAATTTCTTGATTTCAAAGAAAAACAGACTTAAGAGCAGGGTATTTTATTATATAAAATTCACAGTTTCAAGTCATATACACATTAATAGTTGAATAATCCAAATTCTAAATACAAAAAGGAAAAAATAATGTGCAGCATCGTACACGTGGCAGAAGTGAAACTTCTTCCCTCACTATTCAATTCTCTTTCAAATTTTTTGATCAGATCCCAAATAGAACCTACATACCTAATTTGATTAAAATCCTTTGGAAAATAACAAAACTATGTAAACATAACCTCACTTAGTTATTTTCATTTAAATTTTTTGAACAAATCTCAAATAGAGCCCTCATACCTGATTTGAACAAAATCCTTTGGAAAATAACAAAACTATGCAAACATAACCTTACCATGTACTTTTTGTAAACATTTTTTGATCAAATCCCAAATAGAACCTACATACCCAATATAAACAAGATCCTTCGAAAAATAGCAAAACTATGTGAACATAACCTCACAAAGTTATTTTTTCTAAAATTTCTAGATCAAATTCGAAACCTACATACCTAATTTGAACAAAATCCTTTAAGAAATAACAAAACTATGCTCTCTTTAACGAAATCTGAAAGCGTCACCGTTACATCGTTACATTTTTTGCAGTTCACTCCACATTGCCGACAAAATATCAGAACGCCGCAAAAAAAAATTCGCTTCAAAAATAGATGCAAAGACAAGATAAAACGAAAAAAAAAGTTCGCATTAACAAATTGAATTAATTTTCTTTTTATTCAATTGATTCCAATTATAAAAAAATCATTGTTTAATATACATTTTTTCCTCTCATTTCTCTAGAAAAGGCTGGGTTTCTATGGCTAATAGCCAGCTTTCTCTTTGTTTATCTTCGTTTAGTAGGTTTTTCTAGAAGTGAAATTTGTTGTATTTTCACAATCTGGCACGATACAATTATGATAAACCATTATAAAACTCGACTCAAAATCATACACAAACCACAAAACACATACCAATAATAATAACCAGTTTGCAAGAGAAACATTATGAACAAAAACTGTACAATGAAAAATCCGGCCCTGGACGACACGCCAAACGTCAGCAATCCGCTGATGAAAAAACCTTCCACTCAATCGGAAAGCAACTCAGGCCGATAGCGTCACTCGCCGTTTTCGCGGGTATTTGGCCACTTTGAACTTTAGTTATTTATTGCGACGTTAATAATTGTCGTATGCAAAAAAAAATTTGTAGGGATACTTTTCAAGTCTGATTGATCATTTTGATGCAATAAAAAAATACGTGCAAGTGGCCTTTTATCATGATTCACGTGTAAGTATATACAGTGCGGCTCTAAAAGGTCAACCCCTTTTTTTTTTAAATGTCTGCACCAAAAATTTTAAAACTTGACATACTTTAATTGCTGTCGCAATACTACTTGTTGATGTTACTGACGTACTTTTATTATTCAAGATGGCGGCTGGGCGCCATTTTGAAACATTTTTTTAAATGGAAAGGGAGGTCGTGTGACACATCATTCGAAAGGTCTTATCGAGTAGACTACTGTGTGAAAATTTCATAGGATTAAACGCATCCGTGCGGATATGACACACTGTCAAACTAACAAGATTAAGAAATTCGTGAAATAAGAACAAAGAAAGCATACTTCAATTTTTATTGTAAAAAATGTTGAAAATGTCCTCCGTTGAGCCCCAAACAATGGAATAATCTGTCTGAGAACTCCTGACGGACTTTTTCAAAAGTATCGACATTATTATTTTGACAAAAAGCAGTAATTCTTTGCTGTAAATCTAAAAGAGAGTCTGGCTGTGTTGCATATACTTTCTGTTTTAAATATCCACACAAAAAAAAATGTCCAATGGTGTTAAATCGGTCGACCTGGCAGGCCATTCGGTAGGACTTCGACGACCAATCCAACGATTGGGGTGAGTTATGTCCAAATACTGCCTTACATTTCTGCTCAAATGAGGAGGCGCACCATCCTGTTGAAAAATTGGTGCCATGACAAATTCGTTGGGATTATTCTGACGTATTTGTACAATCAAAGGCTCTATTGTAGTTTCTAACAAGTTCGAATACAGGTCCTCTGTCAAATTTTTATGAATGAAAACAGGACCAACAATATGGTTCCCTAATATGCCAGCCCATACGAGATATTGCGTGTGGGTTTTCCTAAAAACATGCAAATTTACGTCACTCCAATAAAGAACATTTTGCCTGTGTACGCGGCCATTTAAAAAGAAAGTTCACTCGTCCCTAAAACAAATATTTTGAACGTATCTTGGTTCTTGGCCTATTCTATCGTTCATAATTTTGCAAAATTCCACACGTCTGTCAGGATCATCTTCAGTCAACTGGTGCACCATTTGAAATTTATAAGGATAGAATTTCTGTTTTTTTCAGCAATCGTTTTACAGAAGCAGACAAAGTATCACAGATGTCTGCAACCTGAGAAGTCGACTGTTCAGGATTTACCACCATCTCACCAATGATTACAATTTGTTCATCTTCCGAAATAGATGGTCGACCTTGATTCTTTAAGCTATGAATACTACCAGTCTTGAAAAATTTCCACACTAATTCGCGAAGATATTTTCTGAGAATTGGACGGTCCGGGAAGCGCTCATTGAGGATTCTTTTTGTCTCATGGAAACTACGATTTCCGCCATAAATAAAAATTGCTTTAATTTTTTCTGCGAGGGGACGCGAATTAGTCATTTTTGTAACACTTCCTAATCAACACAATAATCAAACAACTGGCTCATATCGTTTCAAGATTTTCACATTTGGTTAAACTTTAGTGCTGTGGCGAGGTAGTGTGAAAACTGTATCTCCATCTCAATTTAGATTTTAGTATTATAATGCTAATAAATGCTTTCCAAATTTTTTTATCATCTTGAAATTCTTTATCCGCTTTGTTTCAGCGTTCCTATTTGTTAACCTGTACTGTTTTGCTCAGGATCACCATCATTTTTCCGGAATCTGATGTGTCAGCTCGTTAAAAAATTGAAACTTGATTCAAACGACATTTTTAAAAACTGAAAGTTTGGCAGGCTGTCATATCCGCACGGATGCGTTTGATCCTATGAAATTTTCACACAATAATCTACTCGATAAGACCTTTCGAATGATGTGTCACACAGCCCCCCTTTCCATTAAAAAAATTGTTCAAAATGGCGCCCAGCCGCCATCTTGAATACTAAAAGTACGTCAGTAACATCAAAAAGTGGTATTACGACAGCGATTAAAGTATGCCAAGTTTTAAAATTTTTGGTGCACACATTAAAAAAAGGGGAGGGGATCTTTTAGAGCCGCACTGTATAACACGGCAACATGGCAAATTAGGTATGTGGAAATGAACTGTGTAATCATCAATATTCTTTTACCAAATTTGACCTCGAATTGCATTTTTGCCCGCCATATATCATAAAATCTTTATCATGAACGGACAACAGGTTCCCATTGAAATTTTCATTGGCGATTAGATTTATAGTGTGCATCTATTTGAAGGAATTACTCTACCAGCTCCCTAGTCCTACCATCACTGAGGTAGGATTTCATAGAGATAGAGCGGATGATATCGAGGTGGAGCAAATGAATGATTTATAAAAAACCATATCAACGTAGATTGAACCTGTCAATGATGCTAAGATGAGAAAGATACGCATTACGCAAACTCTATATTATTCTCTTGAAAATGGAACTTCGTAGGACAGGTACTATTGTCTTTGCAAATATAAAGGCATCGCCAAAAAGCCACTCACCTGACACATTCCGATTGTCTGTATCCCGAAATGAACATTTCTTCTTAACTTGATCTAGTTCCTACTTTAAGCGTCTAATGATGAGTTGCGAACATTCTTGGCCAATTTATTCCTGTTTCGAAATTGATCAATGCTGTAATGCTCAGGTTGTCACAGTTTGTGGTAGTTATTCCTGGTTTGAAATGTTGTTCTGGCTAAAATAATAAAATATCTAAATGATCAAAACTGAAAAACAATCAGGCGTTCATTTTCAGAAGTCGATGAACGCCTTTATATTGTCCAGTTCTATGATGCAATGAACATATTGTCTCATAACTGTTATCTTTTGTTTGCAGCAAGTAAACCCATTCTCAACAAACAATTTCCGAACGTCTCGTCTGAAAGTGATCTCCAACGATATAGGACAGCACAACAATCAAACGATCGGAAGAGTCCAAGCCTATCAAATCCCACTGACTCTCTTAAGCAAAAGGTTTGCCCTCAAGTATGTATCGCTGAATAGTTTATCATTATCCATTATTCGTAGTCTCGTAGCCACTAGAAATAAACACACGCCATCTGTTTTCACAAACCTCAGATATTCAGCTCCGATATTGAAATCTATATGCACAGCACTTGTTGACTGAGGAAATCAATATCATAACGCCATAGGCATCAGGCCCAACAAGAATCAGATGGCAATAGCAGTTCTGTTGTGGATCGATCATATTATTGCTTTCCATGAATCCCGCTGGATTTTAAATTGTTCCCGAAAAAGCGTCACCAAAATAGAATGAATTCGAATTCTCTAGGTAGGTCCAAAAATGAATTGTCACCAGTTCACAGACATCTGAGATTTGAAATTATTTGAAAAAAATAGAAATAATTATTTTTGGTAATAGATGGTTTAGGAAAGTCGGATATACATTATCATCAGACGTTTTCAAACACTTGATATAAGTTTCCCAACCGATAAAGCATAAACATGACGGGGGAATTAGATTTATCATTGAATATTGTTGATGAGTGGAAAGAAGCAGAATTTCGGATCAAAAATCAGATTGGGGATAGTCATATATACCGGTCAAGAAGTCCTTGCAACTTTTTTATAGGTGCGCGTACCACACAAGTTTGGCAATTTGATCTTATTGTATCGTTCACCTTTAAACTGCTCGAATCTAGTTCTGCACTATTATTATTGTGTTCAAGATTGCCACATCACATAGTTGGAGAAGATGTGTAGTATTACGTTCCGAACAACAAAGTTTAAATATCCTTGGAATCTATTGTCAATTCAATATTGCATATGAATCCTATGAATTCAAGTAGAAATACATGCAGATCAATGTTTGATGACATATTAAATGATCAATTCTTTCACCAATCAGTTATAGCCTTCTCACATATTATTCATCTGTTATTTTTAAGAACTTTCAGGAACTTGTTGGTGATCAAAACTGGATTTTGTTTCTCAAAGTATATCAACTATCAGTCATGCTCCTATCAGTTATGCTCTTGCTCAAAGCAGAAAGGGATTTCGCTCGTTACAAAAAAATTATGACTACTTGCCAGAAATGAGTCTACTATCTACATAACAATCCGGTGTTTATTATAACCCTGCGAAAAAACATTCGACAAGTAAAACATTCCGAAGCTACTCGTTTATTAAGAGTGCCAATATAATCCTCAAAGGCGATACCGGAATATAGTTATTTCAAATATTTCAAGCGATAAAATCACAAGAGATTTACTCTTATGTCAAGAAAATATATCGTTCTCGGACTCTGTAACGTGCAGTCTCTATGGAAAGGAAAGAGAAAGCGAAGCGAAAAGAAGAGTTCGCTTCTTATAATAGGTACCCAACAAGCAATCTCTTATGACTCTCGGCCTTTGGCTGACACACACGAACGCCAGCCGTGTAACGAATGGCATAATTGGCAAAAAAAAAATGGGCTAGTTGTTGATGCCTTAGATAAAAAAAAGAACATATTTTTCTATTGTTCCCATTGGCCTATTTCTTGTCCCACCCTATATTGTAATTTTTCCGAATGGGGTGGGAATTTTTCATGTGCCAACATCATTTCAAATTCATGCTATCTGATTATTGGTTTTATGCTCCTCATCCATTGAAATTCTCTTTGTCATTAAGGCCAATACATTGATGAGTAATCATTTCTGGGTGTATCTTAACAATTTCTCCGATAGCTGCTCAATGAAATAGATGTTTGACTCCTAGGCATTTTCACTTATGAAAAAATATTAGATTTTCAAATTCTTTCAATAAAAACCTATGGTGATCAAGATCGACTAAACCAAACTAACTCAAACTAACCCGAACGTGAACAAAACAGATTCATGTTGTCTATGTTTTATTTTTGCGCTCATAATAAATAGAAATTCAGTAACAAAAAGGACGTTCTGTCGTGCCACTACGTTCGATAGAGATGCTCCATCTAGAGACGACGATTAAGATATCTCTCTCCCTCTTTGGAAAGTATCTCTTCTCCTTCTTATGAAACAAGTTACAGAGTTCTAATCCTGGTGATCATAAGCCAAACCTGCCCATTTTTTGTAAAGGAAGCATACAAATACGAGTACAATATTAAAATTGATTTGAAAACTAAAGTCTATGCTGGTGCAAATTCCCAATTCTTCAAATAATCCGTATACAAATATGCATATGATTTTCTACACCATTCTTGTACGGATTTAATTGGAGAATTAAGCACCTGAAGGTAAGCTATGTATTCTTGTTTCTTTGCCAGATTTTTCTATGCACCACTGTATCCAGATTGATGGAAAAGTTCATGAAACTTTGTCATGATTTTTTCAACTCTATTTACACAGGTTTGACCAAAGAAACTTTGTAACATGATTTTCCGGATTGAAATGAGAAAGATGCTCGAATTGGTAGTTGGAAAGTTCTTCTGAAAAGCTATGCGGAATGATCATTTGTCAAGGAATGATAAAATATTTTGGGTCATGGTCTGTTGGTATCTACATACTATTTTTTCAAGTCTCTACCGAAATGGAGGACTTTGTTGCATTAAAGTCGTTGATCAGGCAATGTATCATTTTGAAAAAAAATTGTTAGCAAGAGGTTATGTGATGTGAGTGTTGAATGGATCTTCCATCATTTTGTATCAATTTTTCTGTTGTTTGGTGTTGTAGTTCAATTCTCAAGAGGTCAAAATTGATGCCGCAGAATATGTCAACTCAAAGCATGATGCATATCCTGGAGAATCCGTTCTCGAAATGTTTGCCCCACACGAAGTGTATTATTATCATTATGGAGTAATTTCGTCTGTATAAAGCAAAAGCAGAGTTGAATACCTCAGAATGGTTAATCCGCTTGTATTTTCAAATTATGGAACTCATGATTATCTTGTTAATAGAGATACCTGGATCTGTCCATGGCCTTTGATTTTCGCGATTTAATTTGATATGTTTTATACTTTGAATAATCATAGCATCCAAACAAAATATCATTGTTATCCAAGGTGACAATGGAATAATTTTTGGTATAACCAAATGATTGCATCCCACATAAAACCATTATGAATATTATTGAACCAGTCACAGATCATTTCCAGGATTCATAAATCATTCGAAATAGACCTCATAAGTAGAAAACGATAATAAGATTACTTCCAATTCCAAGTCCCAATTTCGTGCATTTGTTCTTGATCACACATCCCAAGACGATAGAGATTCGCTTTCCCCTTACTATATCGTAGTTCTACTAACTCCAGATTGAAACTCTGTGAAACTTACGGTTTGATGAGTCCGTTAAGAAATTAAACGCATTTTTTAATCTCTGATAATGATTGTTGTGGCCACTGGCAATCCAAATCTTGAATGTTTTGATTTCAAATAAAAGCAATACTCTCATTATAATCTGGAAATGTCACGGCTTCAACATGACTTTTACAGCCTATAATTAAAACCTAAAATGTTGAAGATCTGTCTCTAGTCTTTACTCTTTATGCATAAGACATTATTTAAATCTAGATTCTAGAGTCACGTTGATGTTGTTTTCATCTCTTGAAGATTAATCAGATCATTCCTTAACAATGCGCATTGTTGTTCTTGATTCAGAAAACATGGATTCTTGGATTCATTAAACTTGTGCATTTCACGAATACAATCTGCTACTTCAAAGCTACAAATCATTGCAGATCGCAAGGCGAAATATATTCACAAGAATTTGTTTCAATTTGGGTTTCTCAATCTTATGTTTTCGAAGTTCAAACATATTTGAACTTGGGATGTTGCTGAATCTTTCTTGATTGTGTTTGCCGATTTTCCAAAACTTTTATGATTCGGAATAATATATTTGTATTATAGCACAGCTTCGAACGTACAGAAGTATTATAAGTCTACAGGGTGATTCACGTAAGTAGTCTGTTACAAGTATTTCGAGAACGGCTTTTCCGGATGTCTTGAATTTTGGTATGAGTCGATTTAAATGTTTTCACTAGTTTTTCCTAGATTACTCAGCTACAGTTAAGACCTGGGACCTAAAAATTTGGCAGCAGTCCCTTCAAATATTTCAGGAACTCCACAGGATGTGTATCATATTTTCTCAAATGGAAATAACTAAAACTCGATTTTCTTAAAGTGAACACATTTTATGTTTTCAAATAAATAAGCTTCCAATTCCAATTATTGAATTAGACTTTATTCTATAAAAAGGAACCAACTCATCCATGCATAAAATGAAAAATCTAAATAATACAGGGTGATTCAAGTTCATTCGGATAATGCCCGGTTTCTTAACATTTGTCACTATCCATGCAATAGCAATTAATTCTATAATGGGTTTTGGAACACTATCCTGCCGATAATCAGTTATCTGACAATATTTTTTGTATCATGATGATAATACCAGCACTCTTTGAATACAGTTAGGCGGTTACGACTATAGGAAGTTAGCTATGCCCATCCGCCATGTTGCATCTCACTGAACCTTTTTGCATCTTGGGTTAAAATGCTTATTATATTCAAAATTGACATGAAAGGAGGACTTTCTGCATAAAATCACACAAACTCATTGTGGGTAATAGAAGACAACCGTATGTTTAACATTTCTCTTGATTGTTTTGGCCAGTGAAATGGAGGAGCAAGTGAATCCTGAACCCAGCAAGTGTGCTTCTGGTGGAACTGCTATTGATTAATCTGAAGCTACATTTTTCCTTTTCACCCTTTACAAATGAACCTTTCATTTGCACAGAAACTTGGGAATTGTGTGCAGAAGTAAAGCAAGCCAATATACAGTCCATCAAGATATCGAAGTACTCAACAATGAGCTTTTAAGTGAGAAAATTACATACTTTGGTGGTGGGAGGTTTCCTCCGCCCTTCCGCAGTGGGCGCATAGGGATGACTTGCTTATTTCTAACAGATTCGGATGTCTGTTGAGCCTGCAATGACCTGTCAGAATGCCAACGATGATGCTCAGTGCCTTCCTGCTCTTGTTCAGCGATTGGGCCGTCCTTGACCTGTGAGGTTCTGATATCGTTTCTTTGGCCTTTTTTTTGCCTGTATAATGAGCTACTGTTCCAGTTCTCAACTGTTCTCTCCCACGCTCATTCATTGAGAGTGTGTTAGATTAGTTGTTTACTAAGGCCTGGTTCCGGTCCAGACAGTCGCGTGGCAGATCCTCGTTTGGCCAGCTTGTCCGCTTGCTCATTACCGGTGATCCCCGCGTACCCCGTAACTCATACTAGTTTGACCCTCTTGTTCTCACTCAGCATCTGCAGCGCATCCCTACACTTTTGGACCAGCAGGCGGCTTATTTTTGATTTGGTGATTGCTTTAAGAGTCGCTTGACTGTCGGAGTAGATAACAATGTTATTCTACATTCCTGTTGTCACCTCATCTCTGGAGGCATCCTCTAGGATAGCGAATATTTCCGCCTGGAAGACTGATGCAAGTCTTCCAAGGGGTAAAGCTTTGCCAGTGTTTCTGTCAGCCTGCAGTTGGTCTAGCTTGAGTACATAAGTGGTCGTATCGGTTGCCGGTCACCAGACCACGGATCCGTATGAGATCCTTGGCCTGATGACAGGTTGGTAGAGGCAATGCATGACTTGGGGTTTTAGGCCCCAGTAGCCACAGTGTTGCTGTTCCTCTTTTTATTGTCCTTTCAGAGTGGGGTTTCCACGTTAGCTTCCTATCCAACACCACCTCGAGGTACTCGACCTCCTGCCTGAGTGACAGTGTGGTCCTGTACATCGTGGGTGGCTTTAATTCCCGGATATTCCTTCTGTTGGTGAAGAGAATGAGCTCTGTTTTGAAGGGATTCACTGACAGCCTCATCTCTCCACACCATGTTTCTACTATTTTACAGCCTAGCTTCATCCGCTCACAGATGATCCCTAGGTGTTTGCCCCTCACTAGCACCAGTCCATCGTCCGCGTACGCCTGAGTGTAAAATCCTTCTGCATCCAACCTTGTGAGGAAGCTGTCCATCATCAGACACCATAGTCTGAGGGAGAGGCAGCTGCCTTAACCTGGTAGCCTCCTAAGGACGCTTTTACTTGGAGGTCACGAAGGGAGGACCGGACCCACCTCACGATGAAAGAGGGAACCCCCTGCTGGTGAGCGTCTCGCAAATAGCGCCGGTTTTGGACTTATCAAATGCTCCTTCGACGTCAAAGAATAGGATTAGAGCCACTTCTTTGTTGTTTATGGCCTTTTCAGCTAGTTACACTACCGTATGGAGAGCTGACTCCGTGCTTTTGCCCTTGCAGTAGGCATGCTGGTTCCTATGAAGAGGAAATGCCGAAAGAAACTCCTTTGTCAGGTACCTATCAATCAATCTTTACAAGGTTTTAGCTTCGAAAGATGTTAGACTAATCAGCCTGTGGGATTTTGACAGCCCGTAGTCCTCCTTCCAAACTTTGGCTATGAAGACTACCTTGGCGGTTTTTCACACGTTTGGAACGTGTCCCAAGCCAGTCGCGGGAGGCATCGTCCTCAGCCGTCACCAGGAACCAACCGTTCTCCTGGAGACTCAAATTCTGAAACCAAAGTTCTGGTCCTTGGGGGCCTCCTGCGGGGCCTGCCATGGTCAGCTTCATCTGGGCGATGAGGTGTCCTCGGATTGCCGCCGCTTTCTCCGGTGTAACTGTGATGGCTTCCCACTCCGGGAGGATAACCACCTCATTTGCCCTCCCGACCACCGAGCGATAAGAGCCAGTGGCCAGATCCGCAGGCGCCGACCGCGCTGAGCTCGGCCTGTTCCTCGGCAGAGAAGACCTGCGCGAGCCCTCAACCCGGCCAGCAACCTCCTGGCTCCCACCCCTAGGCCTCTTCGCTCGTCTCTCGAAGAGCGTCACCCTATCCGGACGCTTCCTTTTCCTCCCAACTTCGATGTCTTTGAGCGTAGAAGGCCCTGGTTCATCTCTACAAGAGGCCGGGCTATCCGGGAGCTCGACGTGTTTTAGCTGTTTAGCTACACGTCTTGCGTCCCTGCGTCGTGGGCCTCTTGTGGGGTGTCTCTGCGCGGGATCAATCTTCATCCTTTCGGATCCCGAGGATTCGCGAGCGTCGGCGTCTTGAGGAGCTAGCTGGCCAGCTACTGCCTGCTGTTTCCCCTTTCGCCTCCGCTCATCCCTGCGCTTCTCGGTCCTTTTGCGGTTTCTCCTCATTTTCCTCTTCATCCTCAGTTTCTCGCGTTTCTCCGGCGTGAGCTCTCGCCGGACTTCTGAGGGTCCGACGAGCTAAGCTTTGGGACATTGGACTTCTGGAACGTGAGCCCCTGAAGCCCTGGTCTGCTCGGATTCAGAGCTGGAGTATAGAAGTGCCTCTTCTCTAGATGGGGCAACATCCATCGAAGGGACACTTGGGCTGTGAGGACCAGGATTGCCCTCGAGACTCATCTGTGGCGATTTTTTACCTGAAATTTCGTCTTTTGACTTATCCATAGTGAAAATGTTGGGGCGGGGGTTGTGTTGTGTGTCATGTGTGTGTAAGTGTGCGTGTGTGTATCTGTTGTCTAGTGGTGTCTTTGATGTCATGACTGAGCCCGCTTCATCCGCCCGTCCTTCTCACGGCCTCATGTTAGAATATGTGGTCCCAGCAACGAAGTCCGGCAGCCGCGGTTGTATCGCCCTCAACATGTGTAGCAGGGTCCTGATCCAGGCGCCAGCTGGCACTACTACACATGTCATGATTTTACCCCGGTTGATGGGGCAGCCCCTTACGTAGGCTGGAAAAGGGTGGGCCCCTGTTTTAACACGGTGGCCTGGGAAATTGCCATAAAACTCTAGTTGTTACGCCGCTACTTCCCGGATCGGCCTCGCTGGGATTGCACCTCGTCGGTCAAGAGAGAAGACGGGTTGATCCACGGGCCCCCCATGACATGCGTGTATTTCCTTCTCCTTTACTGGGATTGGGACCAGCTCACCACCGATTTTCCTGAGAACTCAGAGTTGAGGTACTAAGGATCTCCTCCATAAGTTGAAAACCGATTTTTGCGTATTTCCCGGGATTCTCAGATGACCCTTTTTTTGGCACGGACTTACTGTACTATAGTTCTGGTTGTTAGACGTGAAAAATTTAGTTTTTCATTCCAATTCATTTCTTCAATATAAACTTTATTCTCTACCAATAATGGGAATTCCTGTTACTGTCCAGACGATAACAACATTGACCAGCAAATTTGGCAACAAGCGTTAATATCCGGTCAAAGTCACTGTTACTTTAAATAAAAAATGAACTTCACTTGCCGGACACCCAGTATTGTGTTTTCCCGCTTCCTGTTTTTTTGAAATACATATTATAGGTTGCAGGATTAACGTCCTACTATTGGCTAATATTGAAGGGTCGGGGAAAAAAAGTGGATGAGTCAACTTTCTTTCAAAATCAAGATATTGATTGCATCCAGTGTAGAATGAGCGTGAGCAACTTTAGAAGCTCGTTAGCTGGAAAAAAGGCAGGCTATTCCGGTAATATACGGCGTCAGTTTCACTTCAAAGAAAAAAAAAGCAAGGGAAAAATCGTTTTTCGCGTAATGTCGTCGAGTTTTGTCGTTAAATACCCCATAATTAAGCTTAGCTAAGTTATTTTCAAAGGTAATTTTGTTATAAGTTCTTGTACTGGTTCTATAATGGGACTGATTTGAACATTGAATTGTGTTTTTCTCAGTTTCAAAAAGAATTGAGTTACCTACTTCATATAATGAGAACGCACAAAACAACAATTTTGTCTTTTAGGTCGTCAACTTTTTTTTCACTTTACTATTATTGATATCATTGAATCTTGTAGGTTGAAGGTTTAAGCGACAAACTATTCTATTTTGAAAAAGCAAAATGCTAAAGGAAACGTTTTGATAAAAAAAAGTCCAGATTTTCATGTGTCTTCATCAAGTATTTTTTCTGATTTGATAGAGAAAGCACCTGAAATACGTCCTGAAAGTCATCTCTGAGCGCCGGTTCTCTACTCTCGAGTTAAGTGTTTATCCGTGCTTTTTTGACACATGGCAAGCTTAACTGAAGATTTGGATCGTTGCCTCACCTAGTACGGCCGTCGCTGAAACTCGAATTCTCGAACATCTTGAACGTCGTCACTGATCGAAAAGAATTCTATTTATTTGGAAAATATACCAAAAAACTAATAGTATAACAATGATCGACAAATAACGTCAAACATTTTGAGGTAATCCTAAGGTTAACGGCTCCAGGGATTACTCTCGAGTTCGCAGATAACCCGCTATGAATAAACGCTTTTTAGAAATTAATCCCGGGTTATCCTTCGTCGTCTTCAATAGTTCCTAACATTTTTGTTCTATGAGAAGCCATGAAAAGGTTGATAATTTTATTTATCCTAACCCCAGCCTTCACGTAATCAGAGACTATTTGCACCTCTCAAAATTTCATTCCTTCAGCTACGGAGAAATAAGGAAGAGCTTATCGTTATGGTAATGGTTGAACAGTGATGTGACCGGTATGTTTGAAATTAAATGGATATATATTAATAATAATAATAATATATATATCCAATAATCGACAATTTACAGATTAAGACAATATTATAAAGCAACAGGAAGCAAGCAAAGAGGAGCCTCTGAGTCTAGCGACTAGTACGAGACTTAACAATGTGAAATCCATGCAGTAGGAGTAAAGTTGCAGAGTAGAAATATCTCTGTATTATAAATGCGATATATTTAACAAAACTCGTTCGAAAAAGTGTTTTGTTAAATTTAGTTTACAAAATCCTCAAATAAATTGACATTCAGTGTCACAACAAATCAAACAAAGTCTCCACGACAACAAAAAATACACTTTTATGATCTTAATGGCCGATTGCACCTACCAATTATGAGAATACTTAACGCTAAGGAACCCTTAAATTGACAGTTTTGCATGTATAGATGTCAAGTTGAGGGTCCCTTAGCGTTAAGTATCCTCAAAATAGGTTGGTGCAATTGGCCGTAAGAGTTCTAATTCTACCAAGTCATGCACCATCTGCCTTGGATTCTCCTAGACTCAACTATAAATATCTCGCTTGAGAATTGCCATACAGGAGGACTGCTTGAGTTCTTTGGGAATCTGTCTGAATACATGCAGAGCAAGGAACCAGAATGATCTCTGATTTGCTTGCTTTCAGTGTGGTTGTTGCCATTTTGGTTTTATGCCTTGTGTAATGGGAGTAACCCATTACATTGAGTGAGTCATTGTGTTTATATTGGTATGTTAGGACTTTGGGGATTTATAATTGTCTAATATAGCCGAGCTCACTCGATTCGAAGAGCTTGTCAGACGGGTAGATGCGATCTTTCCCATGCAGTTGTTTCAGATGATGGTCGTAGGCTGCTTCCCAAAACAAAATACCGTACTGAAGATGACTCTTGACTCAAGCGTGGTATATAGTTGTCTTTCTATCTGTCGTATCTCAGATGTTCATCTATCTCAATGCCTAGGTACTCCACTAAAGAAGCATTTTGTATGGTTGGTTGATTTGGCAGTGGCGAAGTCAATGTTGAAAATTCAGGAAGATTCCTCCGATTGCAGGCAAAGGTCACATACTTTGTCTTCTCAAACTTGATAGTTAGTGACATCATTGAACCACTTTTTCACTCCACCAAGTCCTTCCTCAGTCTTTTTCTTCACTCTAGTCAAAGTTGCATGTTCAAACAGAATGACTGTGTCATCCGCAAATACGACATTAGTCCAAGGTTGGCAAGCAGAAGTTTTTATGAAGAATACTGTTTCCGCCAAAATCGATGATTAAAAAAATCTATTTGTTAACTGAATTTGGATACACGCTGTATGTTCATTATCAACAAATAAAAAAAAAGTTGGGTTATGATCATCAATTGTTCAAAATGAACCGCCAAAATACTAGGATCACTTGGAACTACTCTCTAATCGTTCGAAGGTATTGGGGATACTGCACCATGTCCAATGAAATAAGCTAAGCTCATTTTCTGTCATTAGTTTCGAGTGTTACGCAGACGCAAGATAACGAAGTAAAACTCCTCTTAATAGCGGATGAAATAGCTGATGTTAATTCAAGAGGTGCAGAAAGTATCAATTATTGTTTCGGACGATCCTGGTCATAAAAATAAAAATTGCTTATTATTTGTTAATACAGGGTCAAAATAAGTAACTCAGCTCCATTCTCATTGAATGTGAAGCCTTTTTACAAAACTTTATCCTGCAATTCGTTTGGTCCTTGATAAGGTTCCAAATGAGAATTATGAGATAACCCTTGAATAGCGAATGCTCATATTTTGCGCTAACGTGATAATCACGTTTATCACGAGAGGTTGCTCCAAGTGAAGCAGAAAATGTGAAACGTCGATTTCAATATCTTTGAACGAGATATTCGAGTGAACTTCATTGAATAATCCAGATCTCATTCAAATTTAAAAAAATTAGGCAAAGTCAAATAAAAAATATTGGGAAAAAATTAAGTAGCTTTGAAGACTCTATTTTTGCAAATGCCAAAAAAATTATATTTGGTCTAATTTATCAAAAAAATATGATTTCTGAATCTCCAATATCAATACTGATGGTTGATCGAACGAATCCGGAAATTTTACTCATACGTTTGAATAATCTAACAGTAGATATGGTACGGTTTTCACTATCTTCTCACTATTCAACAGTTTTTATTTTCCCTTGAATATGCAAAGGAAGCTTTTCCCGTTTATTGACTATATGGATAGCATACAATTTATCTGTTTGGTGTGAACAGACAAGCATTTCGTAACAATTCCTAAAAATCCTTTCCAGGACTGTGATATACAAGGTGTTTTTTGATTGAATGCCAGGATGGGTGATAATCCTTGGATGATTTTTAAACAAAAAGTTAATATGGACATGGTTCCGCAAGAGCCTAGATTTTGAGATACAGGGTGAAAAATTTTTTTTTTTAACATTACTTTGATACTATTCCAGATATCTTTTTGAAATTTGGTCTTCCATGCATCAATATGCATGGAAATATCAAAGAGGGCGCCACTGATTTAAAAATTATGGAGAGACAGCAGGGTGTCAATGCAATTAAGTAGATTTTATTTTTTTAAGCGAAAAAATATTGAGTGCAAAACCCGTACGGACGCCACTGGTGATAATAATAAAATTGTTTGTACATCACAAAATGCATATTGATGCATTGAAGACGCATATCGAATTTCATAAAGATATTATCTGGACTAGTTTTAAAGTAATTATAAAAAATCATTTATTTTTTACAATTTCAACACCCTGTATCTTGAAAATTAGGCTCTTGCGGACCTATAACTATATGAACTCTTTGTCTCAAAATCATTCAAGGATTATCACCCTCAGGTATCGGCATTCAATAGATAAACACCCTCTATGTAGATTCGATTTCACTTTGAAGAGTAAGTGAATTATTTCCGCTTTCCAAAACGGGAACATATGCTTCCATTTATATTAAATCTGTGTTTATAGTCACGCTTATAACAAATTCAATGTGGATTGTGCCAGATTCTCGTTTGGCAATCGGAAATCTTTCACTTCCACTTCGAAGTGAGAATGAATGTTAGTCAGGTATTAAGCTTCGTAGCAAATCTTGTCATCATTTCATTAGTTCAATAGTTTTTCTGAAAAGCTTTTGTGCTATTTCTTCGCTTCTCCCAACTTTAAGACTTTATCTGGACTCATAGACTTTTAATCCGAACGGTATCCCGGACACCGCACTTTGGATTAACTTGATTGGGGGAGCGCAGACCTCGTCGAGTAATCTTTAAGCAGTGAATAGAATTGTTATTCCAGACAAACCTTGACAAAGCTTTTATGATATATTTTTTTAAGTAAAACGGATAACAAATTGGCAAGGTCAATATATTTTTCAAGTGTCTGATGGAATAAAAAAGGGTATGAAAAGTGGCGGAGTGAGTCCCGGGTCTCTCGAAATCTAGAAAAGATATTTTCAATCAAATCTCAAAAAAAGGTCGATACGTGTCCAGTGAAAGGCAATTGTTAGGCATTTCATATCGTGGATACGGCCGAGTGTTTTAAGTAAATACCCACGCATCGGATAATATATATTTTTTTAAATCATGTATGTCATAAGCATTTTTGAACTCCACTCAGTTTTGCGATATTTTGGCCATCGCACACAAAATCTATACAGGGTTAGGAGAAATTACCAGAACGGTCGATTTTTTCAGAAGATACACGAGTCAGCAAAAAATGTCTTAAATAAAAGTTGTGAGGCTTTCAAAAATATACTTATCTGTATTGAAGTGGAATATACAGGGTCGATCATAAAGTCATGACCCATCAAAGTTGCATTTTTTGAAATGACTCTCCCCTTATATTATTTGATATTTCAAATCTTCGTTCAATTTTGAGCAAAACTTGTGATGCAAATGATGTTCCTAAATTCAACCGTTATTGAGAAATCGCGTTTCAAAAATGACATTTTCGCACCTTTGACAAGCTCTAAAACTCAAACGGTTCAAGATTGGAAAAAATGGTCTGTACTTTCTAATCCAAATTTTTCAAGAGCTATTCTGTCATATGACTAGAAAGTATTGCCAACTGTCAACTTTTTTTCGACCAATTTTGACATTTTTCGACCACAATTCATTTTATGTACCTAGATAGCTCTTGAAAAGTTGAGACAAGATAGTGCAGACCGTTTTCCTCTTTCTTGAACCGTTTGAGTTTTATAGCATGTCAAACATGCAAAAATATCATACATAAAACGCGATTACTCGAAAACTGCTAAATTCAGAAAAAATATGTGCACAATAATTTTTGCTCAAGATTGAAAGCAGAATTGAAATATCCAATAATATACAGGGGGTCCCATACTTTGATCTGCCATAACTTTATGTTTGACCCTGTATGTTTCAATTTACAACAGATATGTGGATTTTTGAAAGCCTCACAGCTTTTATTTGAGACATTTTTTTCTAGCACGTGTATCTGAATGAAACAATCGACCGTTCTGGTAACTTTTCCTTATCCTGTATGTATACAGTCTATAGTGGTTATACAAGCATCCATCTAGCAAGTGCTTGACTTAATCAGCTTTCGTCCTTGATTCACTACCCGATTTGGCTTTTTGACTACTAGACCGCCACTGCAATATTTATTTCAATGCTTTATTTCACAATAAGCTTTTGACGAGAGCCTGGCCTCGTAGCTTATTCATATCAAACAGAAACTATGTGATCAAAAAAATGACTCTAGATTGTGGGCCCTTCACTTTCACTGTTGGGGCGGGTTCAGAAAAGCTGCACCCGGTACCGATAATCAGAACTCAAATTTGACAAATAACACATCACATCTCCTTCACACCACAAAAATACGGTGTAATCAAAGATCACCCTGAAAGAAATCTACGTCAATTCCTGAATGAAAAGCAGTGTGCTTCTAGGATGCGATCTTGATTATCTTGACGATTAGTTTGTGACACTTGGAGCACACTCACAAAGGGTGTGTCGATCGATTCTGAACTCGCCCTCGGAGATTCATCACAGTCCGCACTCGAGGTGAAACAATCTTTGATTTCTTACCTATCGAGTGATGTTTTATATTTTTAGATGGAGATGATAAGTATGTAGCTGCAACACCAAACTGTATTTCCCAATTTTGTTGTCATCAGTTTTCGGAATTGCCACCCACTATTGAAGACATAATCACGTCAAAAACGTTAGTGAAATAAATAAACGCTTAGCTTCAGTGCTGCGGTGCATAAATTAGACTTGAGACGTCGAACAGAATAATAAAAAAGGTTTTTTAAACGTCCAAAGTCACTGAACTAGCGTCAGACGTGAGGATTTTTAACTGCATACAAAGTGATACGATATTATAGCGATAACACTGAGAATTCCTGCATTTATGAACGGTTGCTGGGTGGCTGGATTTGTAGAGAAACTATCAGAGCTTATCTGTTTGACGGCCCGAGTTTAGTAATGACGTTTGATCGACTGTAGTTAGACAAAGTATTTGCGGAGACTATCAAGAAGAGACATCTACTATGAAAAAATATTTCATTCAAAAAATAATCCCATCTTTACCAAGGGGACATTCGAGGTCCCCTTGAATGTTTTGATATAGATATAGATAGGTGTGTAATGTTATGCTTCATCAATCAATACATTACACAGTTATCGAATTAAAATTTGACGATATCAGTGAGCAATCGGATAAGTATAAGCTTTCCGCATGTAGCCAGTTATCAACCAACTTGAGCAAATGAGGTCGAAATACTAACAATTTGGTATTTGGTCTTCAATGGATCGAAATCGTAGCTATTGCTTCGACAAAGGCATTTGAGTTCACACAAGCGTGGAAGGCTTGATATGATTCGGTGCTAGGATTCCTGATTACTCAAGTCAAGTCGTCAAGAGTATGTGTGATTTATTGGATGAGTAACCTCTTCAAAACTACACGTGCTATAATTCAGGATTTGCCAAAAACGTCAAATAATTATTAACCCATTCAAGCTTTTCTTTGCACCTTCTCTGTTCAAGATGACCGATATTTTTTTTGTCCGAGGTTTTGTCCAAGTTTGACCCGTACATGTAGTTTTCCATCATGTAGGTAATGATAAACATGGATTAATATTTCTACGGACTATGTGATGAATCGCAAGATCGCATGACGGCTTGGATATCGAACGTTGTTTATGAGGTTCAAAATACATATATTTCTCTCTTTTTCTTGTTAATGTGTATGTAGCACAAATTTATAAAATAGTTTTTTTTTCAAAGGGTCGTCCAGGATGAGGCCTAGGTTCTTGACTTCTCTCACCACCTGCAATTCTTGTCCGAGGAATACAGGTTTGCCCCCTCCTATATTCATTAACCTCGTGAAGCTGATCAAGGAGGTTTTCTCAAGACTCACCTTTGGATTACTTTTTTGCATCAGTCTTCTACGATGATCAGAGCTTACTGCATCAGTTCTGATGCAGATCCATGACAAGTATTCCTACATCGTCAACATTGTATATTGAGTGTGGAATTCCTCGCTCTAATTCTACCAGTAGTTGGTCTTCGCCTGCTGGAGCCAGCCTCTAGCCCTTCATAGGACTTTTTTGCCAAACTATACGCATTCATAAAAATTAAGTACATACACTCTTGAAAGTCCATTAGATTTACAAATTCCTCCACAACTATCTCTTTAACCCATTGCATTCATTATCCTTATTATGCTTCACTGTATTGTGAAAACTTGTTCTTTTAGCCTGCAGGTATTCGAAGTTCGCAATATACGAGGCAACATATAAAGTTCTCATGCTTTTTGTGATCAGAAAATTCCAATTAGATGAAAGTGATTGATTTGTGCAGAGTCCAAGAGATTTTGTGTTGCTTGTGGTGTTCACTATAGTTACTTCAAAGCATATTTTGTCGGATTTGTGTGTTGTTCAAGATGTTCTACATAAACTATGCACCGCTTTGTTGAAAAGTCTAGTACCTACTTCGAATGCATACTTGAGTCAAAGCTCTCTCTTCACAAACCGTAGTGTGTGTTCTGCGTAGCATTTGGGGTCTTTGTATTCTTCAGTTACAACGGAATTGAAATGATTTAGAAAAAGAACCAAAAGTAGCTCATCAATGATTCCATGAGATATTTCTATAATATTTTCTCTCAGCTTTGACAAATGAATACCAGTCCATTCTTCTAGATATTGATCTGCCTTCTTTCAGGTATTATGCAAATAAACGAAGCAAATTTTCTTGTAGGCAATATCAATCCAATTCCAGGAGCAATAAGTCAGGAACCATGAGCCTTCGTTAAACCTAGAAACAATCCAACTATCAATTATTTATCCTTTTTCCAGGTCTAAAATCTGCTAGGTTTGGATTAAGGTTCCAGATAAGACACGATAGTTCCCTTCAAAAAGTTTCGACGTATTAATGAACTCTTCCATATTGTCAGTACAAATAATTTTAAAAAAGAAGCCAGGATACTGATGATCTGATTTTCCATCAAGCGTAGTTCATAAAAATCATATTTACTTTCTACCTATTAGTTGTAGAATGCCTTTGAAATAGGTCTGTATCAAATATAGCGTGAATATTCTCAAAGCAAATATTTTTAACCGACTTTTCAAGAGGCAGGAATGTTTTCAATGGCTCCCTGCATTTGCTTTCTTTTTTCAATTGGGGCGATGTTTTCCATCGACTCTAGAATGTTGTAATATAGTTTTCTCGTATTCACTCTTTGACTCTTCTTTTTTTTCTTCTTCAAGTATGAGATTCAAGCGTCCGTAGCCCCGTCAACATATTCATATCTACCGTATCGCAAGTCGGATTCAGTTGAAACTCATTCATTTAGCCACGTCGCGTCGGTGTTCGCAAATAAAACCCCTCACACACGCTCGAGCATGTTTGGCGAGCACGAGTTAGAAGTAGAACAACACAAATATGTTTGAACGTATATGGTGGTCGCGAGCATGTTGGGCTCGAAGTGACGAGTCCAACATGCTCGAACGTCTGTGGGAGTTTTGAAGCTCTATCCATAAACCACAGTGACGTCTCCGTGTCGTGACCGGCCGTGAACCGACATTGATTTCTATTCACACTGTGACAGTTTTGTGACCAAGGTTGTGAGAGTGTAAAGAATAAAGTACTTGCAATGGTACCGTTTTCCGATGCTCAACTTTTGCAACCACAACCGCACCACTACAATAGTTACTTCGTTATTCATGTTCACTGTTGACTCCGCTTTTCAAAACAAAATAATCCTGTTGCTTGTTTTGTACGGACGTGAAAATCAGAAAAATATCGTCGAGAATAAATCCAAAAATCACGGTACGGCGCGGGCGTTGGTGGCATCACGGTCAGCACTGTCACGGTCGCGCATCGGGCATGTGAAAGTGATTAGCTCGGTGTTGGAAAATTCACACGCGATTGAACGTTTGTCCGGTTATTAGCGTGCGTTCGGCGTGAAGCATTATACCAAAAATGACGATTCGTGTACAGGGTGATTCATGTTCAGCTACAGGGTGCCCGTTCTCGTGGACTATTCATCATGGACATCTCTACTGGCCAACAACGTCCTTTTGTTCCTGTTATATTTCGTAATGAAACATGTCGATACTTGAGCTCAACCACGCCGGAGGAAGAAGCACAGATGATCTCATCCGAAAACGCTGCGTGTGGCCAAACATGCATATCTTCTTAAAAAAAATTGTGAGAAATTGCATTAATTGTCAAACATCCAAAATAATCAAACACGAGAGGGCTCCGTTGCATGAATTTTTACCACCAGACAAAGGATCTTATTGGATCCATATAGACCCATCAAACGGAAATTTATATAAAATAGAATAGAATAGAATGGATTTTATTGTTTATTTGATATATATTTTGACTTGTATCGATAGATTCACACGTTGGCCCATTGCAAAACCTATTCCTGACCAATCAGCAGAAACAGTTGCAAAAGTATTAGTCGACCAATGAATCAGGATTTTTGGAGTACCAAAAGTAAAAGCCTTGTATCAAGGACGTAGCTTTGAAACAAATTTGTTTCGTTCGTTGGCCAAATTACTCGGTATAAAAGTATGCCATACTACGTATCATCCCCAAGCCAATGGTATACTTGAAAGGTGGCATCAATCATTGAAAGCTTCGTTGACGACTCAAGGAAACATAGTGGACTGATAAACTCTCCATAATTCTTCTAGGTTTGAGAAATGCAGTTAAACAAGACATTGAATCATCTCCGACAGAACTTGTGTTTGGTACATCTCTTCGACTACCCGGTGATTTCCTTGAAATATCAACAGAAATTTCAGCACCAGATTCCCATGATAGCAATCTAAAACACTTCATCAGCAATTTGAAACAGACAAGAACTTCTTGACATCGAAGCAAATAATATAATATATGCATCCAGAACTCAATAATTGCATCCATGTATTTCTATGAGACGATTCTGTAAGAAAACCTTTGGTTCCTCCGTATTCAGGCCCTCACAAAATCGTTTCAGTTTTGGAAAGAATCTACGTCAGCTCTGTGGGTTGTGCAGCCAAACCAAATCCCCAACCTGGAGCCCGCCTTTCTCAGTGTTCACGTCATTAGCCCTCATCCGGTCGCTGGCACTCTGGATGTTCAAACGGACTCGTTGATGTATGTCTTCTATCTTTCTGCAAAGATCGCTTGCGTAGTCTTTCTCAGCGACATTTTCACCCGGTAGACATCCAAACTTCAGGTCGCAGGGCAGCCGGAGTTCACGACCCAGGATGATCCATGCTGGGGTTTCACCTGTCGATTAGTGAAGTGCAGATCGGTATGCCAAGAGGAACAGGTGGAGGTGTTCGTCCCAGTCTCTTTGATGATCAGAGACAACCTTGGCCAAGTGTCGATCGATGGTCCGGTTCATTCTCTCCACCATGCCATCCGATTGAGGGGTTTAACGCCATCGTTCACGTCTTCTCCATTTTCAAGACATCGCAGATCTTCTGGAATAACGCCGATTCAAAGTTTCTGCCTTGGTCTGGATGCAGCTCCGATGGAACATCAAAACGGCACATCCATTCTTTAATCAGGACATCAGCTAAGGTAGCCGGTTCTCGGTTTGGCAAGGCATACGCTTCGGCCCACTTGCCGAAGTAGTCCATAACGACCGGAATGTATTGGTTTCCTTTGCCTGACACGGGGAATGGTCGAGTCACATCTATAGCGATCCTCTGGAATGGGCTTTCAACATTGTACTGGCGCATAGGAGCACAAACGCACATATCACTCAAAATATATAGGAAACTCCCATGCAATAGTTTGAAATGAAATTCGCCAGCGCCCTTCAACGGGTAGTCCTGGTACTTTTGACTTTTTTTCTCATAAATGTAAAGAAATTTGTTTTGATTGCATACGGTGGAGCCATCTATTGGATAAAATAGGATTTATACCACGTTCACAATTATAATTCAAATATTTATCACATGGTATATCAAAAGTTATTCTGAAAATATGCATAACTATTTTTCAAAAACGTTCATTTTATAATCTCTAAAAACTTTATCCTGGACAAATGCAACCTATGCATATTTTTCAGTTTATAACTTTTGATAAGCCATGTGAATCAATATGACTAAATCAAATTTCGAATGTTGAATCTATAAAATGCAAACCACAGTATTTATAGGACTTGTATACCTAGTTGTGCTTCAGTTTTGTTGTTCAAAATCGGATTTTTAACATGTTGAACCAATTTTTCTAAAACAGTGGAAGAATTTTTATTGGAAAAGATGTGTTTCGTTGAAAATATCCACACATCCACGGGACGATAAATTCCTCATAGAACTCACTCAGCTTACATTATAGTCCAATCCAAGGCTCAAACACCAATTTTAAGATGATCTAGGTACTGGAAAGTAAAAATTTTCGGCACAAAATTCAAATTACACGTGAAATGACAATGACATCTAGGGTTAGGGATTGGTTATTTATGGCAACCGTTGTTGAGGAAAACCTCCGTGTCTAGCGCCATCCAACGGGCAGTCCTCTAAACAAATCCAACTTGATTAACTGGTTGCCTTAAATCTTATTAACATCAACTCCCATCCAAGTTTCCTATATATTTTGAGTGATATGTGCACAAACGGCACATTTCCTGAACAACTCCCGCACGTCGGCCTGGCAATTACCCAGTAAAACCAATCTCGCAGCTTTCCCAGTGTCTTGATTACATCCAGATGTCCACCCGTGATGCCATCATGGACCTCTTTCATTACTTCTGCCTGTCTGTCTCTAGGAACGACTAACTGCCTCCGATCATCCGTGCCATCCAGATTTTTTACCAGCCTCTTCAGGATGCCGTCATCAAGAAACATCGAGTCCCATTGAGCCCAGTACGACTTCACGATGGTCGGAAAACGCGCGAATTCTTGTCAATTTGGTCGTTGGCCTGTTTCCATCCGATGACTAGCTTCAGATCTGGATCTTTCTCCTGGTCTTTACGAAGTGCGTCAGACTGACAGAGGTCGACTACCACAGTTGTTCTGCACATGCTGGCTTTCTTCTCCTCAGCTCTATGTAAGTGCTAACAGAGTTCTGGGCAAGGTCTTCTGGAAAATGTATCAGCATTCTTGTAGCTTGATCCAGCTTGATGTCCAGTGTCGAAATCGAACTCCTGGAGTCTCTTTATCCAACGAGCCACTTGACCTTCCGGGTTCTTGAATTGTAGAAGCCACTTGGGTGCAGCATGGTCAGCAGAAAATAGAAGTACTTGTGGAAGTGCTCTGTCCGTTTGACTACTGCTAGCAGCCCTCTTCTCGTGACGCAGTAGTTCCGTTCAGGTTTTGACAACGTTTTGCTAAAGTAACCGATGACCTTCTCATGTCCCTGCTGTCTGGGACAGCACCGCACAAAGTCCTACGTTGTTTGCATCCGTGTCAAGGATGAAGTTTCCTTCGGGTAGTGGATAGCTTAGGATAGGGGCGCTGGAGAGTGCCCTTTTCAACGTGCCGAAGGCTTCCTGGCAATCTTCGTCCCATTAGAATCGTCTTAGTTTTTCAGTGAGCATTTGAAGAGGCCGGGCAAGGTTCGCAAATCCTTGGACATACCGCCGGTAGTAAGTACAAGGTGTTCACAGATAAATGTATTATCTTTTTTATTCGATGTATGAGAAAAGAGGTTTCGAATGAAAGTTTAATGGTTCAAAATAAATTTTGTGAAAACAAGGTTCGGACAGGTGGGGCGCCCATAGGCCCGAACTTGGATTGAATGAGCGCCGCAGGCGATAAATCGTGAGGAGGAGATTCCTTCTTTCTAATTAATTTAGTCTCAAACTATAACTCTTAACATATTTAACGGTACTTCCAACGTCTGCGCATCAGTGCTCCAACGCGTTTGTGCTGATCTTGGTATTCCTTTGTCACGAACATCTTTTAAGGCTGGTGCTCTGAGGATTTTGAAAAAAAAATGGAAATCCTATCGAGATGTAAAACAAAATCTCATGCTCGATATACTTGATTTTGCTTGTTCCTTGTTGAATTGGTGACCATAGGAAATTAGGAGTACACTAAATGTGCATTTTCATAAACCTCCTCGATTTTGACATTATTCACGCCTCTCAAATGTCCTCTCTTTGCTGGAATGTGGCATTGCCACATCTTCAATCTTCCAAAAGATTGCAAGACTGCTATTATTTCATCATTCAAATCTTGATGTGTTTTTCAATAATTTTACTTTCTGATCAAGGGGAAGCGGGTTCTGACCCCCAAAACCCCTCCCCGTGGCTACGCCTCCGAAACGAAGTAGTTGTCAATAGATGTCAACTTTTCAAGAAATATTTGAAAATGTTATATTGCGAAGTGGAAAAAGTTGAAATATTCTTTTTATACATACAGGTTGACCCAGTTTTATCCTACAATATTTTAAATTGAGATTCTACCTTGCATTCTACTGAGTAAATAAAATGAACAGTTTTTAGTCTAACCTTCTGAAATATTCAGTTTGTTTTTAGATGCTTTTTTGAAAATGGATATAACTCCTATTGTTTGAGTGGATTTTGTCATGGTTCGAAGGGCTCTTTCGTCGTCTTTCAGAATAAATGTCTATAAAATAAAGATTGCTTATTTTAATTAGTAGAATCTAAATTTTAAATATTGTCGGATAAAATTGGGTCACTCCGTAAGTTTTTTAAATCCTTTTTGAAAAGTTGACATCTATCAACAATTACCTGATTTCCAAATAAGATTTCCAAATAATACCATACATTTTAAAACATGCTCGAAAAAATTACAAATCTCTGATGTGAATATCTTCTTATTGGTTGAGTTTGGGTATAGGGTATGCAATATGAAAAATGTCCAGAATTTTCCAGATAATGCGAAAATCAAATAAACGAATAGGGTTGCGATCTGAAATAAGAAAGTTGTTACCCATCCACCGACTCTGATAAATATAATTACACAGACCTCCAAAAGTCTTGTACCCCCATGTTTTTTTCACATTTCTAGAGATATTGAAAATCTGGTCACATAAATGAGTACTCTATTTTTTTTCTGACTTTTTCTTTTTTGAAAATTCGTTGTGCCTTTATGACCTCTGAAATAAAAATACACTCCTGGCGGTTTTTCAAAGTTGTTCTGGAAAAAAAATGGATAACTCCATCAAAAAGAGGGGCAAAAATTATACTGGTCCTGTAAATTACAGTACGATTGATAATTTTATATCCTAGATATGCGATTTTGAAGATACATTTTAAATGGGGAAAAATCATGGAGGTCCAAGACTTTTGGAGGTGTGTGTATTGTGACTGTGATTTGCTAATCGTCTATTCTCTTTTGAGGAAATACATAATATACTCATGTTACACTATACTAGGCAAAGATATCAGAAAATTCAGAGATTATTCAAGATATTTGAACGAGCAACCTAAATCGTCATGAATGTATCGGGTGAAACAATATTGCTTTGCCTTTAATTTTTCTGACGAATCAAATATTTGTGATGTTTTGGATAAGACAATAATTCTTTGGGCAATCTAACTTCGCTACCCGGTAGATACTGATTTTGATCATTTCGAAATAACCCTCAGCTTTTCGTATCTGTTGTTTGTATCTAAAGCAATTCAATCAGCTCAATTATGACATTCTTCTTAATAATAGGATTGATTTCTGACAAAAGTCATAAGTATTTTTTTTTGATCAGATCAAGACATCGGGACAAGACTACAATCAAGTAGTGAACAGAGTGGACAATGAATGTATGCAAGAGTTGTTGATGCGAGAAAATATGATTCCCATAATTTGAACATGCTTCGTTCCGAAGATGCAAGATACCAAATCTGCCGAATTGAGCATCAATTCTAGAGATTTGAAATTTTGACTTTCGAACTAAGAAAACATTCACGCTGAACTTCACCTTAACTTCACGTCTAAGAAATAATCAGCCTTGGTTCCGTAATCTTGGATTGAGGTCAGCTGGAAATAAATCTGTAGACTTCATGGAATCTGAATTTTCTTTTCAAAATTTGGCAAACTATTCGCTATAGGAGACACTATCAGACACGCAACGCCAAGTATCAAAACCGTAATCTTGGATATCTGGTTTTACATTGCGGTAGAGATCAGTGCGTTGAATTCACAGATCAAAATGTTGTGTTTGTGAGGCTGTAGTTTACTTCCAACATGCAAAACGGGGTTTATTTTTCATTTCAATGATGTTCACCTCGGCCGTTTTCAAAAGGCCTTTTCATCGAGAGCGCATTCTCTTTATGCTTTCAAACAGATCATTAGAGCCCAAATTATGAAGAGAAAAAAAGTTATTCTTAGTTCTTGAGGCTACGTTCGTTGTTTTGGAAATCGAGTTAAATTGTCTTTGGTGGTTGTGTCAAATGTTCGAGTTTTCATTCACAAATTGTAGTAATCTCTAGCTTACTGCTTGGATAAGTGGTTTATAATCAGAGTAGGTATCTAATGAATCATCCACTGGTTCACATTAGAGAAAAATAGAAGGATAATGGGATCAGGGTCATCCTGCGCGACGGGCTTGATTTTAAGGTATTTATACAGGGTGTCCGGGAAAATGTGGGAGATCTCTCGGATTCAGATAGAACATTGAAAAATAAGATGACAAGTTCCCATAAATTTTTTTCCTAGCGGCCCTCCCTACGGAGATACGGTCCCCTAAAGGACCCCACTGGAAATCGGTTTTTCTTGAATAACTTTTAAACGACTCAATATAATTCAATGAAAATTTAATATGATAAACAGTAGTAAGGACCTCTCAAAATACTTCCCTTAAAACATAATTAGCTTGTTTAGTTTACCGGGGACGGACTAGATTGTACATTTTAACGCTCAAATTTTTAACACCCTGTATGATAAGGAGTTAAAAAAAATAAATTTGGATACCTTGAACATTAAGCTAAAGAAAAGGTACTCTTGTTCATTGTCGATAAAATGAACCATTTTCGAGAAAAAACAATTTTTATTAAACAAAACCTCGAAAAAAGCCACGACGAAGTGGTAATCTTGACGAAATTGTGAACCTAACGCTAGGAAAAAAATTTATGGGAACTTGTCATCTGATAGAATATTAAATAATAAGAGGTTATTCATAAAGTTGAACGACCTATGTTATTACCCAACCGAAAGGTAGCGATAAAGACAGAATGTTGGTCATAATCTAGTGATATTCCACCGAAATTCAAAATAAATATATTCTTGTCCTTGAAGGAAACGTTTCTGGTTATTTTCGAATAAGTTTAGACTTCTTTGTTTTCCTTGTCGTCGTTGTTCACGACACAATTAACGTTTATTTTTAGTTACCTGTAACTACATTGAATAACTTACAGGAAAATGATCTAATAGAAATATTTATGTCGTTAATAACATTTAGTTGTCTCAAGCTCAATAACTAATAGCTGTTTATGACATTGAAGTTGAATTGTAAGGTAGTTGTATACCAAATCACGACATTTTTCTTTTCTTTTGGTCAAGAGAATTGAATTGAATTGCTTGTTGGGATTGCTTTTTTACTCTTCAAAATACTCGACCTCAATCTTTTGTGTCATCCCTGGTTACTTATTGTATCACCTCTAGATAAGTTTCGAGTCTTTTGATGTACGGTAGATATTCGCGATCTTGCGTCACTTTGTAGGTGGACATTGCTTTTCCAAATGACCATAAGTCTGATTTGTGAGAGAGCTTCATAATCTATCAAAATGTGCATGATGTACAGGTTTCTTTTATTTTCCGTATCCACTCAGCCTATGTTTTCTAGATGTTCTTCAACCAGGTGTCCTGTAGGGATTTCAAATATATGTTTCAGGTCATCACTATTTTCTGGTAAAAGGTTGTTAGCGATCACCCTGATTGCTCCATCTTAGGTTTTTCCAATATGAGAACTTCAACAAAATATCTCCGTATTTCAATCAATCAATCAAAAAATACTTTGTTATCAAAAAATATTTAAACATTCGTTGACGAATAGGTAGTTTGAAATATAGAATGTCACGCAAATTAAAATATAAATGAATATCATGAAAGTTATATATTAACCTAAGTTCACATATGATAAGAGACATACGTTTGGTAGTGATACTTATACATGGGGTTCAAAAAATAGTCAGTCAATGTGTCATTAGCCCAATTTATTAAAATTCTCTTCACACTAGCCCTGAATTTTCGAATATCCTCACACTGTCGAGTCTAAGAGATGATTATTTATATTCCTTTCATCAAACAAAATTGCCTTCTGTCTTGTAGACGATGCCGATGTAGGTCTAGGAAGGGTGATATTATATATAGCTTGACCGGTTAAATGCTCATGTCCAGTAAAATGCAATCTATCCTGGATCTTGGAAGTTGATGAAGCTACCTCCAAAATAAACAGAGAAGTTGTTCTTTTCTCAAAAGACAGGTCTACAAGATTCAAAAGAACCAATTCTAGACAATGATCTGACTGATGAACCTCTTTTGAAGAACAAGCAACGAGCTCAATAATCCCTGATTAACATAACCCCAAATCGCGATGCTTTAACGCAGGTGAATGAACCAGAGAATGATAAACAGTTTTTGTCAGTTGAGTACCCAATTCTTTAGCAGCCACTTTTAAAGAAATCTATAAAATGTGTTTCTCAAATTCAAGATTCCGGTCAAGAATGACGCTCAAAAACTTTGCATGCTCTTTGCTCCAAACGACAAGATTCAAGCAGAATTTCCTCAACTGAGCCCCTGAAAAAAACAATATGCGTCTTTTACACTTTGAAAGTGAGAAGGTTATCATTGAACTAGCTCCTTATCAAACCAATATCAGTCGTTATGATTTCATCCAGTACAGAAGCATCCCTATGACGCCAAACGATAGAAGTGTCATCTGCAAAAAAAGTTAAAGTACCTTGAATTGGCCATCGAGTCAAATCATTCACGTACAAAAGAGATAGGATATGATCAAGTACAGGACCCTTGGGAACTTTATCTTAGCCAGATCTGGAGAATCTAGGCCCACTGACGCCTATCGGACAAAAATGACTTGAACTACACTTACTGAACACACCTCTGAAGCTATAACTTTCCAATTACCTCAGCAAGATTCCATGATCTACGCAATCGAAAGCCTTCGATAGATCACCAAAGACCGATGCTGCTCCTTCTTTACTCTTCACACCTGAATAAACCCCCTTCAAGAAGTTTTACAGTAGGGCTTCGCAAGACCAAGTCCAAGACCAAGACTGCCAGTCTTGGTCTTGGTCTCGGAAAATAAATTTGGTCTTGGTCTTGATAGTCTTGGTATACCGAATTTTCAAAATACTCATAACATACGGCATAACAATTCTTCAATAGATGTTTTCCATAAAACATCAGTAAATGTTTCATTAAAGTCGCAGTTCTGAACCGAAGAAAAAAATTAATTCCTATTGTATAGTTTAGCCTTATAGGCAATAGAATATGCAAACAACAATTGTCGATTAAAAAAAAAACGTTTTAAAAATGCGAAAGGCATACGATCTGTTTGTAACAAAAAGATACAAGTACTCTTTCTTATTATTTATTATTACCTGGATGGCGGTACGATTTCAACAAGCTGCACGAAATAGCAGATTGTCTCTTTTTATTCAAATTTATAGCATGTGACATCAAAAACGTACGTCTCTTGAATTCCAAGAGCGTTTTTTTTTTTATTGTGAATGGTTTGCATAATATTCTATTTTCTATTGGGCCAAATTATACGGAATCTATTTTTTTACTTACTTTTTCAACCATAAGAACTTATCCAGGGGCGCTATTCTGTACACGTTACCGAGAGCCGTCGGTATCGGTAACTGTCAGATACCGATAGTTATCGTCAAGCCGCTCTGTGTGCTATTCTGTATGCTTAGTTACCGACCAATATCGGTAAATCAAGCCGACGAGAATCGGTATCTGTACCGTGATCTCCCCATCCCTACGGTGGCCGTTACCGATGTTGATATTTGTTTCGTAGTTTAAGTTTTACCTTGAATTGGCGGATTTATTAAGTACGTTTAGAATATTTTCAAAGATATTTTTCATTATAGTGTTCAATTTAGTATTTTATTAAAAGTTTAAGTGACAATAAATAAGCATTAAAAATTTGACATGACATTAGAGATAGGTATTTCATTCAACATAATTTAGACTATTACAAAAAATCTTTTACATTGAATAGCGAATATATTATCACTTAGGTAGTTACCTTTTATAAAATACCAAACTGAACACTACCAGTTTGGTATTTTATAAAAGGTTCCTACCTAAGTGATAATATATTTGCAAGTTTTTCTAAAATATGACATTGGAGATAGGTATTTGATTCAATATTTATTGATTTATTGTTTTATGATATATGGTCCCTCTATGCGATATCAAACCACTGCGATTTGCTGAAAAGATTTTTGATAAATTTGAGACAGTCATTCAATTCAAAAATTGCTTTCCAAATATTAACTGCATAATTATCACTCAACATGACCATGCATGCACCTTCTGATAACACAATCACACTATACATTCATAATAACTTTGAATTTATATGATTTTACTCGAAGCGTCAAACACCTCGCAACTCAAACCGAACAGTAACAGCAATAGACTGTGAAGCACCTTCTTCACCGGACACAGAAACATATGAATTTAAAGTGAATAATAGTCAATATAGCTAGGTTCAAGTCTATAATCAAGTTTTTATAGTGAAACAGTTGTTGTGGATTAACCTTATAACCAATATAGTAGTATCATGAATAAATTAAAGGAATTAACAGGTAGAATCTATAAATAAATAAATTCTAAATTCTTCACTTGAGCACAAAAATGCCAACCACACTCCAAGAATAAAGCGTTTTTCTCTTAGACGCTTCACTCGACCCTTAATGAAATTTATTTAGATAAAACAAAAATAAAAATTTAACTTTGACATCCTGTTATCTCAAAAACAAAGCGTTTTCGCAAAAAAAATTGTGTATGGTAAATAATTTTTTTTTTTAGTGTAAAGAATACTGTTCAAATATTTCAACCTAATTCCGGGACACCCAAGGCAAAATTGCTTGAACTGAATTCGAACAATATTCAATCATAAAAACAACTATATTATCAGTTTTTTGATTGATCATTCTGTTTTGTTAATCTACACAGAGGTCTAATAAATTCTTGGACATTGGTAAATCTTTAATGTCAAACGGCAGTGCAATATTAAAATAAAAGCCCATTTGAATTCACGCCATATTACTGTACTTAGGTATACCTACGCCAAATATATACTCCAAGTTCCACACAGACAAACATATAATATAACAAACCGGTAGATAGATTCGAGTAAATATACTTTAAATAGGTACCTCAAATCGAGTAAAAAGTTCATATTTTGAGAAAGTGATATTTTAGCGCGATAATTTTTTAACTCTTTATCTAGAAATGTAAAAAAAAGTAAACTGCTACAAGCAGCAAGATTGACTCTTTATATTTTGTATAATAGATGGAGGACATACACTTAATTATTTTCATTCAAATAGTCGACATTGTTAGTTGCGAATCCTTCATCAAGTTCCTATAACTTGACGCAAAAGTTTTGTCCAGGCTTGCCTTCATATCTAAATGAATAAATGTGACAATGAATGGACAACATTCACTGACCTTATAGCTTTTGTAGTCATTTTTTTTATTCGATAACGAGTCTTTGCGAAAAACACAAACCTTGGTAACTTTCAAAGCAAATCCAAAAATGTCAACTGAGCGGCGAAATGGAATACGCTCGTGGACGGATCTGACAGGTCTGCTTATCGCTCATTGGCTGAACGTACCAAATCGATCGTTATCGGTATATAACGATAGTTGACGGTTGCATTTCCGACAGTCGGTAACTATGGCATACAGAATAGCGTCGTCGTGATCCCATCGGCCGCGCAACCGTTAAATGTCGGTAGTTACCGATACCGACGGCCAACGGAATCATGTACAGAATAGCGCTCCAGGCACCCATGCCAAACAAAGGTTACCGAAAAGCATCGCATAGCTCGTTTTGCATTTCATTCGCCTATTCACAACCAGTAGATTTGGATTAGTTAGTGCGAGGTTTGAGTAACTGGCAACGCTGTCTTGTCTTCCGGTAAACCGATTCTAGCACGGTTTGTCAATACAGTACAACCTCGATAATCCGAACTAGTTATTGCAAAGTACCGTTCGAAGTATCGATTTGTTCGGATTATCGGCTTAATTTTTTGGACAAAACAACTTTTTAAAACAATCTAAATGACGCAAAAAACAAAATAAAGTGACGACAGAAAAAAATACATCAAATAAAAAACACTTGAGTGTTGAGAGAAAAAAAAATTGTTATTTTTTGTTATATGTTTCTGCTACTTTGCCCTCTTTCTTTTTCAATTCCTTGAGGAGAATGTAGTTTCAAACTAATGAAAAAACATTTTATCTGTTTCTCACCAAAAATATATTCTCTTTTTGAGACTCTATACTCCCTAAATTCAAGAATACGGTAGCTATAATTGGATTATCGAGATTTGTTCGGATTATGACTATTTTTTGGATTAGTGAATGTTCGGATTAGCGCAGTTTTGGATTATGGAGGTTGTCCTGTATAGAGAATAGGTATACAATTATTCCTCCCAAAAATGTCCTCAATACCTACTTGTATATTCATCAAAACTATGATGAATATACAAGAATAAAGAATATTTTTAGTATTCAGTACCTAACACATTATTATTTACTCTCACGTATTTTTTAGGAATGTAGGTACATTACTCGATGGTTTGAGCATTTTGTTACATTTGTTTATAACTTGATAAAGAGTGCGATAAATTTCTTTAAACATTGTAATTGTTTGATAAGATAAGGGAGGCAGAACGTCCTCACACATGGTGTGTACAAATTTCGTTCGCCTATTTCGAATGATTCAAAAGTTAGAAGGGGGAAACTTTTAGAGCCCCAATGTTTATGTCATTAGAGGTTCCGGTGGAATCCTGGCAAACTGGTTGGGGGTGCAGAAGGTGTTAACCTTCAAAAAATGTCATCATACTCCTCTTGGTCAATTTTTCAATTACTTCAGATAATACAGAGAGAAGTGAAATAGGTCTGAAATTACTAGGATCATCAGGATTATCACCCTTGAAAATAGGAATAACACTCACGATTTTCAACCATTCGAAAAAATGACCAGAGCACCAGGAATTATTCATTGCTATGATTCATCATTACCTTAAGATCTTTCATTCTTAATTTCAAGAAGACATCCACGAACCTCCTCATCATGTGTGGGAACCAAAAAGAAGGTATCACCCCAATCCAGATCATTCAAGTATAACAGAGGATCAATAACGGTCCCAATCCAAGCGTCGGTCGGCAACAGTAGAAAGTATTGAGAAAATCTGGAGTTGATTTCGGCACTGTCAATGCCCGATTTCTTTCCTCGATCTCAATAATTATGGACCAGATTTTCCTTTGAAGATTACGGGAATCATCAAATATTTTACTGTAATACCTGTCCTTAGCTTTTCTAAGATTCTAAAAAGTGAACGATATGCCTGAAATAAAATTAAAAAACCGATTAATGGCAAATGTTCTCTTGTTGAATTTCGTAAGGAGAAACTGCCCTAGTTATCCAAGGTTTCCATACTGCGAAAAGTCTCAAAGGGCACAGAGGATGAATCAAAAATCAAAGGTCAATCAGCTGAAGAACAACTTTCCTTGAACTTGAGCTGAAGTAGGTGTTGCTCAATAAACGACCAATATTAGCATAGCCAACGCACTGGTGAGGCTTGTAGTAGAATCCAGAAAGTTGATATCAAATACGTGGAATGGACCAAGAATTTGAAGATGCGTCAAAAAGTCATTTTTAATAAAAGTTTTTGCTTGTTCTAAGAATAAAATTTTGGCGAAAAAAAAATTCTTCAAATTACAAAGAGACAAAAAAAAAACAGATTCTGAAAGTTACTAGAGGAAACTAATAATTTTTTTTTATTTTGGACGGAACCATAAGTATGATACATGGCTGGTAAAAAAGTACCAAATTGTTATTTTGTGTGAGTCTGAAAAAATACTTGAGGGATATAATTATGTATACTCTTATGACTATCTCTCTAAATAGTGATTCAAGCTTTTTATGGACAATTGAATTTTCAAGATAAGTCAAAACCTTACCAGAAATGACATCCTTATGAATCGCTATGAACCTGACAAACTGTCCCTACCATAAGGCAATCAAAATTTTTGGATGCTATGATTATTTTCCAACAACTTCCAATAGATAAATAATTGAACAAACATGGTTGTTTCGCATGAACTGCTAATTCATGGATACAGTATTGCTCTATGATATGATATGATATATATACCTTTAATGATATTTTGCTCTGGTTGCATACGTCTCAATGTTCAAATATAGAATGTGTGAAAAACTAAAATATTGATATCCTGAACTTGAGCAAATCCAGGTCAGTTTTGAAATATCAATTATTTTCCCGATATCTGGTTTGTTCATCGATCTTATAATGAACGCTTTGAAGAATACCGTGAATTGGTTCAATAGGGACATATTTCTGTATCATATCATTCTATAATAGAAAAAGTTTATAACGGTTTGACATGCAGCGCTTTCCGACAGTAATATGAAAATTGGTGAAAGAGAAGAACGTCTTGTTCGTGATTGTGTTGTGGAATGTGCCGTAGTTCACGTGCATGTGTGACGTTCCTAACATTAAACCGATTATTATTTTTATTTATGTCCAACTGTTTCCAAAACCAACTACTTATTAACAATAAATTTTGATTCTTTTGGAAAAATTGCTAATGCCCAGATTATTGAGAAAGTTTTTCAATATAATGCCACTTCACCAGTCTGTTAGTGCCGATAAAAAGGTGATTAGATACAATTCTTCATTCCTCATAATTTATGTAAACAGATGGATACTACGTCGTGTGCATAGATCCGTTGGACAAAACATCTTTTCTTTGTGAGCTAAGCTGATAACCTATCATGTCATTGTGACCATTGTCTTCGACAGTTATGTAGCAGGGTCGAAAACATCCAGGCCATGCCGAAATAGGAATTCTTGAACTAAAACGACTGTACTTCAATGAGTGGTTGTGGAATACCTTCATAATGTATTTTTTCAAGCTTACTTTTTGCAAAAATATGCTTTCAAATTATTTTTTCAATAGGTTTATTTTCTTCAATATGTATATTTATGAACCGATTGATAGTTCCAAGAAGGAAGTGATGGTCGTAGATTTATTACACGATTTCCACACCATCTTTCAGCCTACCAATATATTTCCTAAACATTTCATCTCTTACAAGATTCTAGAAAATGTGACCAATTTTCCAAATACTACTAACCACGGTATTTTTTTTTCAGTTTTCCCTTCAAGACAACGGATCCGCCAAATTTTTTCAAAGTGGAATCCATACTCCCAAGATGGGTGAAAAAGTTGCCCAGGTGAGTTAGTTCGCCGAAACATCATATTTTTGTATCTATTTAATTCAACATAAAGACATCAGAATCTGATAGTGATAATCATCTCGCATTAGGTATACAGTGCGGCTCTAAAAGGTCCCCCCCTATTTTTTATAATGTGTGCACCAAAAATTTTGAAACTTATCATACTTCAATTGCTGTCGAAATACTACTTTTTGATGTTACTGACTTACTTTAAGTATTCAAGATGGTGGCTGGGCGCCATTTTGAAACCTTTTTTTAAATAAAAATGGAGGTCGTGTGACACATCATTCGAAAGGTCTTATCGAGTAGATTATTGTGTGAAAATTTCATCGGATTAAACGCATCCGTGCGGATATGACAGACTGTCAAACTAACAAGATAAAGAAATTCGTGAAATAAGAACAAAGAAAGCATACTTCAATTTTTATTGTAAAAATTGTTGAAAAAATCCGCCTTTGACCCCCAAACAATGAAATAATCTGTCTGAGAACTCCTGACGGACTTTGTCGAATGTATCGACATTAATATTTTGACAAAAAGCAGTAATTCTTTGCTGTAAATCTAAAAGAGAGTATATCTGTGTTGCATATACTTTCTGTTTTGAATATCCCCATAAAAAAAAGTCTAATGGTGTTAAATCGGGCGACCTGGCAGGCCATTCGATAGGACCCTGACGACCAATCCAACGATTCGGGTGAGCTATGTCCAAATACTGCCTTACATTTCTGCTGAAATGAGGAGGCGCACCATCCTGTTGAAAAATTGGTGCCATGCCAAATTTGTTGGGATTATTCTGACGTATTTGTACATTCAAAGGCCCTATTGTAGTTTTTAACAAGTTCAAATACAGGTCCCCTATCAAATTTTCATGAATGAAAACAGGACCAACAATATGGTTCCCCCATATGCCAGCCCATACGTTAACCTTCTCAGGATATTGCGTGTGGGTTTCCCTAAAAACATGCGGATTTACGTCACTCCAATAACGAACATTTTGCCGGTGTACACGGCCATTTAAAAAGAAAGTACACTCGTCACTAAAAAAATTTTGAACGTATCTCGGTTCTCGGCCTATTCTATCGGTCATAAATTCGCAAAATTCCACACGTCTGTCAGGATCATCTTTAGTCAACTGGTGCACCATTTGAAATTTATGAGGATAAAATTTTTGTTTTTTCAGCACTCGTTTTACAGAAGCAGAGGAAGTATCACAGATGTCTGCAACCTGTGAAGTCGACTGTCCAGGATTTACCACCATCTCACCAATGATTGCAATTTGTTTATCTTCCGAAATAGATGGTCACCCTTGATTCTTCAAGCTATGAACACTACCAGTCTCGATAAATTTCCGCACTAATTCGCGAAGATATTTCCTGCATATCGGACGGTCCGGAAAGCGCTAATTGAAGATTCTTTCCGTCTCATGGAAATTACGATTTCAGCCATAAATAAAAATTGCTTCAATTTTTTCTGCGAGGGGACGCGAATTAGGCATTTTTGTAACACTTCCTGATTAACACAATAATCAAACAACTGGCTCATATCGTTTCCAGATTTTCACATTTTGTTAAACTTTAGTGGTGATGTGAGGTAGTGTGGAAACTGTATCTCCATCTTAATTTAGATTATACTATTATAATGCTCATAAATGCTTTCCAAATTTTTTTTATTATCTTGAAATTCTTTATCCGCTTTGTATCAGCATTCCTATTTGTTAACCTGTACTGTTTTGCTCAGGTTCACCATCATTTCTCCGGAATCTGATGTGTCAGCTCGTTAAAAAATTGAAACGACATTTTCAAAAACTAAAAGTTTGGCAGGCTGTCATATCCGCACGGATGCGTTTAATCCTATGAAATTTCCACACAATTATATACTCGATAAGACCTTCCCGATGATGTGTCACACGACCTCCATTTTTATTAAAAAAAGGTTTCAAAATGGCGCCCAGCCACCATCTTGAATACTAAAAGTAAGTCAGTAACATCAAAAAGTAGTATTTCGACAGCAATTGAAGTATGCCAAGTTTCAAAATTTTTGGTGCACACATTTAAAAAAGGGGGTGGGGGCCTTTTAGAGGCGCATTGTATTTTGTCTGTGAGACCGGAGTTCACAATTGTAGAGGACATATTATTATTATTAACTATGGTGATATGACTACAGTAACCTTACATTTTTCAACTTTGAAATACTCTTTGAACCATCACAATATAGTATGTTCTTGAGAAACTGATAGAATATCAGAAAGTTATGAATATAAATATATAATGAAGATGATACGTCTAATCAATTCTCACTAGGACTTATTGCGTTCGCGTGATATCTCACTGTCTCATTTCACGAATTGTGATCTGGTTTGTACTTTCAAGAAGGATTTGACAAATAGCTCCACCATATCATATTATGGACTCAGTGTTGGTTTATCCTCATCCGTATTCTTCCGCTGAAGGGGTTTTTCAACGACACCATAAAGGTTTTGTTCAATGTCTAGAGCTTTTGAGTTGCATGTTCGGTTAGGATAATCTGCACGATTTTTTTTCCAGACATTCCTTTATATCAGTATCACGAGTGCGACTATATTCTATCTTATCTAATAGCAGAGAAAGCCTTAAATATATTCATTGAAATCCTCGCAGGTAAATGTACAACATCAGATCCTGATCCACTCCTTTTCATCAGCTGAGAAAATATTCTTCCTCGAGGAAAATAATGAACGGTGGCAAAAAACGGTCAGCTCACTCCATGCAGATCACTTTTGTTATGGAAGCAAAGATTTGGAATATTTCAGTTTGTAAAATTGATTGATCTCATGGTGTTAACTTCTCAAAGAAGGCAGCAAAATGCTTCTTTTTTTCCTATCAAAACCAAGTGCTGTGACAAAACCATTTATCAACCCAAAGTCATTATCCTACAAGAAACAAGTGCAATTGTTTATGAAGAAACTCATTGTTTTCTCTAGAACTTTCGTTTATTTAGAGAAATGCAACTCACTTTTCTCAATTATGAACAGCATTGCATAAGATAGTAATGAATTAATGTGAAAAAGTATAAAAAGAAATTTGGTCCATCACCAAATGTATCTTTCAATGTTTTGAAAATATGATTACCATTTTCAATAGTCAAGAAAAAAAAATTGACTTATTTGAAAAAAAGACAGGGTGGCAATTTGAAAAGGAAACAGAGTAGATTTTGAGCGCTTCGAGACATTTAAGAAAAAATCCTCGCACCCGTCGATTTTTGTTTTTTTTTTTTGGCATTTTCACCCCATGAAGGGCAAAACGAGAGAGGAAGTGACAAGGGCCCTCAAAATTTTGAATGACATGAGAGGTCGAGTGACACCTTATTTTGAAGGTATTTTTGTGTAGATTACGACCCACAAGTTTTACACTGCTAATATCCACCTTGTCATTACAGGGGCTTGCTAAAGCTACTGAAAAATAAACATTCTGAAGCATTTGTGGGGTGATTTGGCAGCATTCTTCAGCTACTAGTTGTTGCTGGTCTTCCACAGATATTGGCTGGATCGCATATATTTCAGTTTTTGAATGACTCCATGAAAAAAATCTGACGGGGTCAAATTAGGAGGACGTGGAGACCACTCAATAGCTCCTTTTCGCCCAATTTCTATCAACCTGGAAAAGTGTGGTCTACATATCGACAAAAAAAACAGAGGATGGTGGAGGGGCACACATCTTGCAATGGTTTCCAAAAATTTTTTTGTAACTTAAATTACTCCCTGAAATGGCTGTGTAGAAAGTATCGGTGTAAAACTCGGGGGCTATAGTCTACATGAAAATACCTTCAAAATGAGGTATTACTCGACCCCTTATACCATTTAAAATTTTGGGGGCCCTTGTCACCCACGCTAGAAGGGAAATAAAAAAATGGTCCCCCCTAAAATTAAAAATTGACGGGTCCAGGAGTTTTTTTCTCAAATATCTAGAGGCGCCCAAAATTAGCCCTGTTTCCTTTTCAAATGGCCACCCTGTATAGGTATTTTGTTCCGTCTCTTTGGCAGATAACACTTCGGAACTCCATAATGGTGATTTCGTCTTGTGAATATATCGATATCCGTGAAAATAGTACAGTGTGTCATTCAGAATGCCTATTGACTAACCCGAATGATCCGGTATTATAAGTACAATACCAATTCTAGTTAACAGACTTTTTTCACACCCTGTATAAAAAACATATCTATTTTTCAAAATATATTGAAAATCTGATCATTTGTTAAACTCACAAAGTTGATAACGAAAATGAGAGCGGAAAAGCTTTGAACAAGACAAGTATGTTTAATGTAGCAAGAAGATTTATTTCTTCCAGGAGATGAATATTTGGCGCATGATTTGTGGATACGTTCTACATTTTTTGACAGCTAAAAATGAGAGCTGGACGCCATTTTGAAAAAAAAACAAATGGAGGGGGTACCACACTTCAACGATCTTTTAATCCTTGTAACACCTCGAAAGTTGAAGTTGCTATCTCTCTTTAATTTTTCAATATCTATTCAGTATTTTTTCAAATTGGTGAAAAATTGCCGTTTTGACATTTTTAGCTGTCACTTATAATATGTTAAGAGACGCAATATGTGCTCATAAATAATTGGGTATCCAAATTTCGTTCTTGTATATTGAATGGTTTAAAAGTTAAGGGATGAGTCATTGAAGAATTATTGCACCTGAGTACTCGATTTGTAAACTAGCTGGTTATGCAACCAGTGAACTTTGTAATCTGGCTACTAAAAGTGCTCAACATGCATCTTCAGAAGCTTTCCAATTTAAAATTTCAAATACAAAATATATGCACATACATCACAACTGTACAGTAGTGTCGTGCCACGATATTCAATTGAAACAAGACCAATCAGGATTATCAAGAGATTTTGAGTCCACTAATAAAAAATGTGATACCTAGTATATCCGCTTGAAATGGCACCATATGGAAAATATTTAACAACAAAAATTTCCTCTATATCTTCTGTACTTATAAAAGAGCTTCTCCTAACTGACTCATCAACGCCGAGCCAAAACTATTATAGATAGAGCCATGAAAATTTGAAGAGATGTTCTGCTAAATTTTTATAGGTGTCTTGAGAAAGGATTTTGCGAAATCTTATCTGTAAGGGGGTAAAAAGGGTGTGGGTAGAAAAAATCATATAATGATGGAAAATTATGAATTTTTGGTCACATCAACTTGAAACTTCATATAAATAATCTTGAATGAAATTGATCACACATGTTTTGTTATTTCATTCGACATCAAACTTCATATTGCTTATCTTGAATAAAATCAATGGAATCCTTAAGGGGGTGAAAGGGGTGGAGGTGTGAAAAATCATAAATCAATGAAAAAAAAAGGATGAGCTTAATAAAACACGTGTATTGTCGATTTTCAAGTTTATGAGTGTAGATTTCAACGTTATTCGATAACATTCAAACAATTGCGGGCGAAGCCGGCGTGACGGGTACTGCTTGCGCTTTATGTAAAGTTCTGCATGGTGTAAGACCGAAAATGCAACCATCAGATATTGATTTTTCTTAGTCATATACGAGATTTCTTGAAATAAGATTTTTACTTAAGACTAAAGTACGTTATTCATTTGTGAAAAATTCAAAAATTGTTGTGAAGAAAAGTTGATAACAATTGAAAACCACTTTTAAATATCCAATAATTACATTAATCTACGTCAAAAATCAGGTTTTGTTTTTTTTTTACAACATTTTCAAGTTTTTGAAACTTTTTTGCCTCATTTGTTTATTCAATAGATAATCTGATTGAAATGATTAATCTAACAATAATTGCAGCTGTGTTTATTGAAATATCTTTCAATTTATATCTAAGAAAATTACTAGTCTAAAGAAAGCCTTATTTTCATCGTAGATAGTTGTATTTGGATTTTTGAATGTAGTTTTTGAATATGATCAACTTTTCTTCAAAACAATTTTCGATTTTGTCACAAATAAAGGTACATGGGAGAAACCTCGTATACGACAAAACAATAAATATATGTATAATGGTTGCATTCAAGGTCTTGGACCATGCAGAAAATGTTATGAGAAATAATGGCCGATATTTCAATGTCACTTTAACGGCCGATATTTCAATGTCCACTCAAGATTAAGGTACATTTTAAGGCCAATATTTCAATGTCACCTTGAATGACATTTAAGCTGAGGTATTCTTAAAGTAGATGTGGATTTTGAAATTGGTCACCGAGAGTGTCATTATTTTTCAATTGCGCCACTCCTTTCATTTATTTAAGGATCTAGTTTGGGTGTCACGATTGCAACGCGGCACACGGGAGACAGACTCAAGGTCCAAAATAACCTTCAAATGTACCTCAATCTTAAATGGACATCGAGATGTGAATCTTTAAATTGACTACCAAAAGTGCCTTATTTCAATCGAGCCACTCCTTTCATTTAGCCAAGGATCTAATGTGAGTGTCGCAATTGAAACACGGCACTTTCGGTCGACAACTTCAAAGTCCAAATTAACGTTCAAGTGTAGCTTGATCTTGAGTGAACGTTGGAATATAGGTCCTAAAATAACAACAGAGCAGTTGAGCAGAAAACGGCTGTTGTTGATATGACACATCACAAAATCGACGATCTCAATCCAAAATTTTGAACAGGGTTATTGATTATAAATGCCCCACCCCTCTAACGTTTTGATTTGACGTTCAAGAAACAAGTGTCCCAAATAAAAGTTTTATGGTTGGGAATGAAATTTTCAAAAAACCTGTTTTCACGTAAACAGGAGGTTACAAAAAGTCTGGGGAGGTCTAACTTTCTTATTTTAATGTTAAACTGAAAGGTTGGTACATAACCGTCATAAATGTCGAGAGTTACATTCAGATGAGTAGTGCCCTCCTTATACCTTGTTTACACCTGTAAAACAATGTCTCTTTATTCCATGGGCGAGAGGTACAGCTCGAACAGACCCCACATCTATTCGCGTTTGCTGATTTGCGAACCAATTGATGGCAGTGGTTCCTTGAAACAGCCGCTACACATGCATACCCTGACTAGGGTATTGTGCAAAGAGTTACATTCATGGTAGAAAGAAACAAGGTATGTCAGCCTCATGAGAAAACCGTGGCTTTTATTGCGCAGTGAGGTCCCAAGATCAGTATACAAGAGGTTGCCACACTTCGCCTGAGGTAAGAGACGAAGGGGGCAAATATGACGTCATCGGTGTCAAGCGTCTGCAGTAGACTGAATTCTGTCATTCGTTTGCATCTGTCCGCATCGTATCGTATCATGTGTGATTCGCAAGGTTGCCAGAGCTACTGCTTCAACAGGAGATCCACTGATTTTGGCCATGGATTTCTGTTCTACTGATTTTGATAGGGATCATCTGGCAACACTGACCATAGATGACGTCATGTCTGTAAAAGTGAGGCAATCTGTTATATACTGACCTTGATCTTGGTGAGGTTCTACGCTTTCTATGAATAATAGCATAACAAATAAGTTGTTTCATTAGCTGTGGTTATTATCAAATTCAAGAATTCTTATAAATACATAATCACAAAACATACCTTGAAAAATAACTTCTTGTCTTTATTCTTCATTCCTTGTTATGGCATTTACTATATTATCCCAACTTTTCCATCTTCGTTGAAGTTTGATATCAAGCAATCCAAAACCAGATTTCAGTAACCAGGTAACAAAATTACGAACGTAGGAATGAGAGATATGACTTGAAATACTCAGATTGATCAAATTTTAAGTAAACATTATTGGATTGACTATGTGTAGACTCGTTCCTCATATCTCAGTTATCCGTAATTTGACTTCTGACAAGACACTCAGTCAACGTTACCTACTTGCAAATAATACTGTACACCTCCCAATCAAAATATAGGTAAATTACTAAAATATTATGTTTGATTTTGGGCAAAATAGATATGGGAAAAATAGCCTCTAATCAAAGTAGGTTAGTCAAGTACCGCTTTGCGATTTCTCTCGAAATTTTTACGTGAATTATTGTTTCTGAGAGAAGCCCATTTGCGATAAATCGCCTATATGGCAACAGTGTATTTCTGTAGCGGATGACGTCAAAATGAGAAGCTCGTTGGCATACCTTGTTTCTTTTTACCATTGTTACATGATGTGAGTGGTGCCATGCTGCCTTACTGATGATTCCATATTCGGATGAAACCGGTATAAGGATGGCACTACTCACATGGATGTAACTCTCGACATTCATCACGGTTCTGTACCAACCTTTCCGTTTAACATCGGATAACCGTAAAGCAATGTCTCTTTATTTCTTAATTCAAATTGATACCCTATTTTTTATTTGATATTTGGATTCTCTTTCAAAATGTCATTTCAATTTCTATATAGCATTTCCTATACCTAAGTCTATTGTATTAAAAGATATTTGATTTTTATGAATCAAACAATTCCAGATTAATAACAAACATGTGAAATATATCTATGATTTCGAAGTATTGATGCTCGTATTGGAGAAGATGACACGTCATTAAGTACTTTTAAAGTGTCGGAGTATCAACGTTCTGTATTTAACTCAAAGGATTTTTTTTGATAAGATGTTATTTTATTTTTAGTTTATGTTTCAGATATCAATTTGTAATTGGAAAAAATTTGGGTATATCCTACACAGACATGTACGTCCCATAGATTTATTTCACTTTTATAACTTTTCAAATATCTTTTTATACATCAAAGAATATGCTACATAGGAGATTTTCAGATTTTAAAGGAGAATCCAAATATCAAATAAAAAAATAAGGTATAAATTTGGAATAAGAAAGTTAGAGGCCTAGACTTTTTGGAACAACCTGTATATGTGAAAACAGGTTTTTTGATAGTCTTATTTTCAACCATGAAACTTTTATTTGGGACACTTTTTTCATAAACGTCAAATCAAAAAATTAGAGGGGGGGGAAATAAAAATCAATAATGCTGTACTGTAAGTGGAGGAACGAGCTAGGTTGAAGATCGAATACACAGGCCAAGAACTTGTGCTCCACTCGACCTCGGATCATATTATGCTTAGAACATTATACATATATCTATGTAATAGTTTACTATGATCTGAGATATTATATTACATGTATTTGAACGATAGGTTCAATACTTAATTACCAATATGATTGTATTGTGGGTTAAGTTGAGGATCTCAATCAGTTACCTACTATCTTAACTATAAGCATCATAATATGATGCTCATGAAGCTCAACAGCCCTGGAGCGCTTTGAAAATATTTTGTTTTAGAATGCACGGTTATCACTGTACTAAAATAATTTTGATTTTTTAGAAAAAGCCATCGGATCATTGAAGCCATTATAGAGGGTGTGACAAACTCGTGTTTATAGCATTGGTAATTCGAAAACCATATTTAAAAATTATGCAGAAAGTTAATACGTGAGTTATCAAAAAAAAAGTTTTAGAATGCGTCACGCGAATCGTAGTCATGTCAAAAGTATTAGTAACTTGTGACTTTTCAAGCTTGAACAAAGAATCTCCACGTTTAAAAATGTTTAAAAAAATGGGTAAATCAGGATAGATAATTGGAAAAAAAAATGATTGGTTGCAAGAATTCGAAACGTCGGATATCAATTTTGACCATTCGATCTTGAAGAGCAGAAAAAGTGACAATGAAAATGTATCATTCGTTTCCAATTATCTTATCAAATATTCAGAACAACATCAAGAAGGAATTGAAAAAATCGGTCCGTTGTATCTCTCATGGTGAACAAGTTACCAATGTTTTGAGATACTCGAGTTTGTGGCACCCTGTATGTATAGTATTCTCTGAAGTATAAAAGGTTTTTGAGTTTGAATTACATGAATCACATGTGATCATTTGCAGAGCAGTGCATTAAACTATATTATATTATCAACATTATACTTCATGACCGTTTGACGTTCGTTTATACATTTTTGTGGTTCTGTTCCTTTTTGTCTCTGCTCTGTTGATAAATAGCATACATCCACACAAACTACCCAGATATAGGTATCACCATTTATTAACACCTACATTACATACATTCGTGTGCAGTTTATGTTATACTAAGTCTTGTTTGATCTAACGGCTAGTGTCAGAACCGTGTCATCAGTTTTTATTTTGTTGTAGGAATTGAATACACAACTTATGAAGGTATGTAGTAGTTGGAAAGTTGAAAACGTGTTACTTTGCATGCTTTTAGGCTCGGTACAACTAGTATATTCTGAAGATGTGTAGAATAATGGATAGAATGACGATTGTCGGAATTTGTTTTGACATGCCTTTTGAAAGTAGTCATATTACTTAGTAGGAATGTATTTTGAAAAACTGATTCTTTTTTTTTGAAATCTTACACAGTAACTAGGAGCGATTCATCGCGAGTTAATCGTTCAAAACATAACAGACATTTTCATCTATTAAATCGCTCTCACTGGTTCAATTATTGCAATGTATGAATGTCTTTTGACTAGTGATATGGTGCCCAATTTGTCAACAAGTGATCATTTAAAAAAGGACTGATTCAATGAAGTCTATCATCATTGTGACATCACGAAAGCGAGATCAACGTCCTATTTTTATTCATCTGTTACCGAATCAATGATATTTCAAATTCAATAATTCTAAACTATTTATTATAAAATAATATGATTTCTAAGTAAACGAAAATCATTGACCTTTGTAGCAGATCTGTTGAATAGAATTCATAATAAGAAAGAAGTCTTGACTGTCAAAAAAAATGGACAGAATACCGTCGACGGGTTCACCGACTAGAGGCGATAAAAAAGAAATATTGTTTTGGGGTCTATAACATATTCCATGGCTTCGTGATGCTTCCAAGGCAATTTGCTCCATATTGCTGGTCAAATCACATCGCAAAAGACTGGTTTCCTTTAAACAGATCTGCAAGTATAGTTATTTTTTTTCCTCATATAATTATTAGAAAAAGTTGAAAACTATTCGTACCGACAGTGTAAGATATGGAACTTATGCATGCAAAGGAAATACTGGGGTATATGAAGTTTATACCGTTTTAGGTATCAATTCTAACATAATATAATATTCACATGTTTATTTGCTATGCACAGTGTGATCTAAACATATTGTATATATTTTTATTCTTACACCAAATAACAATGATTAGAAGAATGATGTTGCCTGAGAAGCAAGAGACAAATATTCAGAACATCAGTAAGTTGGGAGTTTTATAACGATATACTGTACAAAATAAAAACAAAACCAAAAGGAGGTTTTGCGATTTCCCAAGGCAAAAAAATATCTATAATGAATTTAGATGAGGTTTTGAGACAGTATCTCCCTATCTTTCGCACAACGACTTTGGCCTCTGTTCTTATTAAATTAATCAGAGGTAGATGCTCACCTGCACCAATGAAGAACTGTGAAGAGTGGTTATAGTTAAGAATGGTAAAGGATCAACTTTTTGTTGAGTTATACAGTACAGATTCTCCGACTTCCATCACTGATTTTATTGCTGTTTCGATAAATGTTATTCTTGATTGTCAATCAGGTGTGATTAAAGTGGAAATAAAAGGCGGTCAAAAGTCTCGATCAAGAAAAAGATGATTGAGACTTTTGACCGCCTTTTATTTCCACTTCAATCTCGATTCAAGTCTCTTTGAGAAGGATGGACGACTTCTTTTTAGATCAGGTGTGAACCAGGATCTTATCCTGATGATCAATATTGTTGAATTTTGAGTGTGTGCATTCTGGCATGAGGTGCACTTGGTTAAGGATGTTGACACAACTATTGTCCCCCCATTTTAAGTTATCAACTTTTTGTTGCTTTATACCGATTTCCCAATATTTGGGAACATGTACTTGGTTCCAAACACAAGCTTGAGTGACCACCAGTTTTCTTCACAGTCGAGTGAAGATCATGTTTGGATGCACACACTTAGTGAATACGCATAAGATTACAATCAGAGACAACATTGATTGCAACGTCTTTTGAAGGTCGCGGTTATAAACAACAATCGGTTGCAAAATCTACATTGTCTACCACCTTCAAAATTTCTGTGATGTATCGAGTAATTTCTAGAGAAAAGAAGTAGTTCCAGGCAATAATATTGTGAGACGCTGAGCTAACCAAATGATACTTACTGGATTCCTTCAGACGTCTCATCACATTATCCATAAATGAAACTACGCAACCAATTATTGTTTTTAGAACAATCGCAAGCAAATCATTTATTCACAGAATTAATCGGGATACAGAGATCGGAATTGATTGAAACGAGACTCTCAGTCTATATTAAACCGCGAGGGATTCAAGTAACATGGAGCATCATTGTTATCAGATTAATAATTAAGGGCATACTGACGCAAAGCAAATACTTCCACCAACAGATGATTTAGGGATCCCAATTAGCCATCCGGCGTCATTATAACTTGAAAAACGGAAATTTGCAGTTCACTCACCCAAGCTCATCCAAAATATATTTTATCAAAAACAGATTTCAAATTATTGGGAGTTGAGTAAGGGACGCCTCAATAATTCTGAGGTTTCAGGGTAAAAGTGCCTGAGTCATATGGAATTCCATATGACTATTCAACGTATGATGGTTATGACTGTCATCATTGATGTCATTTTAGACAAGTGAACGATCAAATAACAAATCTTCAATTACTTTTTTTCCACATTTTCTCCTACAATCAATATTCACCGAGCTAGGGGAGTTTTGAAAAATCGCTGGAAATCAGTCTTTTCATTACTTTTGACAGTTGTCATATTTTGTAAAACTCAAAATGGTTTTGAGTAGAGCTCACTAGACTGCAAATCTTTGCCTTTTTTTCTCGTATCTGCTATAGTTTCCAAAATCCCTCTGCTAGACTTAAAAAAAAATTCACCCTGTATAAGAAAATCAATTCGAGCTGTGAACGGTAGAACTTTTTCACCTGATTACAATATCTAGAAGTTGCTTGACTAGTAGAACTTTTTGATAGTCAGTGAATGTTCACACTAAAGATATGTATGTATATGTGATCAATCAAATCAATCAAATAGCTGGTGAAAAAATTTGTGTGGATTGTGGAAGAGATTTCATGAATTCAGTATATTAAATTTGTAAACACCTCATGACATGAAAAATTCTGGCTTATAAGCGAACACTCTCTTGTGACAAAAACTGTATTGTGCGAGAGTCAATTTTGTTAAGAAAAACTACACTTGTCAAGTCTCTCAGATGTTTCAAATAAAATCCAGAATATATTCACAACGATTGAGAATATTTGAACACGTACTATCTAAATGTATTTGACGAAAAGGAAAATATTTCAATAAAAAATCAGATTTATTGTTGATGCGTGACAAAGTCATGGAAACTTCGAATGTTAAGAAAATATTCATTTGAAGCCATTCAAGTAATTTCTCGCAACCACAAACAATAGATAACACAATATTGAAACGTCTCATGGAAAAAAATTTAACGCTTAACGATAAGCGGCATCTCATTTCAGATCTCATGTAACCAGCACGTTTATCGCTCGGGATGTAATTCCAAATAATACATATCTATGTAACAGACGTCTGCATTGTTTTGTTGGAAAATATAACCCTCTATGAAGCCCTGTGTTCTCCCCACCCCTGGCCTAAAGTGATCTGTTTAACATTGTTTCCCGTTCTTATTGCAATATTGTGAAATTTCCCACTTAACATTGTCTTAAGGTGGATCCAGATTGCTCATGGTATGTGCTTGCGCTCGCGCTCTGGTTACCATGGTTGTATAGGTTTCAATGTTAGTAGCATGTTCACTAGTCGCATGCAATTTTGGTGTGAAAGCCGCCTTGGATGTACCCCTACCTCACCGAAAAGTCGAAACGGGTGTTTTTGATGCTTGCAAGCACGCGGGACAACGCAATCAGAGTAGACATGACGAATGTGATTTGTAAATCATCCGTGCAGCTGTCTAGATTTGATTCGCTTGTTGTGTTCGTGCATGTTTTGCAAGCAATGTTGACCCATACATATTCCGATATACTGGGGCATCAAATACTCCTGCACACCTCCAGCACAGTTTATTCAATATACAGTCGGCTCACTCTATGTAGGAACCTTTGAAAATCGTGTCATCAAAACGATCCCCTGTATATTATAAGTAAAGCTTCTCTGAAAAGGTGAGGTTTTATGAGGAGGAGAGGTGATAAGTCCCCTTAAACGAAGATTTAGGTTGTGCACGTCTGTCCCAAAATGTATTTTCTGAGTTATGTATGGAGGACACTTTTTATGAATTATGTTATGGGATAGCACCAGAGAGTGGTGTTTCCTCCTACTGTCCATATTCAGCCAAATAGCATCCTTCAACGGATCAAACCTTCTTATACCGTTTATGCAGATAAGTAGCAATCTGCTTTCTAAAATGCAGATCCGTGTCCAATTTAACACCTATATAAATAATGTCTTGCACTGTTTGCAAATTGCAATGACCTAGTACCTATTTTTATATTGAGTTGCTCGATCAGATTAGACCTGTTTTTTTCAAAAAACACTATAGGTGACGTCTCAGAATTGATTTGCAATGCATGTCGCTCCGAAAAATGTGATAAATTATTCAGGTCATGATTTATTTATTTTTCTGCTAGAGGCCAAGAGTCAGGAGAGAAAGAAAATGATATTTGAGTATCATCCGCATGCAAATAAGCTAAAGAATAATCTGGGCAAGATGATATATCATGAGAATAAATTGTAAACAATAGAGGATTCGAAATTGACTCCTGAGGGACACCACAGCTAATTGGCTCCCATAATGTCTTTCTATTTTTCGTAAACATGCAATATTTCAGGTCTGATTGAATTTTTGAACTTATCTTCGGATGATTAATCGATCATCAAATTCAAACAAAAATTAAGTATTTGAGCTTTTTCGCAAAAAATATTCGCAACGTAAAAATTTCAGGGGTTGAAATCTACCCACTTCTTTTCAGTCATTTATAATGTCTTCCGGCACTGATACTGCTACACAAATGTTCATGTTGCCTCAAGACCTATTCAAAACTGCCCAGCAATCAACGCTAAGACCACAATTATTGGTTTCTCAGCCGACCAAAATGTTTCAGCGTCTAGCAGTCTAGTATTGACGTCAGAAGCGCAGCGCGTGCACTGCGAAGCGCAAGTGTGGGCTTTGAAACGACACAGCATTCGTCGATGCCGCGAAACCGGAACATATCCGCTCTCTAGGAATTGATTTTGATATTCTTTTCTGGCCTTGGTTCTAGCTTCTGTTTCAGTTAATGTCGAGCAACGGAATGTGAAACTGTCTCATCTGTATCCATTCAACTTCAACATCACATTTCATCGTGTACTTATTTATTGTCTTATATAATAAAATGGTGGGGTTCGGGGTTACGTACTTGTAAGTATTTATTTGAGGAGTAGTGCTTTCTGCTTCATAAAAGCTTTCAAGAACTCTCCATAATCTGCTGCTTATATGAAGATAGTGATGCTTTGAGCTATGGATCAGACCACACTCATGCCTTGGACTCATGCCAAGTATGGTGAATGCTGAACAACTTTGAATCTACGTCATGGTTGCCACCATGCGCTTTGTTATGTGATTTGCTGGTGACCAAATGTGGCTACCAACAAACATCATTACAACGCGCAGGGTGACAACGATGACGTAGCTTCAAAGTTGTTTGGCGTTTACTTTAGTATTGATGATGTATGAATTAATCTGGATTATGAAAAATAAACTCTGTTCAGTTGTGAATTTCGGTTACTTCAATTTGAATGTTTTATGACATACTGCACCAATAAAAGATTTTTCTAGTATGCATTAGAGTAATCGCTTCGTTGGCTCCAATACAAATTAGCGATTAAACAACGGAATTTTCCAATACAGACCTCTATATGTTGTATTCGGCTTATTATTATCTAGTGGATATAACAATAGCTACTTTATTGCTCCTATTTAGACCTTCATTCTGACGCTGTACTCAGACTCTCAATTTTAAAGCTCTTTGCTTCCATTAGTGTGATTTGGTGTGTTTCCATCATGTTTTGTGACGTTCTCAATTCACGAGATTCATAATTATTGTGGATATTGAAATTTGATGAACAAGCTGTTCTTCAAACACAAACTCTGTCATGGTGAAATACATGAAAGTTTTTTTATGCTTGTAACAGAAAGTCTATACCGGATGACACCGTATAAACTGACAGACCTCTTGACTTTTTTATTTTTATCGTACATACAGCAAAATAAAAAATACTGACTTCAAGAGGAAATTTTTCGCCGTTCAAATATCAATTGTGATTTTCTGTAGTTCCAGAGCAAAACGGAGGAACGGCAAAAAGTTTTTTTTTTATTATTATAAATTAACTATTTTGAGCCTCAATGATTTCAAATATACCATATTTTTTGACATTCCGCTCAACCGTTTTCGAAATATTTAGTTTCAAATTTCCACCAAATAAGTTCTAGGTTGTTGAGTTTGTTTCCCTGACACAATAATCGCTTTTTGAGAACTTTTCCAGGATTTTCATGAAACAAAAGTTGGATTATACCTAATGAAAAAATGACAAAAAAAACAGGAATCAGAGAACTATAACAAAACACAAAACCAATCAAGTTAAATATTTTCTCCATTTTGCCTTGTGTACAGGTCGTCCCATTTTGGTTGCAATTGCGGGTGATCTCTGTTATCACTAAAGATAGAACCTTGCGGTTTTGACGAACCTGTGCTACTTTTCTGTAAAACGAAAGATGCCATAAACAAAAATATCATACACCTTTCAGTTTTTGAGCGAAAGGGTGATTTTGAAATTGGACACCCCTCGTATCTCACCTATTCAATAACTTATCAGAAATGTGAAAGTGAATTCTGGTAGAACTTTTTACTCAAAATTCATTGACGTAATCAGTTTTTCTCTAGATATTATCGTTTTCGAAATATTGACCAAAGTTGGATTTTTTCAAATAAGACACCCTATATATTTATCAAAAAATTGATTTGTCTTTTCACAGGCTATTTAGAAAATATAGTATAGTATGGGTCTATTTTGATAAACCACGACAATAGTCCCAATTTTCATGAATCGCAATCAAAATTTTGCAGTAGGTCATGAAAACTAACCATGTTTGTTATTGTTTACTTGGTAACAGTAATAGAGGTTCTAATTTTAAATGTATGATGAAAATTTGCGATTATGACAGAAAACCTAGATTATACTAGATTTGTATGAGAAATGTGCCATCATGAGCTTGATCCAAACATAATAAGATCATCATTAACTATGGCAAATAAAGTTCATAGTCTTGGATGAGAATGGACAATTTGCACATTTTTCGAAAATATGAAAAATATAAGGATTAGTAAGTACTGATGCCATTAATGTTCAAAAAATCAACCTACGATTCTAATAATGTAGTAATCACCGATTAAAGAGCGCCAATCAACATCCACTTCGTCACAGAAGACATTATCTTTCTCCGTCTGAAGTATTGACTGAGATGACTCTCTTTCTACAGGGAGGGACTATGGCCCCACCCCGTTTGCGATCATGCAGTGAAATTCGCGTATTCTTTTTCATTTATTTAATATATTTTTGGGTATTTCGGAAAAATGTTTTCGCTGGTGACTTTTGATTAATAATAATAATAGAGCTTTATTTATCAAAAAGATAAAATTAACGATCTCACTTACACTAGTTACAAAATATATCAATTTTATATTATATACATACAGTGTGATCCATTTGTTTTGGGAACACCCTGATAAAAAGTTTATTTCTTGCCCGATTTGGTTCGTTTATTTTTGGATTGTAGAGCTCGAAAAATTGTACATTCTTGGCAAAAAGTGACCTTCGCCATTTTGACTTCAAGGCCTACTATGTTAGTTTTTAAGAGCAAAATTCCAGGAAACCATATTAGCGATTTTTTTAGAAAAAATCTGTGTGCGCCACTGGATTCAGCATCCTTCAAAACGGGTCTATACAAATTTTCAACCAAAAATATCAAGTTGAAAAAAATTGAAAATTCGCACTTTAACAATCTTTGATTCTATCAAAAGAAATGATAAATGCATTGAAGTTGATGGTGGTTTGGTAGAAGTTACAAATTTTTAGTTTTATGTCATTTTTATTTGTTTTAATAGAATCAAAGATTGTTAAAGTGCGAATTTTTAATTTTTTTCAACTTGATATTTTCGGTTGAAAATTTGTATAGACCCGTTTCAAAGGATGCTGAATCCAGTGACGCACACAGATTTTTTCTAAAATAATCGCTTATATGTTTTCCTGAAATTTTGCTCTTAAAAATTAACATAGTAGGCCTTGAAGTCAAAATGGCGAAGGTCACTTCTTGCCAAGAATATACAATTTTTCGAGCTCTACAATCCAAAAAAAAAACGAACCAAATCGGTTGAGAAATAAACTTTTTATCAGGGTGTTCCCAAAACAAATGGGTCACACTGTATAAACAACGATATCAGCAAAATAAATTATATCTAACCGATAAATTGCAAGGTGATGAATACTTACATTTATTTAACTTAAAAACCGTACTAATAAAAAATGAGATTAAATACACTAACTAGAAATAATTAAGTAGCCATCTAATTCTAATGTTCTAAATACGTATATAAAATTTCAAGTCATTTGAAAAAGTATGCAAATTTTCCATTGGTTATATTGGACGTAAACATTAAGTTGTGAACACCTACAAAATATTATACCAACTGGACTTTGATCGTTATTTGCCGCGACACTTCTCATGTTACCTGAGTTTTGTATTAGGTAGGTAATGAGAATGTTCAAGCGACATCTGAGATGTATTTCAACATATACAGAGTGACAAATTTGAAAGCGGGCCACCCCCGTAACTTTTTGATTTATTGATCGATTTTGACGATTTTTTTTTTTGAAATGTAAAGAGGGAAAAGGTGTATTTTGAGGCCATACGTTGCCCATTTTTTTCCAAAAACCAAGGCCTACTAGAGCATATTTAGAGGCTGAAAAATCCAGAAAACATATAAGTGATTTTTTTAGAGAAAATCTGACTACGCCACTGGATTTTTCATCCCCCGAAATGGGTCTGTACCAAATTTCATGAGAAAATATTCAATTCGAAAATATTATTTCTGTTTTTTTTTTTCTATTTTTTTTGCCAGTCTCGTTTGTCTGTTTTCATTGTATTTTGAAATAAGAATATCTTCTGAATGTTTATATTCAATATTTCTTTCTGATAGACTTGCTATCGCAAGAGTTTCGAGGTCGAATACTTCTTGGTGCATAATAAAATTGATCTTCAATTTTTAATATTTTTTTAAAACTTGTTACAGATCCATTTCAGGGGATGAAAAATCCAGTGGCGTAGTCAAATTTTCTTTCAAAAAATCGCTTATATGTTTTCTGGATTTTTCAGCCTCTAAATATGCTCTAGCAGGCCTTGGTTTTTGGAAAAAACTGGGCGACGTATGGCCTCAAAATACAACTTTTCCCTTTCTACATTTAAAAAAAAAATCGTCAAAATCGATCAATAAATTAAAAAGTTATGAGGGTGGCCCGCTTTCGCTGGGTCACTCTATAGGTACCCAACTAAATAATATTTTGAAAATGTTCGAAAGTCTGTTTTTTTGTCATAATCGCAAATATACTCCATACACATGAAAGTTGAGTACCGTTACCAAGTGAACAATAACAAACATCGTTGGTTATCATGGTCTACAGCCAAATTTTGATTGCGAAATTATGGAAATTAGGAGTATTGTCATGTCCCATTTAAAAAAAAACAACTTTAGTCAATATTTCCAAAACGATAATATCTAGAAAAAAAAAAGATTACGCCAAAGAATTTTACATGAGAAGTTCCATCAGAACCCGTTTTTACATTTCCGATAAGTTATCGAATAGGTAAGAAACGGGAGTTGTTCAAAAATGTAACATTTTAAAAATCTCCCTGTGGCTCAAAAACTGAAAGACTTATGACATATTTGTTCATGGCATCTTTCGTTTCACAGAAAAGTAGCTTAGGTTCATCAAAACCGCAGGGTTTTATCTTCAGTGATAACCGCGATAACCCGCAATTGCAACCAAAATGGGACACCGTGTACTCTCCACACACTTTTTCAGATTCAATGTTCCTACAATTTTTATTTTTTGCCACTACACCATTTTAAAAGTTTTTTTTGAGAGCACCAAAGGAGCAAAATTATTATTTGAGTGGGAACGATCATGATCAACATTCTTTTCATGATAACCAGGGTCAACTTTTCGAAAAGTCGTTAGTTTCTATAGAGCGATTATTGCGGCAGCAAACATTCAGTGGAATTTCAAATCAAATATTTTGAAAACGGCTGATCGAAATGTCAATAAATATCTCGATAAATATGGTATATTTTAAATCAGAAAAATAAGATCTTTCATTGTGGCTACAAATAATCAGACGTTTCTATTAAGGTACCCCCAAACTAGGGCGAATATTGGCGGCGACTTTTGCCGTGGCAATTTTTTTGACACTTTATGTCACATTCTCTATGCAAATGTGTCAAAATAAATGTCAAAAATAAAAAAAAAACGTCGCGGCAAAAGTCGCCGCGAATATTCGCGTCAGTCTGGGGGTTTTTAAGGAAAGCTGTTTTTCGCTTCTCCGTGTAGCTTTATATCTACAAAAAAAAACAAGAAGTGATATTTAAACTGTCAAAAATATTCCCTTGAAGTTAGTGTTTTTAATTTGCTGTACGATGAGAAATGAAACAGTGAGAGGGGTGTCAGTTCATATGGTGTCACCCGGTAAATAACCACCATTCAACGAATTTTCAAACACTCAAACGCTCTCTATTATCAGCCTCACTTCGTTCGGCTGCTTAACACGAGCGCGTCAAGAAAAGTATCACTTTTTCTCCATATAAAATAATATACTATTTTGTTAGCACCACGTTAATCAGCAAAAAACTACTACCAAACGATCTTGCATCTTCAATGATTAAGAAGTGGGCAATCAGTGCAGACTTGAGTTTGATCAGCCAAATGCCATCAAAGGCCGCGGGGATAAGAGTGGAGTAGTATTATCGTATAGTTTTTTCTGTGTGGAAAAATCATGTAAGTAACGAGTGTTCAATAAAAAATACAATCAAGTCACCTCTGGATTTTTTTTTGTCATGAACGTAGGTCGTGGCTAGTTTATATGGTTTGGCATCATGGTATCTGTAACGGTGAGAAAGTGGATGTCATGTCATTATTGCGATGTTAGCCAAGACATACGTTTTTTGAAACAATTGCAATCCATAGGTGACTTGAACGTATTTTTTATTGAACACTCTTTAGATAGAGAAATCAACCAACTAGATCAATAAACGCACAAGAATAGAAATCTTTTATGAAAAACCATATTCTTGATTATTGTGATGTGCCTATGCACTAACCCATTGGGAAATTCAGGATTGTCTCCTTGAGATCGTCAATGGTGGATCTTCCGGTGATAATGAACTGTCTGCAAGGATATTGATGTCGCTTCCTGGGAGCGCTGTTCCAGCTTTGGCGGAGGCAATAAACTATTCATGGAACTCTGGCCAGTTTGCTTCTTGTTTGAAGATAGCAAAGGTTATTCCAATTCACGAGGGTGGTGCCCTCAATGATCCCAATAATTCACGGCCTATTCCACTTTTGTCATGCCGGTCTAATCTTATTGAGAAATTTGTGAAGAGAAGAATGCTAACCTTCCTCAAAATTGATAGTAATCTACACACCAATCAGTATGCATTATATCAATCCGGTACTATGGTCCGCAGTACAACGTGGTATTTTCGAAGTGATACATATAGTCATTAAACTGTGTCAAATGCTTTCTTATGTCAAGTGTACTAATCCCTGAAAATAGCAATTTTGGGGGTGGCCATGTCTTCGCACACGCAACCTCTTAATTTTTATCAGCTGACGGTATCACGAGGCGATATCTATTTTGGTGGCTGGGTACACCATTCTTTCAGAAGCAATATAGAGAATAATTTTTGAAAAAATCAGAACTGTATGTATGTAATTCCTCAACCTCCAGATGTTCAACATATTGAGGTTTTGGTGGCCATCAAACCATGCGTGATTTTTGGTGGCCAAATATCACCGTCAAAAATGATTCACTGTATCGTTTTTGAAATAATGGTGTACTTGGCCACCAAAATATATATCGCCTCGTAATACCGTCAGATGATAAAGATTGAGAGGTTGCGTGTGCGAAGACATGGCCACACCCAAAGTTACTATTTTCAGTGGTTAGTACACTTGATATAAGGCATCAATACACCAAGTTAAACGACTATATGTATCACTTTGAAAATATCACGCTGTACTGGGGACTACTACTACTACTGATGCTATCTACAACTTTCTGGAGACGGTTTACTTGGGTGTGAATGGCAGTGAGAAGGTGAAAACTGTATTTTGTGATTTGTCCAAAGCTTTCGATTGTGTTGATCACCAGATTCTTCTACAAAAATTACATGTCATTGTGTATGGCTTAAGGGGTATTTCCAATGATTGATTTAGGTGTTTTTCGTCCGAGAGACTTTAGCTAGTTGTAGTTGGCAAGCTTAATCTGATCTGACCATTACGAGATGAGGAGTCCCACAGGGCTCTGTACTTGGTCCACTTTTGTTTTTGTTATATGTAAATTATTCGCCGAGGTTGCCAATCCACGGTACTATCACTCTCTTCGCTGATGATACGTCTATTGTTTGGCGCCATAATGATGTTGCTCTATTGGAAGAGGTTATAACAGCTGACATGATTCTAATCAAAAACTGGTTCGATGCCAATATTCTAACTCTTAATGTGGTCTTATCCACATTAAGAGTTAGAATATTGGCATCGAACCAGTTTTTGACACCTCAATGTATATAATATACATACTCTTGTGCAGTGGCTCAGAGTAGTTGTTCCAGGTTCTTGGGTGTAATAGTCGACAGAGATTTGAAATTTGATCAGCACATTGCCAAGGTCTGTGGGCGTGTGGCATCTGGGTGCTATGCTGTTGGATTTGCTGCTGGGAAGCTTAGATCTGGATTGGCAAAAAGTGTGTATCACTCTTTGGTGAAGTCACACAATGCTAGTCAATGCTTATTGAATCCCTTGTTTGTCCTGCAAAAGCGGGCGGTTCGTTCTTTGTATGATGTGTCTTCTTGCGAATGGTGCAAACCCCTGTTTACTATGTCAAAAAATGCAGACCGTCATCACATATGGTGCATTCAAATTTCGTCCGCATATATCAAACGCTTCAAAAGTTAGGAGGGGGTGGCCCATTGAGAGCCGCACTGTATAGCATCACAACAAACAAAGAATAGACGTTTCCATGAAATGTCACTCGGTGGATTTTTTTCTAAATCGCAATTCTGAACGGAAAGAAAATACATTCCTATTGTATATCCCGTTTAGTTTGGCCTAATAGGCTATTAAATATGTAAAACTATTGTCAATGAAGAAAAACGTCTTGAAAATGCGGAAGACATTCTATTATTACCTGGGATGGCGGTACGATTTTAACAAATCTTTCGCATTTTTAGAGCCTTTTTTTCCATTGTGAATGGTTTGCATATTCACTTACCTATTGTACATATTACACGAGATCTACTTTATATCAACCTTTATATCAACCATTATTATTATTATTATTATTATTATTATTGAGAACATAACCTATCTGGGCATCCATGTCGAACAAAGCGTCAGATAGCTCATTTTGAATTTTATTCGCCTATTATCAGTGAATGGACTCATTTGTTTGTGTGAGATGCGGGGTCTGTGTTACTTGACGGCGCTGCCATGTCTTCCGATCAACCGATTTTAACACAGCCTATTCATTTCGAGAATAGGCGGTATAATTCCTTCTAAAAATTCTTTATACTACTTGTATATTCATCATAGCGTGGGTTCAATATTCAGTTACCCATTTCACATTATTCATTTTCCATGTAGGTTGGTACATTACTTGATGAATTTAGGGATATTCGTTCCAATGATTTGGCATCAATGGTCTATACCTATTGTGAATTGGAAAATCAAAATAATACATTCTTTGAAGAATTGATTCACTCAAAAGAACTATTCAAAGTAGATAGAAACATTTTTGCAGATTTTATTAAATACAGTGACGACTTTTCTTTTCAAGACCAAAAGCAAGACGAGACTCTTGTGGTAGAGTCTTGGTCTTGGTCTTGAACGTCAAGTCTTGGTCTTGGTCTTGCGAAGATATTTAGGTCTTGGTCTTGGTCTCGGTCTTGTCATCAAGACCAAGACAAGACCAAGACTAGTCTTGCGGTCTCGCGAAGCCCTAGCCAAGCTCCACTCTGCTTTAACAGTGTCAAAATCATCTTGTTGAGTTTGAAAATTGCTGTCGATTTGTGGTGAGATTTTTATGTTTGTGAAATTGGTTACTTGTTTGTTATTTCACATCAAATAAGTTTAAAAAGTTAGGTTACATCTCAGAATAAAAGTCGTGACAATGTGGGCTATGATTGACCGTTCACGTTAACTTAACGTATCTGTTAAGATTGTTCACCAATGTGAATGTTTCGTTTGCTAACAGCGTAACCATGGTGAAATGGACATGTTAAGTTAACGTGGACGTTCAATATAGCTCCCAATATCATGATCTTGACCATCGAATTTGATATTAGAGATTAAACAATCAATTTACGAACATCCTGAATCTAGATGCGGATCAAGATGTCGACATAAACGTGGTGTGGTCAAACGCGTAATATCTACTGTACTTATTTGTTTTGAGATGGATGAAAATGTCATTAAAGATCTCGATTGAATAAATTAGTCGTGAGTGAAGCTTTGTTTTGGTTTTAAGTTGAAGCATTTTCGAACTGTTCTAGACATGCGCACTTCAATATTGCAATAGTTATGTGTAGATGATTCTAGAAAAGTTCGGAACTGGAACCAAAATAGAGCTTAAAATAAAGTAGGTCTCTACACCACTCGTAAAAATGACTATTATTGCCTTGAAATGTTACCTCTTACCTCTGGAATAATTGCTCTCAATATTGACTCGTCTATAATCTGAAAAAATTGACGGTGATGCATTTACCAAGTAAGTGACCAGCATCATATTGTCTAATTCAAAATCTCTTGAATGTTTGAAACTTTTGTAGGCCTCGTGAAATAGGTAGCAGATATAACTTTTTTTTTATCATCCATCCTTGGTCAAAAAAAGTAAACACGAAGAGGAAAAATCAATCCAAACTAAACTTTTTGATAGGTGATGATGATAGCAACAAATCATCAACACAATCCAAAAAATAATTTTATTGTGAGGTAATTGTTTTACACCAGTGCGTTCAAAAACACACGAGATAAAATAGAGTCTCTTGACCACGTGACTCTTCTTCACTCTCGCCATTGGGAAAAATTTACCCCTTTTTCGAACGCACTCTTGAGCTTGAGAAGCAGAGATAGCGATTGTTACGGATATATATCTCTTTCTAACTCATTGTCCTATATGCATGGAGTAGAGAGAGTTATAGAGATAGTTACGGATTTCTAACTAATTGGTCTTTAGTATATAGACAGGAATGACACACTTTACGATTCGTTGGCGACAACGACCTGGTTCTTTCCAGGTAAGTAGTATGGAGTTCAATGAGTATGAGTGTTTGTTTAGGTATACAAAGAAAGTTGTTTTTTGTTTCGAATGTCTTTCACTATAAATATGTCTGGCAAGTTTCTTGGCCATATTTTGGTTTTCAATAATTAGAAACATTTTTTGTTGGAAATTATCCTCCGAGGTCAGCATCATATTTATGGAGAGGCTAAGCGGCAATGCGGATATGGCAAGACAAATCTCGAGACTGTTACGAGATGGTGTTTGAAGTTTTCTGAAAATATATAGATTTGATGTGAATTTATAGATATTGACGAGAACATTTTGTCTAGTTACATATTTTTCACACCACAAAAAGCATTCTGCTGACAGGCATGCCTCTGATAAGCTATTGTTTGGTTTGGCTCTGTTATTGGTTTTGATTGCGCTATGCATATTGATCTTTTGTTCAATAGACTAGTGAACTCTTTCATCTTGAAATAGATATGGTTTCTCATGATGTGGCCTATATTGAAAGATTCCATGATTCAAGAGGCTATTGAGAAACAAATTTTGAAATTTTTGGTATCAGTTATTGTGTTGAGGGTCCATTTTAGAAACAGAAATGCCTAGACCATTTATCTCAGACTTTCTTGAATATTTCAAGTCCTCAATTCAAGAGTTCAATATTTTAGCATAGCGTAACTTATGGTGAGTTTTTGGGACTCATGACTGACAGAGGGGGATAGGCTTAAAACACCCGATCGCTTGAGTTTCAAGTGATCAACCTATCATGTGCCCCAAGCGATTTCACGAGGGTTTTTTGTTATATTGTGTTAATTCATTATACTGGTGTCCGGGATAATATCTCGGATTCATGTAGAACATGAAAAAGTTACATCAAAAGTTTCTTTTTCTTTCCCGAATGTCTTCTCTTGAGAAATATGCCCCCCCAAAGGACGCCTCTGGTAATCGGTCTACCCAAATAAACTCTCTTCCTCTGAAATTCCCTCTTTTTTTCGAGAATAAATGCAGTGGTTGCATTTTGTTGTGATTATTCAGCTTTCGGCTTATTTTTCACAAACAGTTCACGTCAAGCTTTTGATATTTTGGGTTAGAAATAAACATCAATAGAGGGAATTGATTAAACAATAATAAACTTATACGCCAGATAATAATTGAAAAATATTGCCTGTTCGGGACACCGACTAAAGCCTCTAACTCTTGTGGTTAATTTATTAAAATTAAAAAAAACTGTGCAGTGACACCAGAGGCTTCAAATCTGGCAGTTTTAGTACATTTAAGGGTCAAAAGACCTCCAAAATAAAATCACTGGACCCCTTTTTCCATTCAATATTTTGAAAGTGGATCTCATCACCGATAAAGGGTAGTCGATAAAAGGAGCAAAATGTTCAACCCTCAAAACAAAAGTCGTCGGGTTCGATGGATTTTTATTTTTTTTTTCTTGAAAGCCCGTTATTTGGGGAGTATATTTTGGCTGGAACTCCCTGTATGGATTCAACATTCGGGAGATTGAACTTTCCCTCTCATCTTAAACACTGGAATGAAATTCCGTTAGGAACTAAAATTCAGACTTCAGTGATGAAGTGGGTCTTTGTCAAATACTCTGAAATAGTTCTAGATATTTCAGTTCTGTCTTCTCAACAGACGAATTTTAATTCTACATTGACATCAAAGACGAATATTATACGACGGAATTTTGTCGTTTTCTTATTCTCTTGCGCAAAATCCATTCAAATCAGACTTGGCTTTTGATCTAAAGGTCTAAAACAAAACGGGATCCTACATCTTATGATCATCTTCTTCTTGTGTAGATAATTTTGTGCGAATAACAAATAAAATTAGAAAATACTGGTCTAATGAACAAAAGGTGAGTTTTTTGTCATAAAACAAAATGAACAGGGTTTTCTGATGACAGAGAAGTACTTTATTTAAGTAACAATTGCTATTTTTCTTGGGAATCCATGGCAGTTGCGATAAAATATCTTATTATTTCCCGCATCGCAAGTTATTGAAAGTAAAATAACTCAAGAACGGCTAGTCCAAACGTAGGCAAACTACATATTTTTGAGAAAAGGAAAATGTGAATAAATACAGGGCAGTACATCTGAAAAAAAACCTTTTCCACAATTTTATGATTTCCCATAGTGTTATGTTTTTTTTGAATTCATAAGAAAAAACCATGAAACTTTCATTTGAAGTTTTTCGTATTTATGTGAAGAGAGCTACTAGAGGGGTGGCAAGGAGAAACCCTGTACGAATTAAAATCAGTATGGTAGATTTGCGTATACATATTATGATCCACTGATGGAAGTAAAAATTGAAATTCGGTATCCATGCTTCCTCATTCTTCATACAGTGAATCGTCCGACTAAGAAATTATTGTTGATCAGTACTTTGTTTCAATATAAAATTCAATAAACTTTTCAAAACATCCCACTTTATTTTTTCAGTATCGTGATAAACATTATAGAATGATATACTTTGCGGTTTTTGCAATGTTCGTCTCCCACATTTGGATCTTAGGTTTTGATACCTTTGATAGTCCTTACAGTACAACCTCAATGTAGTTAATTCACAGTTTATTAAATTTTGAAATTAAAAAAAGTTTTTCATATCTCTCTCCTTGAGTGAGTGAAGAGATGAGAAATAAAACCAGGTATCTGATTTGGCTTTTGCCCATTTTTTTAACCGTCATATTTTGTTTGGAGTTTTTGTGATTCTTCTTCTTTCTAGGTGAGTTTTTGGGATTTCTTCATTCAAACATGCTCAAAATCATAACTTGACATTGAATCCGAACAAATAACGTCCAAATAAAGTCAATTTCATGGATATTGAGAAAAAAATTGCTACATTTAGCTTTGGAGTTTCTCGCCTTTTGAAAATAAAATCATCTATACCTGTTCATTGATCAGTGTATTCTCTCTGCTTAATCGTGATGTTGAATAGTACACCACCAAATACACTGTCAAGCAAGCCCCAAAATTTGCAATAATTTTTCATATTTGAAGCTTTCGCGGGCTCGATAGAGGTGTCGCATATATCGCTACCATACAGCGATGCTTTCATCGCAATTGCTTGAATGAAATCAAAGTTTTTGTTGTATGTTCAAAGCTTGACAAAAAAGGTTCCATAACTCAAATTCCTCGAGACCATTATAAGCATATTGATGCATTCAATGCGTGGTTTTATCTGTCGATTGCGAACTATTTGCGTAAGTATTGATGCTATAGCTAATTGAAATGGTCATGAATCCTGTGGTTGCGGCACGAATTGTGGCAGCCCTAGAAGATGGCCGTGGTCAACGCGAATCTGCGAGAAACTTTGGTGTGAGTCTCTCCAGCATGCAACGAGTATCGCAACGATAACGAGAGTCTGGCCTGCCTACCTGGCTCAGGGTAAGAAAGAAGTACCACAGCTAGAGACGATCTCTTTCTTGTTACTTATGCATTGAGAAACCGAACGGTTACGGCAGTGTCCGTTCGAAATCATCTACAAGGAGATGATTAATATGAACATATTAAGTGAGTGGACAGTAAGAAAATGACTTCATGCTGCTGGCTTATCATCTCGAACTAGGGCTACTATACCTCAGCTTTCCTGTGAGCACCGAGATGCACGGCTGAATTTTTCACGACAGCACTTGGTTTGAACAATAGACGATTGGAATCGGGTATTATTCTCCGAAGAATCGCGATTTTGTCTAACGTGCTCAGATAGACGTGCTAGAGTGTGAAGTCTAAAAGGCGAAAGATATGCTGAAGCATGTATCGCCGAACGACTTTCATATTTGGTGGGGGCTAAGTTATGGCATGGGGAGGCATATCGTTTCATGCTCGCACGAAGATTGCCTTTATTCAGAATGGGACATTGAATGCACATAGGTATCTCACCGACATTCTGGAATATCATGTTGTACCGTTCATGGGTTTCCTTGGACAACACGGAACATTCATGCATCATTATGCACGTCCACACTGCTCGGTTCACAGAACACATCTACAAAGTTTAGAAGAGACACTGACGTATACAATTTTACGGAACAAAGCGCCACGGAATGCAGTGGATGTATTATTAATGATTTCTGCAATATATTATACAGATTTCTATATATAAAAGCACTGACTCTGAAACTGTCCTTATTTGTTAAATAAAGACAAAAACGTTTCTCTTGAATGTCCGGTACCATATGGGGATGGGGTCAGTGTGGGCTTCCCTAGTTAATGTGTTCTGCGCTGCGGAGCCCTGACCCTGTGTGATGGTGAATATGAAAAAATGCTTTCACTATTGAAAAAGAGAGCGAAGAGAATGTAAAGAAAAACAGCGTTCATACAGCGTACCATTCTCTGTTGACATTCAACATACAACAATCATCAAGCATTGTATCGATGAGAAAATAAACTAATAATAAAGTTCATTATTAATTCATTAATGTTGCTGTTACCAAGTTCTCAAAGCAAACATACACTGTCAAGTATCTTGTACATCTGAAGGACAGTTGTTTTCATAATTTGAACCAGAGAGCATACTAGGATACTTTGGTGGCTTATGTATTCGAATTTTAAAAAAATATCAGAATGTTTATGGAGGTTGCTTTATTGATAAATTAAGCTTTCATAGACGAGGGAGCTTTCCGTTTATTTTAGTTAAGAGCTGCAGATAGCTTCATAATTCAGTTGCGCACATCAGAGCAGAGCTTGCTAACTGTTAAACAAAATGGTGTTGATAATACAGACGTAAAACAATATCTGTTATCTGAAATGTGCTTGCAAACAAGAGTGTCAATACCTGCTATGTGCCAGCTCATCATAAATTTCAGGCTAGGTTTATGAAAACGGATATCTCCAGTTCTGAGTTATCAACAATTATTCAAGCCAAAAAACCGTTTTTCTGTGCAATGTAACAAATTACTGAACTTGTGAGTTTTTTGGTCCGAATATGATAACTCTTTGATAAAAAGAGCACCAATTTTGAGTGGTTGTGGATAGCAGCTATTGCATTAAGCCGGCAACATGCATCCTTCAAATCCGTTGCCTGATAGCAGCTATTTCCAGAAACTGTTTTTTGTTCCTCCTGTAAAATTAGTATTAACGCACATAGCAGGTATTGTCAGGGATCGCCGTCAATTTTGTGTCCTACAACACATCGTGAAATTGGTTTTTTCCATTTCATACGATATGGTTAACATCAGCCGGCTCTGGTCTGTACAGGAGTGTCCGAATAAGTTTTAATCTTTGGTTGCACTGTAGAAAATTTAGGACAAGTGGCAGAGAGGTGGAGTTGGTCATGAACTATAGTTTAGTTCAGGTAGATTTGGGCCTAGTTGTACACAACTCAGTTCAAAAGCGAGTTCAACTGAACTACACTCAAACTAGAACCCGCCTCAGAAATTAATTTCCGTTGTACAGGGTTATTCATTATATTTTGACACCCATCTACAGCTCTTATTGCGAGTGATAGAAAAAAACTTTAAACACAGAAGTTTTGGTTATGGGGGTTATGTAGAAAACATGTAGCTTCGTTTTTAATGGAATGTTGATAGTTTATATGATTAAGTTAGTGTTGTGAATATTTGTTGTAGTTTAAAAAAATATATTTTTTAAATTCAAATAGTTTCAAAGTGACTGAACCAAATGCCTACAAACCATATATATTTGAAATCAGATTAAAGAGATCTTTCATTTTAGTCAATAATATACAGGGTGTTCCATTTAAAAAAATATGACCTAATGAATTTTTTCTATGTTATGATTTCGATTTGTTGATTCCGCTATCACCAGAAGATACTACGTGAAAAAAACCAAAACTTTTGTATTTAAAGTTTTTTTCTATCACTCGCAATAAGAGCTGTAGATGAGTGTCAAAATATAATGAATAACCCTGTACATGTCAAATTTGAACCTAGTTCACATGAACGGCGATTTAGCAAAGTTATTTTTGTTGGTAACGAGTGTTCAATAAAAAATACGATCGGTGACTTGATCGTATTTTCTGCATTTCTTTTTCTGTCATGAACGTAGGTCGTGGCTAGTTTGTATGGTTTGTCATCATGGCATCTGTGACGGTTAGAAAGTGGATGTCATGTCATAATTGCGATGTTAACCAAGACATACGTTTTTTGAAACAATTGCAATCCATAGGTGACTTGATAGTATTTTTTATTGAACACTCTTTACTAGTCGCGCATGCGTATCTATCATTTCTGTCAATTGTTGATCATTGTCGTGCCGGTTTGTATTTGTCAAAATTAAGTTTTTTGTAAATTTTATTTTTGTTGTGCTTCTGAATTTGTTTATAGTCCCGTTTGAAATGTAAATAGGCGAAAACAACGCCATAGCATCAAATTTGGGTTCTTGTAAACATTAGGCATCCACGTATTTTTTACTTTTCAAATGCGAATTTGGAAAATTAACCTTCGTTTAACTATTCTAAAGAGCATAAATGCTGGATGAATCACTTTTTTGTAGAAAAAACACTATTTTAGGCACATTGTTTCATACAAACATTTTCCAAATATTTGTCCCAGTTGTGGGTCATTGAAATGGACAATTTCTGTTGTCCTCATGTACAACAGTTCCTCACGTAACCGGTAACCACTAATGAAGTTAAAACATATAGTTAAATGTTTGTGACGTGCCCCGAGATTTTCCGGGTTGATTCCCGACGGGGATGAGGGAATTTGTTGATGTTAAAAAAAGAATGCTCGAGCGCCACCCCCTGTACTTATGTGGTAGAGGGCCCACATTGCCTATAGGGTAGCTTTAAGACAGTGAAGAAAGTCCAGGCGTTCGTTATTTCCAAAACTCCGCAAATTTCCGCTCTGAAATGGATTACTGAACTTTCTTGAAATAAAAACACGGTGTTAATAATCATAAATCAGTCAGTCAATTTGTCCCACTTATTGTTACAATTGGACTGGTTCCCAACCAGTCAAATAAAAAAAAAAAAATCAAATCAACAATAATCTGATCTTTGATCAGCAAAGAAAAATAAAAAAAAATGTCACTAAGAAATAATACTGGTACGTAGGTCTAATCTCTCCCGGGAAGAATCAAAATTTCAGCTAGATGAAGCATGAATTTGCAGTCTAAAACCGGCAAAATAAAACGTGAAGCGGCAGTGTGTAACGAATCGATTTTAAAACGACGGATCGGGTTTTCATGGCGAAATAATAAACAGAAAATACCAGCGGGTTTGAAGGATTTAAACTTTTCCAACGACGTAGAAAAAATGTTTCGGGAAAACTAACGCGATCGGATCATTTCCACGAGGAGGAAAAACGGTTTTAGAGGCGTAGAAAAATCTGTTCTTGCTTGCGCGGTAACTCCAGAAGCCCCCCTATTTTTAGTTTGGTTCGCTCGTAACTATCTCAAGAATGTTGTGTCAAAATTATTAAAATCCGGTTTCAAACGCGATACTGAATTTTCTATCCGAAATTATCCCACCCGGCAACTTTCGATCCCCTGAAATTACATTATTCAAACAAAACAAAACCCCGTGAATTTTCGAAAAAAACAGACCTACTATCACAATAAAGTTTAACAGTGCGAAATTAATAGTCTGTTTCAAGAAAACTCACCTGAACAAAAAACAAAACCACCGTGAATTTTCGAAGAACAGACCTACCATCACAATATAGTTTAACAGTGCGAAATTAATAGTCTGTTTCAAGAAAATTCACCTGAACGAAACTTGGAGAAGTCTGAAATTTCCCACCCGGTTGATTATTTTACTTTAACGCGGCTCTACTTTGAGAGAATTTCGACCAAAATCCGGCACATTTTACGTCTAACCTCGTGGAGAATAAAAGAAAAATAATTTAGAAAAAGTCGCGATTGGCTCTCGAAGCGGGTCGGGTCAGTCAGTAGGTGCGGGTCGCGATGCAGTCCTCCCAGTCTCTGGGCACTCGGTACCCGTACTGATAAGATTTTTGGCGTTCCGAATTCAGATCCAAAAGTGGGGACTGCCTGCTTGAGACTTGCGCGAAATGGCTCGCGGTCGTTTGGTTTGTGGTTAAATATTTAATTGTTTTGACGCGGGAAAATTAAGAAGGAAAATTACGGACAGATTTTAATTAATAGATCATTAATTATCTCACGGTCAACATTATTATAGAAGAAATACGGGATCCATTGATAGATAAATGACTGAGTTACGGAAAAATATGAATTGACTTAAAAAAAGACGGGAAATGAATTTGAAAATTTGTAAATCACGACAAAAAAATCCGGACATTTTTGTAACTTCGTCACACACTCTCTCCACTTACAAAAAAAAACGTGAGTTTACGATCATTTTTCCTAAGCTATGCTTTACCTGGAAAACTTAGATCAAATTAGAAAAAAACATTTATGACTGAAAAAAAGATTAATATAGATTATTAAAACAAACTTCACTGTGGCTGGATTGGCTATTGGTTTGATGGAGACGACGGCTACATCCTGGATAAATTGACCCCCATAGACACATCACACCTCGCACCTGGGGCGCTATTCTGTACACGTTACCGAGAGCCGTCGGTATCGGTTACTATCACATTATGCATGCATTTTGTGATAGTTACAGAATAGCGGTAACTTTCTCTGTCAGCAATTTTATGGTTCCAAACTGGTACCAAAAATGCGAGTTGCTATGGACCAAATATATGGAGGTCAAGCGAATGTTATTGTGAAAACAACATGCTGATGGTTTTTTCTCCGGTTGGACTAAAAAGTTGAGGCGTACGGAATGTTGCTGCGGTTTTTCATTTTTCGCGACGAAGCGGAATTTTTCCCGTCGTTCAGCTTAAAATCTGTAAATTTTAAGAAAACGGCCCTCCGACGTCTAGCCGGTTTTGTAGGGAATTGGAAAAAACGAAAAATATCTCCCGACGGTCCGAAATTTCCTCTCTTCGAGCGTTACGGGTGCGATTTTCCGGGAGGTAGGCAGAGTGTATCAATTTCCAGCGATGAATCTTTACATGCTGGACAATTTACTAAGGATCAAAAAACTGAAAACGGAATTTCCAGGGATTTCTTCCACTCCCGGACAATTTCTTCGGACAACCAGTAATTCTCGGATAATTATCTAGTTGATATAAATTTGGATGTGCAAGGGCCTACCGACGGTCCATTCGCACCTTGCTCTGGGAAATAAACTAACGGGATCCGCGGTTGTGAGAAACGCACGTTTTGAGAAAGTCAGAAAACGCAGTACCTTTCGAACGCGACGTAGAAAAACTTTTTCTTCTGGTCCAAAGGAAAATACCAAAATAAATTAAATGGGTCTTTACGTTTGGAAAGTCGTTTCGCGACGAAAAACGGGTTTTTGGGACAGACAGAATCAAGGCATTCGGTTTAGGAAAAATCCCCGTCCCGGAAAATGGAAAATAAGAGTCCCTGCTCGGGCGCCAATTTGTGACGTGCCCCGAGATTTTCCGGGTTGATTTCCGACGGGGATGAGAGAATTTGTTGATTATAAAAAAAAATGCTCGAGCGCCACCCCCTGTATTTATGTGGTAGAGGGCCCACAGTGCCTAGCGGGTAGCTTTTAGACAGTGAAGAAAGTCCAGGCGTTCGTTATATCCAAAACTCCGCAAATTTCCGCTCTGAAATGGATTACTGAACTTTCTTGAAATAAAAACACGGTGTTAATAATCATAAATCAGTCAGTCTATTTGTCCCACTTATTGTTACAATTGGACTCGTTCCCAACCAGTCAAATGAAAAAATAACAAAATCAAATCAACAATAATCTGATCTTTGATCAGCAAAGGAAAATAAAAAAAAATATCACATAAGAAATAATACTGGTACGTAGGTCTAATCTCTCCCGGGAAGAATCAAAATTTCAGCTAAATGAAACATGAATTTGCAGTCTAAAACCGGCAAAATAAAACGTGAAGTGGAAGTGTGTAACGAATCGATTTTAAAACGACGGATCTGGTTTTCACGGCGAAATAATAAACAGAAAATACCAGCGGGTTTGAAGGATCTAAACTTTTCCAACGACGTAGAGTAAATGTTTTGGAAAAACTAACGCGATCGGGTTATTTCCACGAGGAGGAAAAACGGGTTTAGGGGCATAGAAAAATCTGTTCTTGCTTGCGCGGTCACTCCGGAAGCCCCTCTATGTTTAGTTTGGTTCGCTCGTAACTATCTCAAGAATGTTGTGTCAAAATTATTAAAATCCGGTTTCAAACGCGATACTGAATTTTCTACCCGAAATTATCCCACCCGGCAACTTTTGATCCCCTGAAATTACATTATTCAAACAAAACAAAACCCCGTGAATTTTCGAAAAAAACAGACCTACTATCACAATATAGTTTAACAGTGCGAAATTAATAGTCTGTTTCAAGAAAACTCACCTGAACAAAAAACAAAACCCCCGTGAATTTTCGAAGAACTGACCTGCTATCACAATATAGTTTAACAGTGCGAAATTATTGGTTTGTTTCAAGAAAATTCACCTGAACGAAACTTGAAGAAGTCTGAAATTTCCCACCCGGTTGATTATTTTACTTTAACGCGGCTCTACTTTGAGAGAATTTCGACCAAAATCCGGCACATTTTACGGGTTCAGAACGTCTTACCTCGTGGAGATTAAAAGAAAAAGAATTTAGAAAAAGTCGCGATTAGCCCTCGAAGCGGGTCGGGTCAGTCAGTAGGTGCGGGTCGCGATGCAGTCCTCCCAGTCTCTGGGCACTCGGTACCCGTACTGATTAAATTTTCGGCGTTCCGAATTCAGATCCAAAAGTGGGGACTGCCTGCTTGAAACTTGCGCGAAATGGCTCGCGATCGTTTGGTTTGTGGTTAAATATTTAATTGTTTTGACGCGGGAAAATTAAGAAGGAAAATTACGGACAGATTTTAATTAATAGATTATTAATTATCTCATGGTCAACATTATTATAGAAGAAATACGGGATCCATTGATAGATAAATGACTGAGTTACGGAAAAATATGAATTGACTTAAAAAGAGACGGGAAATGAATTTGAAAACTTGTAAATTACGACAGAAAAATCCGGAAATTTTTGTAACTTCGTCACATGTTAGTACATGGGAAAAATAAATTTTAAAAATTTGATCCACAGAACATCCCGGCGAACTCGATATTATCAATAACTCAATAACTGTCAAGATTGTCAAAACACTACTCACTAAATAACGACCGAGAGTGAAAAATACGCGTGGTGTTGCCAAGTTTTCCTTTTTCATTCATTTTGCTTTTTCGTTTTGGCGCCATTTTATTGACGGTCGGCTTGAGAATCGCGAATGCTACCAAGGGGTGTGTGCGCATTAGATTGTGATTTTTTCTACGCACATAGCGACGCATCCGTTTGATGTTGTGAATTCGCGGGTTTCATTTGCTGACATTTTGTTGTGTTTTTGAAGAAATCATTCAGTTTTAGTGGCCGGTTCAAAATGGATGATGTGGGAAATGTTTTCCATCTGATGACCTTCTTGTCTGTAGTGGATGAAGTTTTGCTCGGATGTTTGCAGGACTGTGGTTTGGTGCGTCGGAGATTGAGATGTCCCGAAGTTCGGTGTCGTCGGCAATGTACACTAGAGAGAAGGGAAACTTCATTAATGGGGTGTGTATTCAGATGTCCATCATGCCGCCATATCTAAAATATCGTTTAAAAAGTAACGCTCCTGCCCGAGTAAAAAGGTATGCTCCTGCCCAGCGTAGCCGGTGGATGTTCCCTGGAATATCGTCTGAAAAGTAACGCCCCTGCCCATATGGCTGCTTCTGCCCGAGTAAAATGGTACGCTCCTGCCCAGCGTAGCCGGTGAATGTTTTCTCAAATATCGTTTAAAAAGTACTGCCCCTGCCCATATGGGTGCTCTCGCCCGAGTAAAATGGTACGCTCCTGCCCAGCGTAGCTGGTGGATGTTCTCTTGAATATCGTTTGAAAAGTAACGCTCCTGGCCATATGGTTGTTTTTTTTTACTGTTTTATTATGTTTGTCATAGTATATTGAAATATACAGACAAAAACTATTATATTCATTGTTTTTAAGAAGTTTGCGTAAGTTTGGCAACATTGCCTGTTTGTTCTATAATAAAGAGTGTTCAATAAAAAAAAACGATCAATTCACCTATGGATTGCAATTGTTTCAAAAAACGTATGTCTTGGCTAACATCGCAATTATGACATGACATCCACTTTCTAACCGTCACAGATGCCATGATGCCAACCATACAAACTAGCCACAACCTACGTTCATGACAGAAATAGAAATCCAGAGGTGACTTGATCCTATTTTTTATTGAACACTCGTTATGTAGCTTGTATGGATTGTAACAATGTGACAAAGCTGTCATTTAAGGGAGTTTTTCTCGTTATAATAAACAGTCCATAACCCACAACAGCGTAGAAAAACAATAACACAATAATTATATGTCAAAAATTGACTTTGTGGTTATGTTAAGATGCTAGAACTTGGCTTGAAGGGCGTATTTTTTTTCCACCAGACATTCACCTGGTAAAAACATGATACCACCAAAGCGTTTTTTTTATTCATGGTGGGAGTGTGATGACTCATCACACCACGTTTTTAAATCACTGGTGGATATTATTTGGTGAAAATCTGTTGCCGACAAGTCCCACCAAAGAGTTTATGTGATTACTTTGGTTGATTTATGTTGGTAGAGTACATATAACCTGAAAAACATTCTATTGTCAACAATTGACACAATAATGATTATTATTTTTTTAACTTGAGGCTTGATTTTTGGGTAGATATTGAAACAAAAATCAAATTGAATTTGGACAAGTGATCAAGATTAAAAATGTGGATAAGTACTGTTGCTTCATAGCTGCAGCATCTATTTAAATGCTAATATCGTTCCGTACGGATCTCATCTCAAGTCAGAAAAGCAGGTCCGAGGTTATGTACTCGCTATTTTGATTCATCAAAGCGTTTTTTTTTTTGTTGATAGTGGTGTTTCCTACAACAAGATGCGAAAGGTCACGTGACCGGATCAGGTGATGCCACACTAAACGTTTGCTGGAAATCAACACGAAATTTTGGTGGAGAAAAAAACACGCCCTAACGTCCAATATCGGGCGCTCAACAGAACAGTAATTTTGACGTGAAGTGAACCAAGTTCAATGCTGAACAAGTAATGTACAGGGTGAGCAACTAAGGATGCGAGGTACTGTATCTGGGAAACTATTCATCGTAGAGGCTTGCGGCAAAAAAAAATAACATCAAAACGGCCAAAAGAAATACCTGGAAAGTATTTTCAAGTTTGTGAAATGGTCGCTAGGGGGCGTAACAACCAACATCACGTGGAAAAATAGGGTTTTGTATAGAATTTTGCCCAATGAAGATATATCGATGATATCATTTTCATATGAATTGAACTTTTCACGTTCACTTTTTGTCTAAAACATTTTTTTTCTGTCAAAATAAAGGAGTGGGGAAAGTTCAATTATTTAAAAAAAAACGGAGACTACTCCCGTTTTGCTTGACCGATTTCCACGAACTTGGGCTCATGTGAGAGCATAATCTACACTACAGAATGCTTATCTGATTTTGAATTTGTCACTTTCGCTGTTGCCGCTAGATGGCGTCGATTGAGATGGAAGCATAATTTTGAGTTTTTGACAAGAAAATCAAATGTAATGATAAATGGATTTTAATATATTCCAAAAAAGGATATATTTTTTCATAAAAAAAAGAAAAAAAAACAAAAAAAAACATTTATTTTTTTTGTTTTTTTTTAATTTTTAATACAAAAATGCATCTTTTTTCAAAATATATAGAAATTAACATAAGATTTTTTTTTTTGGAAAAAACTGATCTAGACTGCTCTCATTTCGATTAACGCCATCTAGTGGCGACTGCGAAGGTCAAAAATCCAAAATCAAATAAACATTTTGTAGTGCAGATTATGCACTTTCATATGAGCCCAAGTTCGTTAAAATCGGTCTAGCGAAACGGGAGTTTCGTTTGTTTAAAAAAATAATCAAACTTTCCCCTCTCCTTTATTTCAATAGATAGAAAAAAATGTTTTAAATAAAAAGTATACAGGGTGATTCACTATTTGTATATTGACCTCCACTCTAACTCATTTTTATCAAGGTGTAATTGAGCTATCATTTAAACAGGGTGTCCCAGAAGCTGTCCACAGCACCAAAAATGTTTAATGGGACGCCCATTATTTTATTTCGTTTTTGGATTTTACCGTTTTCGAGATAAAGCCTGTTAAATTTTGTAAAATACAAATTTCACTATATTTTGACTCTCCTCTAACACATTTTATGCAAGGTGTACAAAAAAAGTTAAATGCAATAGTTGTTTGGTTTATACTAATCTTTTAATTCAAGCAGTACCGTTTATACGGGGTGTCTCAAAAGCAGACCACAGCATCCAACTTAAAATTTTACATGGGATATCCTGTATTTTATCTCATTTTTAGATTCTACGTCAGATTCTTAGTTAAATCTGTGAAAGAGAGATCTATCTCATCTTCGGCCGTTTTTGAGATAAAAGCTGTTGAATTTCACCTTATTTTTAGTGCTACAATACATAATAAAGTGTGAGCTTTTTGGAAATGGAAAGTTGCTTTTCTCAAACTAAACTAGAATCCTTCTTTATCTTTTATGAGGCAGACCAAAGCTTTAAAGCAATCTTTATTCAATATGGTTATCAAGAAACAAATTCTGAATTTTGGATTTTTCACAAAATTGAACAGACTTTTTCTAGAAAGTGGCAAAATATATGATAGTTTTATTTATTGAAGATTAGATTCAGAATTCAACGTATAATCCGAAAATAAAATAAATAAGGGCGTCTTATTTAAAATTTTAAAGGTGGGAGTTGCTTTCGGGACACCCTGTATAAATAATATTGCCCGATTCAAACAATTATTCAGTATCAAGCAAACAACCTTTGTATCACACTTTTTTTTCTACACCTTGTGTAAAATGAGTTAGAGGGGGTCAAAATATTGGATTTTCCACAATATTTACCAGCTTTTTTCTCAAAAACGATAAGAGATAAGATAGATATACCGCATACACATATGACTTAGATTTCACGTAGAATCTAGAAATGAAATAAAATCCAGGGTGTTCCATTCGAAATCTCAAAGTTGGGTGCTGCGGAAAGCTTTTGGGACACCCTGTATAAATAATACTGCTTAGTTAAAAAAATTTAGTATAAACCAAATAACTTTTGTTCAACCTTTTTCTGTACACCTTGTATAGAAGGAGTTAGAGGGGGAGTCAATCTATGGTGAATCACCCTGCACGTGAAAAGCATATATGAAAATAATATCATCGATATATTTTCATTGGGCAAAATTCTATAAAAATCCTATTTTCTACTTTGTGTTGGTTATCACGCCCCCTAGCGACCACTTAAGAAACTTGAAAATATTTTCAAGGTATTTCTCTTGTCCGTTTTAGAAATAATTTTTTTTTGCCGCAAGCCTCTACGATGAAAAGTTTCTCAGATAAAGTACCTCGCATTCTTAGTTGCCCAGTATTTTGCTCACCTATATTATTATCGTAAATGGGCTGAGCTGATTCTGTACGACACGTTTGACCCTCAGCTCATAAAGCTGCATCTGTCATATTTCATTTCATCGTTATCTATTTCGTCACCACCCTCGAAATCGATATCTCCCGGGTCCTTTGCAACATTGTCAAGTATCACGTACGCGATCGTAACATTCGGTATAATTCCCAATTTTACCCGAAAAGTATACAGAATCGCCAGTTTTACTTTCCAAAGGCATGTTGTATGATGACCCTTCCTTTTTTCAATTGTCGATTGAAGGCGGCCGGCACTTCATTTTTCACAATGGAAAAAGGCTTTATCAAATATGGCGTTATTCCATAAACACTACTGTACTCGTATTCGTCGCTCGCGTGACGCATGGTTCGTGCAACAGACGAATTTTCTCAAATTCTACACATATGGTCCCCTTTCAACCTTGGCTTCTATGATCTAAGTTTCTCTAGATGGGAACTTGATCCACTGATTTGCTTTGTTCACAATGCGATTGAAAGTAGTATACTTGACCAAGTCTGGAGTTGTGTCAATCCCAGTTTCTTGGCAATACCCCTCTGAAAGCCCTAATCTCCCATAAACCATAAGAAGACTATCATTTGTTGGACTGACGGGAGCGCACGTCCTTTGGTTTCCACATTTCTGCCAGAGATAAAGTAGTCTTTCTTTACTTTTCCTCTCACGTTAACTGCCTTAACAATGAGAACAGAACTTTTAATAGAATCAGGTGCACACTCGACTACTAAACCTTTTCAACTTCAAAATGGCACTGATCAAAATCAAAACAGAAGTTGTCAATTGTTGAATCCAATTCAATATTAAATCGCAGAGTTAGGCTGATATACACCCCGGGCCACAGCGGTATAAACGGGAGCACTGAAGCTGACCGATTTGCCAAAAGTTCATCACGCAGGCTGGTAGAATCGAAACCAATGATTTTTATTCCTGAGGCCACATGAGTAGGCGAGGGAAAAAACTATTACTGGAAAAAGCCACTCCATTCTAAAACAAGGCCACAGGCAAGCTACATTGATAAGAAGAACTGATACAGGAAAGACCAAAGAACTCAACATTTGAAAAGAAAATACTGGTCACATGAGCCTGAGAGGACACCTTATAAAATAGGGGAAGATTCAGTTTGCAAGGGACGTGGATATCGTAGCCCACATCCTAACGGAATCTCCGACTCTTGGTAGCACTAGGATGGAATACTTCTGAGTTGCATCAACAACACTCCAGAAAATTTAGGGAATCTACTTGAGAGACCTGTTGAGCTTCGTGAAAGTCTTGTGTCTTAATAGACTCACTATCACCTGTAGGCTGCAGCGTCCCCAGAAGGCCCAAGCAAGTTTTTGGCGTATGCCAACCACCTGAACAACTACATCAACAATAAGATACAACATTACACGTCCGCACACATAAATCGAGAACAAAATAATCCCTTGTTGGGTGTTGACACCTTGCAGACCCTTCCTCCCCCTCTCAAATCTGTTGTCGTCGTATAGGCTGTGCTGTGCACCCAGAGCTTTGCGTACTTTCTAGATTTCCCTGCATGGAGATTTTCATGCCGCGCTACCTGCGGTGTCGTTGCCGTTAGAGAAACAATACAATAGAATGACATGAAGGATCTCGGGGGTTGATAATTTATCAAATTATCAATTATACAGAAAAAAATAACGAGAATAAGTGTGTTCTGCATCTCCGCAGCACTTATACACAATTCGACTCTGCTTGGGTTGTTTCAAGTGAGTACAAAATGTTTATCAATATCATTCAGGTTGACAGGAAACAATATATTATTGTTCTCAGTATAAACTGTCTACTTTTGCAATGTTTCTTTTTATTCGACTCATTAAAAATAATCGCGCGCCCGAAATCACAACTGAGGCAGCACTCACTCCAGTCACGTTCGCTTACAATATGCGATCTCCATTTGCCGAACCAATTCCAATCAAGTGGATAGTTTTCATGCATGTTGAACAAAAATGCGTGTGTCGTTGGCTATAGACAGTTTTCAATACAATGATTTCAAAACCATGATAACACTTGGTGATTCTTCAAAATAGATTATCATTCAACAACAGTCTATTTCTTCAAGATTTTTGCTCTCCCGAATACTGCTATTATCAAATTTTGAGGTTTGTATGACAAACCATGTTATGCGCATTTATATTATCATTCATCTTTTCTATTTTCATTGTTCTGCAGTCTAATATTATTAGTCAAATCAACTATTGTTGCTTTTCTTCCAGGTTTTGTCAACCACTATCGATTTCTAAATAGCTTTATTATAATAATATACCCTACTTTATTATTGATTCGCATATTTTTGTACCCTTCACCTTTCGCGCTAATTGTTGTTGCGGTATTTTTCTAAATTCCCATTCTGGGCGCAACTATAGCAACCTCAAGCCTTGAGTTCTGACCTTGTTTGTGTCGCGTGACTTCTGAATACTTCCATATTATGAATTTAAATTTCAGTAAACTAGCTCGATATAGTCAGTTTTGACTTGATTTTCTTGTTGCAAACTTTGCGGAGAGGCGTTGCCGTCGTGTACGCGTCGTGTCGTACACACGACGAGCCGGTCCTGATTATCTGTGTGTTCTGTGAATATTATGTGCTGACTTAAAGACTACTTTGGTTGATAATTTTACAACCTGTGCATATAACCATTATAAAGGGTATTCTCTAGTGCTCAGTGATTTCATTTGTTGTTACTGGGCATATTTAAGATGGCATAATGTTCAGATTCTTTCATTCATTCCATTCACATGCTCAAGCTGCACTGAACTAGCTAATATTTGGTAGTGGCTCACGAAAGCAGAACACAATAATGATTATCACTACTTGATCTTAATGATATTTTCTGGCTTTTGTGCATTGGACTAGTTATTTTCCAATCAAGTTTCTATCATCATTTTTTAACCTAATGCTAGTAAATTATGAATTTTGATAAAGATCTGTATCTTCTTCAAAAAAGCAGATATTGACATGACTGAAAAGACATTTTGTTGAGAAAAGATCGCACTTCACGGCACAATATCATGGAGCTTAGTTTTGCTGCTCAATTTTTCCACAGGGTGTTGAAAACTTGAGGGTAAAAAAGTAGCTTCTGTTCCTCCCTGTATAATGACCAAGCCATCGGTATTTTTCAAAAACCAAAATCAAGGATAATATCTCAAGACATAGGGCTAAACTTCATGCAAGTCTGTGAGAATGTTTTTATTCATTGTTGATAAAATATCGAAAAACTACAGCACTTTATTCAAACATCTGTATCTTCTCTAAAAAAGCAGATATTCACATGATCAAAAAAACCTTTTGTTGAGAAAAGATTGCACCTAACAACAGAACATAATAAAGATGAATTTTGCCGCTCAATTTTTCCACAGGGTGTTAAAAACTTGAGGGTAAAAAAGGAGCTTCTCTTCCTCCCTGTATATTGACCAAGCCATCAGCATTTTTCCAAAACCCAAATGAAGGGTGATATCTCGAGTCATAGAGCTACACTTAGGTTAAAGTTTTGCTAAAATTGGACAAAGATTAGGAAACTTACAGGGATATTGAATTGACTCAAATTATTCTTGTCCGGAATTTATTGTCGGGGAGTGTATCATTATGATTAATATTTGAACTGATAGAGTAGGATATGAAGTGAGTAATGCTGTTAGGTGAGTAATGAAAAAAAAAGAAAAAGTGTAGTAGGTATATTATATCTGTGAAGCAGCGTCCAGAACCAGCGGAGGTTGAGGTAACGAATAAAAAAAAACTACTTACTGATTCATCAAAGTATGAAAATCTTAGCATAGTGCAAGTATTATTTCAGTGCTTACATGACGCAAAACAACAATTAAACATGTTTTTGAGTTTAATTCAAAACGCAACACAAAAACTCGATATCGAAATGACAACGAACAATGCCAAAATGATGTTAATTGCAAAATTGTTTGATGTCACCACTTACAGACTTGGCAAAGCTAGAAGAAAATGAGTTTTTAAACTCCTCACGAAATGCGATTCGAGAATCAAGAACATTCGCACTAGACTAGATTTTATTTTGAAATTCGTTAGAATCGGTTAAAGTATGTCGAGTGCCCTCAATACGCTCCTCCAACCAACTACTTAAAACCCAATTTGAGTCTTTGGCTCCAACTATAACCGATCTATCTACATCCTCACTCAAACCTTCAAACGCTTTGAGGTATTTCTTGAAAAGCGTCTAATTTGATTTGATTATTCCGCTTTTTTTATGAAGGACTTTAGGACATTCACTTTGGCCAAAATAAACGAAGACTTGAGTGAAATTGATAAATTAAAACGTGTGCAAGCTCAGTTATCAAAAAGTCAAAATGACAAGTAGTGATTATGATTAAATGATAACGGATCGAAATTATTACTTCAGAGAAGGAAATAGAGGTAAGGAAAAGGTGCTCCTGAACTTGAAAATGCGTTTTTTTGTCGGATCCAACTCGTCAGTTACGTATTCGCTGCCACTGTGGTTGAAATGGAAAAGGCAGTTGACCAGCTGAACTATCTTGCTGATGAATGTTCGTGATTTTAAAGATGTCCTGGATGGTCTGCTTCAAAACAATAAAAAGTATTATATTCTTGAAATAATACAACAATTATTGTGATTATTTGACTGGACTTACTTTCAAAAACCTATCATGACAATCAATAAAACCAGAACCATGCAGGGATGGCTCGTCAGTTGGCCCCTTGAATTTTTGAATTTGCGAAAATGTTTCCCATAAAATACCTACTGGAGTTTTGTCGCCTTCAACGGCTTCGTTTTTCCGTTAAGAGTAACTTTGTTCTCTTCACCGAACTCTAAAAGATCCTCGTATGGTTTTCCTTTTACATTTTTTCGATCTCAACATTTCGTTCTTGTAAACAGAAACGCAAGAGTCTAAACACAACATAAAATATTCATGTATGGTGATTTTTGTTGGCTGTGTTTTCGGTTTTTGTCAGACTCAATATTTATTCATTGTTCACGAGTACAAGTACTACAGATTATGTCTCGGGCTGACGCTGTTCGTGCTCCGGAGGGTACTAGTACTGCTGGTGAAAGTGGAAATTCGGGATTTGATGCAGTGCGGAACATTATTTCAAAATTTTCCTCCTTTAATTTCAAGCTCAAAAACCGACGTAAGGACTTTTTATTTTATAGGATTTTTGTAGATACTTACAGTTTTTTTATCAATTTACGCATACCTACTTTTGCTGCGGTGGACTTTTTTTTAATGGTGGGTAATATTAATTCATTTTTGTTTTTTTTTGGCGAAAGTGATAAATGCTTACACCGATTTTTTAAATCTGATTGACAATTTGCACACATTTTCAAATGAATTGAAATTATATATACGTATTCTAGACATTATTTGGAAGTCACCAGCGAATTTTTTTTTCCAAAAATATAATGAATAAATGAGAAAGAAGACGTGAATTTCACCGTATGATCGCAAACGGGGTGGAGCCATATTACTTTATCGAGAGAGAGAAAGAGTCATCTCAGTCAATACACCAGACGAAGATAGATAATGTATTCTGTAACGTAGTGGATGTTGATTGGCGCTTTTTAATCGGTGATTACTACATCATTAGAGGTCGTAGGTTGATTTTCTGAACATCAACGGCATCAGTACTTACTTATCCTTATATTTTTCATATTTCTAAAAAATGTGCAAATTGACCATTATCCATTATCTAAATGAGATGGTTAATGCACCGTATTTTTCCCTGAGTTCTTTTTTAAAACGCACACCCATACTTACTCAGCACGATGCGCCGCTGGAATCATGGTTACTATCAGGAGTTCGGTCGATAATCCCGTGCACATCCTCTTTATCTAAATTTTAAGTTTACCATCGGAAACGTTGCAATGTAATAAAAATTGGTAAAATCAGGTGAACATTCTGGCTGCAACATTTTTGTTATTTTGATGGTTTATGTATTCGAATTTTTAACGACACTGCCAAAAAATCTATCAGACATTAAGACAAATCACGGTGACCAGGCACCTTCACGAGGTCAATATCGTTTTATACGTCAACTTTAGGTATTGGGTATGCCACAAAGAAAATATTGGAATTCTAAGAAGAATAAAGAGATCGAATAAGAAAGTAGGGTTCTTATTTGAGATAAGGAAGTTGAACCACGCCCAGACATTCTGGCGGGCACCCTGTAGGTGTATGCGAAATATTTTTTTTTGAGAAATTCACCCGGAACCATAACGCTTTCATTCAAAACATTTTTTTTTAAGAACGACAAATGGAAAAGATGAGAAAAAACCTTATATACAGGGTGGGCCAATAGTTCATGGGAATTGTCGATTTATAGAAGCACATTTCAAAAATTTCTTGCTTGGGCATGATAGACAGACCTTTAAGGCTACAAACCCAAAATAGTTTTACTTCATTGCACCACGTTACATTATTTTGAATGGAACCTCCTGGTATATTATTACATATTTGGGTTCCTCAGACAGTTAGTAATAGCTGATGAAGAGCATAGCCTTGATTTAACAACAAGATGTCCGAAATTCTAGGGTTGTCTTTCCAATATCACACAGTCATTATTTTGTAGGCGGTCTATTTTTTTACAACAGTAATCTATACTGATAAACTGGTGCTTCCATTTTCCATTCACGGAATTTGCTTTTCATCTTTGTTTCACTGATTTGTCTTAACATAAGAGATTAGTCACAGTGAACGTCTGGATGATGATTTTCTTGATTAATTACATTTATTTCAGTATTTGTTTCCTTGAGAATATTCTCTCCAATCGCACTGGTTCAAAGATTTGGATGAATTCTTTTTGATAATTGCCCTACTCATGTGTTATTTGGGAGAAATTCAATAATATTCAGCCTAATGCTGTATCATTTACGTTTTATTTAACATACAAACGTTATCCGAATATAACAGCTGAGGATAACGTGTGTCATAACGTAAGATGCCAAAAAAGCTATGCTGTATCACGGATTTCACATCTACGTTATCTTGTACGTTATATCTCGACTGTTAAAAAGGAAACAAGTTTTTCCACCAGTAAGAGAGATAGCGCGAAGCTCAAAGGATACAGGTAAGAAGAGGATGAAATAATATAGCAGCCCATCGATCGCATGCGTCCGGTTTCAAAGGGGTAGTTGTAATTTACTGTTTGTGTTGATCACAACTCTGCGTGCCAAAATGTTGAGATCGAAAAAATGTAAAAGGAAAACCATACGAGGATGTTTTAGAGTTCGGTGAAGAGAACAAAGTTACTCTTAACGGAAAAACGAAGCCGTTGAAGGCGACAAAACTCCAGTAGGTATTTTATGGGAAACATTTTCGCAAATTCAAAAATTCAAGGGGCCAATAGACCGCAAAAAAATGCGGAAAAATGAAGAAAGGTACCTAAGTCAAATGGTGTAATATTTATTAGTTTCATAATGGAAGAAATTGGGCTTTTAGATATCGAGTGGAAAGTTGATACACGCCGTAAAGCCGTGGAATTTGGCAGTTCATGCATGGGACTGGTGAAATAGAAGCTTCCTAAAAAAACTTGCTTTTCTTCAACTGAAAATCATCACAACTTTCCCGTAAAATGCTTCGTAGTTATCTTGACTGAGCGACACAGTAAAACAATGATGGCAAAGGAGATCACATCATCATTCACTGGAAGTGTACATGCAAAATCGTAGAGATCTGATTGATTACCATTGATTAATTATTAAATAAATAATATATAATCCCACTTTCTGGTTCCTTCTGCCACCTAAACTCGTTGACTTTCCAATTCCTTACTCCAATTAATTCTTCTGCAATTGCTAAACGCAAAACTACACTAAAATCCATACTGGTGCCTTTCTGAGGAATTTGTATCGTCAAACTGTTTAGCTTGTCAGCTAGGTACTTAGCTCCAAATACGCTTCAAATTCCCATACGTTATCTCATAACAGCATGTTAACTGCACACGTTATACGAAGCCTGTTATTTCGACAAATAACATTCGAACATAACGTATATACGTTATGTAGAAAACGTAAACGCTGATACAGCATAGTGATTTCAGGAAAATAACATATTAGGCGCATAACGTTCATGTTATATTTAACGTGAATGATACAGCATACGGCTGATTATCAAGCTCACATGGTCTTGTAACAAAGAAACTTTTGTTAGAGTCACGGAACGACTATCATGAACAATAATCACAACAGTGAGCTTATTTTGTCTTCGAATATAATATCTTCAAACTGGAAATAAGGTTATGTAAACAGAACCGATAAAATAAATTGAATTCAAAAGCGGGTTCAAATTAATATTCGAGTTATGTCTTACTGTTCACCAATCTTCATTTCGTCTTTGCTGATGGTGCAATAAGGCTATGTCAGCTTATATGTATATGCCAATGTCAAGTTCATGAAAGCTGTGTTCACGATTGTTTCTTTTTCCAGCCGGATTAACAAACAATTCTTGATGCTTTTCATTTCTCGCAACGATTCACGAGATCCCATCGCATGTTCTTTGTGCTACACCAAAGACCAGTATTACGTATGTCACTGAATAATATTTCTTCCGTGAGCTTACGACTTATTCCGGCAAATGATGAAGTTCTTGAAAAATAAAATAAGCACGAGCTATGGCTTCACGGAGAAATGCAAACAATGGACAATTTGCACATTATTTGGAAATAAGAAAAATATTAGGATTAGTTACTACCGATGTCATTGATGTTCAAAAAGCAACCAACGACCTCTATTAATGTAGTTGTCACCGATTTAAGAGCGCCAATCAACATTCACGACGTCACAAAACACATTATGTGTCTCCGTCTGACGTATTGCTAACTCTCTCTCTCTCTCTCTCTCTCGAGAGAGAGAGAGAGGGTTATTAAGCTCCGCTCCGTTTACGATGAAAAAGTGAAATTTGCATTTCCTTTTTCATTTGCTCAGTATATTTTTGGGTATTTTGAAACAATTTTTTCGCTGATGACTTTCAAATATTGTCTAGAATACGTATAAAATTTGAAGTAATTTGAAATTGTATGCAAATTATTCATTATATCATAATAGTGATAGAATACTTTGAATTTGCGAGAATGTCAAACTGATAAGAATGTTCTCGTGTCTTTCACGCTGGGACAATACGATAACGTTTTGAACACGTTGGTCAAATTACCCAATCTGCAACGGCATTTTTTTTACTTTTAAGTATAGCACTGACGTTCTTTTTATCAAATTCCTTGTCCGCCTTTGTTTTCTTCATAATTATATGGAAAGATTGATGGCAATTACCGTTATAATAATGGTTTAAATGTCGCATTGTTAACTGGACACTAATGATAATTTTATATCAATTTAATATTAGTACCAATATAATGATATAACTAGCTGAACCCGCTGGAACTCGACGCAAGATAATGGTGAAAAATAAATAAAACACAGAAACCTCACTAAATATTCTGAAAGTAATTGAAAACCAAAACACCAACTATGACGATTCATCAACACTTTAATAGGAATACAAGATGGGGCACGAAAAACTTGCCACTCCGGTTTTCTCTGTGGTAAATGGTGAATTTTTGTTTTTTGATGGTACTTTTACCCCTACCTGTCGACCTCTAAAAGAGGGATTGTCTCCCCCTCCAAAAAAAAAAAATAATAATGAAAAATGACAAATGATAAAAAAAAAGATAAATAGCAGCAACTTGAAACTTCAGGGTTATAATCTTGGTGAAAATACCTATCAATTGACGTATTATTCGACCCCCCTTTTCATTCAAAGTTCTTGAGTACCTGTCATCCCCTCTTGGGGGGTACAGGGGTAGGGGGCCAAAACACCAAAATATAAAGATTCTTGTGCCCTACCCGGTATACAATTATATGTTCCCGGATAGGGCATATGGACTAAAAATTAAAAGATGTGACAAAAAGACATTCTTGATTGAAGTTTTTGCTTGGTCTAAAAATAGCAACTGTTGAAAAAAAAAAAACCTTTAAATATACAGGGAGAGAAAAAAACCATCAAAATGTAAAAGTTACCAAGAAGAAACTGCTGTTATTGTATTTTTTTTAATTTTGGAAGGAAAATATGATGAAGAAAGATAAGTTTAATACAGGGCTGGTCAAAAAATACAAAATTGTTATTTTGTGTAAGAGAAAAGTTTCTTAAGATATCAAAATCCAAAATGTCACTCGGGGTATAGTTTTTACCTATTTCGAAAACTCAATTTTCCATAAGAAACTTCAATCAAGATTTACAGATATAGTCAAAAATATAAGAGTGTATTCCTCAAGTGTATTTTTCTCCTAAACAAAATAACAATTCTGAATTTCTTCATCCAACTACACACAACACGGTTATTTTAGAATGAGTTTAATGATTTTTAAATAATGATATAAAAGGGAGGATCATTGAATTTTTCAGAACTAATTAAACTGTCACCTTTTTTGTGGCACATGTTCTAAGAGGGTTGCGTTACATATACTTCCCCTTTGAAACTTGCAGAGCTTCGCCAAAGTTTCAACACAATCAGAAGACCTTCTGGGTCGTCGAACTCTTGTAGTCCCTCTACCAGGTGGACGACCTCTATGGCGAATGGGTCTCACAGGAACTTGGTGTTTATCAACTATGAATTTCGTAGAAGCAGATGAATGATAAGTTCCGACTGGTACCGTAGAAGATTGTGTAGACGCCACCCGATAAGAGGTTGGCGATACTACCTTTAGGAGGATATAAGGTCCATCTCTTCTAGGCACGAGCTTGGATGTGTAGGACTGTGATCCTTTGCTTAGCACATGTTAGTTTCTTCAACTTTGAATGATTCTTGGCGTCGGTGTTTATCAGCATGTACCTTCAATGTATTTTTCCTAGGTTCATTCGTCGCTCTAACGTCAGAAAAAATATTGGCAACAGTCTTCAATTTCGGTGTGATTTAGGAAATGAAGTTCTCATTGTCAACGATAGATCATATCCAACTTCATGAGGGGCTCTTAGCTCACGAGCAAAACACGAATGAGCAGGGCTGTAACCAGTAGTAGACAAGTTCTTGACCGGTTCATTGCAAAACTTACAGAAGGCAAGGCTTCTTCACATTGCGTATGATTTTTTCCACAACAATTGCTAACTGAGTTTCTAGATCTCTATTTCTCCTCTCTTCTGGGTTGGTTGCTGGATGATACAATGGTATAAGGCTTTGTGTAAAACCTAAGCAATAAGCCACTTGCTGCATGACTTTAGAAACAGACTGAGTACCATTGTCATTGATGAACTTTCTAAGGGTTCCAAATCTGGGAATAACCTCATCAATTAGGACTTTAAGCACATGCTTCAGCTGTCACACTTCGCAAAGCGAATAATTCAATCCATTTAGTGGCGGTATCCTCAATAGCCAAAGCCCACTTCTCACCAGTTTCTGCTTTTGGAAGTGGCCCAAATAGATCCATGGCTAAAGTTTCAGACTGCTGTGCGAGGACAGGACTTTGAATCAAACCTGCAGGCTTAAGGTTTGTTGGCTTCTCAGCAAACACAAAAACATAATATTGTTGTAAAAACTATGTAACACAAGTCACCAGTCACGTCAATATGATATAATATGTAACATTTATATCATTGCTATATAAATAGTTTACCTCACTCTTGTCTTATTATTATTACCTACTTTTTTGTAAACAGGGTGTTTCAGAATAACATGCTAATAATAAAGGGGGTGATTCTTGGGCTCATTTTAAGGAAAAAAAATCATATGAACGTATGTCCTGAACGCCTTAACTTTTGAGATACAGGGTGTCAAAGTTTTAAAAAATAGATACTTTTTTTTACAATAACTTTGTCATTACTGTAGATATCTTTATGAAATTTGGGTCATGTATTTTAGGCATTGATACTCATTTTTTGATGCACCAAGAATTTAATTATTCTGACCAGTGCCGTCCATGCGGGTTTTGGTTTGCATATTTTTTGGGAAATAGAAAAATTTTTTAGGACATACGTTCATATGAATTTTTTTTCTTAAAATGAGCCCAAGAATCACCCCCTTTATTATTAGCATGTTATTCTGAAACACCCTGTATAACCAAGAAATCACGCATTGGTTAATACTTGGTACCAAAACTACGGTAGAAATCTGGGGGGTTCAGTTTTCTTCCACAATTTCCTGCTGTAGCATTTCATCCAATTTGGCTCGCAAAATCTCTTGTTAAGCGGCATTTAGACGAAATCAATTATTTTTGCGAGCTGGTACGGCTTCGGTCAAACAACACAACATGACAAAATGGCTTCTACTTCTACTCTGTTGAGGTGATTGGCTGAAGCTGCGTGGATGAGATGACCAAACCAAAAAATTTAGGATTTGCGCATGACGCTTGACGTTGTCGATTTCCAAATGTCACATGTTGATATAACATTCACAACATAATATTGACATAAATCGCTTATGTATTAGAGACATCTATTTGTTTATGTGAAATTTATGTACTTCATATACACCTTGATGTTACATCACGTATTTTACATAAAATTCACGTAATAATGAAAGATCCAAAGGTTACATAATTTTCTTTATATAAATGCTACATAATTTTTTACATAAAAACTATTGTGGGAGTCATAATTACTTTAAATTTACATAAATGTTACATCAATGTGCTCTATAATATCTGTTCTCATCGTCGGCCAGTAATACCTATGAGATATCCGCTTCAAAGTTGTTTTCAACACCAAAGTGTCCTGCTAACGGAGAATCACGGAATTCCAGGAGTCGGTTACTTGGTCTTGAGAAATAACTAATTGGACTAACTAATTGGACTTCATCAGAATTGGAGTCACGTAAAATTCTCTGAACCATAACGTTACCTTGATCCGTCCACCTGGCACCGTCTACAGCATCAGAATCCGCATTTTCGAAAGATTCGATAATGTTTCGTATACATGGATCATCTAACTGCTGAGCTCTGGTTTCTGCAACTGACTTGTGAGGTTTTTGGTTGAATGGTAACTGTATCTATAGCTATTATGGATTGATCATATAAGTCGATGAGTGGTCTTGATGATGTATCCGCGACGGCATTCGTTCACCCTGTAATGTAGTCGATTTCCAGATCAAAAGCTTCCAGTTGAAGTGCCTAGGCCTCGTATTCACAGACCAACCAGTGTTAGACACCATTGATGATTAAGCTCGTTTTGATTGGTCCAATTCAATTTGAGCGCTCTTCCTGCACTACTTGACAGGTTACAGGTTGGTATTCAAGAGATTGGTTATGGTTAATTTTTACCATTGTTCACTTCAATCAACTCGTTTGCATGATTATTACACTTTTGAAATGTATGATTTTCCAAATGTTTTCTCAAAGTTGAACGCGCTGTTTTTTGTTTTGCTATATGGGCAGAGTGGAAATAAATGTGCTTTTTTTGCTAGTCAAGATGAATAATATGCTGTACAAAACCAAGTTTAACTTTGGATTTGCTCAGCCTTTATCAAAACTATGACCCCAGAGGGATTGTACGTACACATTAAAGATTACCTGATGGATTATCTTTGTACAGCTTTTCAAGAATTTTACAAAAAATCCTTATTTTTCTGGCCAAAAGCCTACCTATTTTTTACTTGTTTTGTCATTGGCCACCCATACATAATATGTAAATTCTTAAAAAATTGATACAACAAAATATTGAAAAAAAAATGCCATGTAATGCAATAGCTATTGCTCGGATTTGGCAAATTTTAGGATGATGTTGTCAAGAGAATCCAAAGAATTCTGAAAACAATATAAATTACGAGGTACTCCTGCAGCCTGTATGCTAGATTTTCAAAAGACTAAAGGTATTCACTTTCACTGCGGCATAATAAACTGCGCGTCAAAATAAAGAACATATCAATTTCTGTGCCCATTTCAATAAGCTATAACTCACGCCGAGACACATCGGGACAAAGTCAGTACGAAAGTAAGGGTGCGGTATTTTTACAAATAGCGACACCGGAGCAAGACGGAATAAAACATCGCGAGGCCGGATGTACTGTGCCTCCAACTATTGTACCCGCTTGGTCTCCGATTGGTGGTTTCAAACTCTTCAATGGGCGGGTTTTTTCGACAACCAACTGCTGAGGTAATCTGACGGAAGCTGCTAATGGGTTGATGTTGAACTTGTGCCATGATTTTGTCCTCTAGAGCATCTTTAACCAAACTTGCAACTACTAAAACAATCTGTCAAAATAAACCAACACGTCTTCGATTACATATTATTGTCAAGATTTGCCAGACAGAAAAAAACAAGATAGTACTCATTACGGCAATACTTAGCAGCACTGAGACTCTGAATGATTCTTGACAAAAGTTCTACGTTTTGGCAATTCACAATAGGAAAAACCTGCTCGCTCCACCAAACCAAAGCTATGCATTTTCTCTTGGAAAAAGTATCTTATGAAGATTCTTGATAATGAACTGTCACTTTTCATCAATCCTTATCAAATTCGATATACTACAAGAAGTTGCATCGAAACCTATAAATTTCATCAAAATCGGTGGAAGCGTTTTTCATAAAACAAAAAAAAGTCCAATTTGTTTGTAAAACTTCAACACAGTAATTTAGAAACGAAGCATCTCCTGTCATCGAAGTCATATCTCAAGGTACTATTGCTCCTCATTATACTTAACTACTATACTTAATAAGGGAAGGAACTAGCTACCCACTTTCTTCTTTTTTCAATGTGCACGCGTCAAATACAGTCAAACCCAACATCAAAATAGTTAATTTTCCTTATTTTTGTCAATGCAGCAATCATCATAACGATCATGCGAGTCGACATTTTTTTTTAATAATGGAGTTTTGTCTTTTCCACACTAAATGAGTCTGTTATATGGTCACTTAAATAAGAAAACAATGGCCTGCATACCATTACAATATCAGAAATTGCGCTCGGTTGCTTCAAGCGAATTGTTCTCGTGGTTATTGTCTGTCTGCTATGGAAACGCACGGTAATGCTCTTAAACAATAGTAAACGTTAATTCTGAAATAATATTGAAAATCCAATTCTGTAAATGACCCTGTGGTAGTAAAGTGGCAAGCTTTCCGGAATTAATTGACACGTGTTATATGCTGTAACAAAATTAATAATCGTGTACACCATTGTAATGTGCAATTTTGCGGTTCATCAGTGACTCCTTATTGCACGTGAGTTGAATAAACAGTGCTTCATTGACATTTTTTTGAAGCCCTTTTCAGATGAAAATAACTCTTCCAAAAACCATCATTAGTGAGCTTTATTTATCATTGTGGTTAAGATACATTTGAATTACAACCACCATACACGTTTATGGAAAACTAGAACCTCTTTCAAATGCAGAGGGTGGCCAAATAAGCGGGGTAAGCGGCTGTATCTCAGAAACCACTCATTTTCAAGACTTGCGTTAAAAAACTATATGACTAAAGTGGCCAAAAGAAAACACTGGAAATAATGTTCGAGTTCATACCTGCACCGCTAGGGAGCGTAATAGCTATGGTCGGGTAGAAATATTGACTTTAATCAAAAATGCTTAATCATAAGTTGCTAAAAGAATATCACGGTAATCCTCGTGGAAATCTGCATCTTTTTGGTTCATCATTTTTGATAGTAGAACATCAGATAAAGACGAATAGAATGGTGAAGTCTGACTTATTGAAATGTCTTTAACTTTAGTTAGACTCAACATATTTCAACGAATAAGGGCTCGTTTTAGAGAGGAGGCCTTGTCTATCAAGAGCAAATATAGCCATGAGAGATTGGTTTTTGTCGCTCCCTCTAGGAAGCGCCAATGTTAAATCTATAGTCTTTTGAACTTTATTTCGACATTTTAAATAGAATGATATAATCATCTCAACAGAAACAGAAAGTAGATCAAATTTATATGAAAAAACCTGCATCTCGATAACTTCACGCGTTCAGGAGATATTGCCTTTTTATGATGAACACGAATGTTTTTATAATTTTATTTCTTACTTTACTGTGATGTATCATTTACCAGACTCAAAACAGTCCGGTAAACACACATTCCATTATCAGAGCCAATAAAATTGGATCAGAAGAATATATGGTTTTGTTGACGCCCTCTCATGGTAAAGATTAATAAAATGTGGGTAACATAGGTATATTACCAAAGTTGTGACATGGTTTGACTGGCGTCATCTCATGTCAAGAATGTGAGAAGGACTGATACCGCCGCCCTCTCAATGTGTGGTTTGACAAGAAAGTACTTTCTCTTCTGAACCGATTGAGAAAAATTGTCACAGTATGAAATAAGACATTGTAAGATAGACAGCCTACTTGTGTACAAATTCTGATAATGATAAATATCTCGACTCGTACTTTAATAAGTCATTTTCCGGCATGGTTACGTGAATTCTTTTTCACTTGGATGGGTAGTCCATGGAAACCAAAAACTAACTTGGACAGAAACGTCAACGACAACGTCAAACGACCCAATAATAATGTGTATTTATCATTCAATGTGGATAATGCTACATCATTCACTAATAACTATGATACAAGACCAAAATATTTCTCTATGACTTTTAATGGAAGCGCATCATACAAGATTTGGCGCATTTTAAAATCACATGATGTACATTTGGTTTTTAGATCAAATATCACCTTAGGAAATTTTCTATTAAACAATAAAGATAAAGTGGATGTACTGCTCAAACCAGGTTTTTATCAACTTGAGTGTCAATGCGGTAGCAAATATTTAGGCAAAACTGAACGTTATTTTAAGACTCGTTTTTCAGAACATCATAGATGTGTAAGATTCGGTAGAGATAAATCGCTGTTCGCTGGTCATTATTCTGATTCTTCCAAAAACTACAAAATACTGCACATAGAAATTAACTCGTACATTTTAAACAACTTGGAAAAATTGTAAATTTGTAAATTACAGAATGAGGTTATCAACTCACAACTGCAATATGGCAATGGGATTTTGAAATTATTCTTCAAATAACACCGCCCCTCTGCTGCTTGTGTATGAGAAGCTTTCCCTATTTTATTTTATTTTATTTTTTTGTATAATATTATTCTGAGTGATGGCTATGTTCAATAGAGGATGATTGTTCCTTGTTTAATTACAGCTATCTTCACCACCTGTTTAGTTTGTTGTTCGGCAATCATCATTTTTGTCGATAATCGTCAATGCGTAGCCACATAACCACAATATGGCTTGTCAGTTTATTTGTTTATATTAGTCATATGCAATGTCATGTGGGCCTACATAATCTTAATTTCCTTTATTTTACACTTCGTTTGTTGAATGCTTTGTGTAGATGTGAGTGGTTATGGATGTTTAAAACTTGTCACATTTGGCATTTATTCACTGTCAATAAGGCGTTGCTCCAGGGAAAAGGGGATCAAAATCGAGTGTGAGTCGTTCCGGGTGCGCACCAGGTGCGCCACTGGCCGTTCCTGGATAGCCCTCAAGGTTGATTTATAAACTTGCCGTTCGCCGTTACGGTTGACGTTATCCGGTGCCGCTAACGTTGCCGTCGCCCAATGCATTTATTTACTTTCATACCGTCGATTGTCGTCGAAGATTTTCAATTTTTTTGTTCACATTCTTTGAAGTCAATTTGTTTTAGTTCAGTGAGATTTGATGACTGACTCGAGTATATTTTGGTACAAATCTCAATTTTATGATATAAAAGTATGAATTATGGGAACAAAAACCTATTGAGCCATTTTCCCATGGCTTTAGCTACGAACGGCGGACGACAATAGATGGAGATGAACGATCTCTAGCGGTGCGCCACCGGCAGACGGCATGATATAGATGTATGCAGGCGCGTCCATACGTCTATATCGAACGTCAAACGTCAGCGTTAGCGGTAATGGCGAACGGCGAGTTTATAAATCCCACTTTATAAGTAATGTGCAATGTCATGTAGGCCTATAGAATTTTAATTATCTATATTTTACACTTCGTTTGTTGAATGCTGTGGGTAAATGTTAGTGGTCATGGATGTTTGATCTGTTTATTTGTTTGACAATTCCCGTTTATTACAAAGAATGTAAGTACAATGATTATCGGGTGATTTGTATTCTTTTTCAGAAATTTCCTCTTTTTTCTCATTCAGTATAATACCTGAAGTTGTTCCCTTAGGAACAAAACCGGTCGTATTTCTGAAATATAATTTTGGGAATAATTAGACAGAAAGGATTCCTTCTTTCACCCTCATCAATCTATCAAGTGATGGAAATTATTCAGAAAATTTGGCAAAATTCAATTGAATGACGCCTGTTTTTGGATCACAGCGGAACCAAGATGAACTTGACTACATCATTCTTTCGCGTTATAGAGGTTGTTACAAATTCGAGTGTATCGATGGGGATCTCGTGAACCGTAGAAGATACAAGGTCGATCAAATTGAGACAAGTTGTTCGACTGTCAATCTCGAAAAAATGCCGATTCCAAACTTTGAAAATTGCAAAGACTTCCGGAGATATCCGGCAATAACCGACTTTTTTGAAATCCTTTTTTATTTTGTCCTGAATTTATTTGAAAAGATAATTTAAAACGAATGACACATTTTTAAGGCCTCTTTTTCTGCTCTTCAGACTGAAGTAAACACTAATTTCATAGAAAAAGTACAAAAAAGTACAAACAAGGTTTCTAAGATATTTATATTTCAAGAAGTACAAATTGTATCCTTATCTTACACCTACACTCGATCTGCTTAAATAATTCAACTTGAACTCGCTTAGGCAAAGGAGAAATATGCATTGTGTCTTATTCTTGCATGCGATTATCAATTATGTCAAGTACAGATCATGTGAACTGATAAATTTTATGGATTTTCGGGTACCAAAGATTAAATTAAGAGAGTAGAGTCGTGACCTGTTCTATTCTAGTCCTTTCAATACTTTGCCTATTAACTATATGCAGACTCAGTGCAATGTTTTAGTGAATAATAATGATATAGACTTATCTAGCTGTAGTGTGAACATTGACTTTAAATACTATAGACTGGGCATCCCATTCATCAAATGGTATTAGTCTTGACGCCAACATCACAATAAGTGCGAAAAAGACAACACTATGAGTGGAAAGAGATAAAACGAGGAATCCGAACCCATCGGGCAACACCGCATGAGAACATGTGATTCTTATAATACGTACGTCCGAACTCGATTTTCATCAGGAACAGCGGCGGCACATTTCGAGTTTCTACCGTTTTGCATTAAAAATATAAATGAATATTGATTTGGGTAGGCACCTATGTCGTTATTGTTATATGACAGTATATCACATTTTTCTGAATCAATAAAAATTGAAATTTTCATAACATTAAAAATTAAATCTCCTGCTGTTCTTCCGACAATAATGAATTACGGTTCCGAATAAAATGACAACCAAAACACAAAATATATTTCGCCTTTTTTACATAACTCTAAGGCCATTTTACTCAATTTGCCATATGATTTTTGTTTTTGGAGACGGGAAACTGTATGGTCTGCCGGTGAGTCATGATTGGCAAGCTTCCCGGTTTTAAATATTTGATTCCATCAATGTCACGTAAATAGTCTTGTGGGTTAAAATGGGCCGAACACAAAAAGGGAGGTTTGATTCGAAGTCGGTCCTCGTCAATCCTCACCAAAGAACACGAAATATTTCGCAGCTCTTAATTTTTGGGAATCTATAATTGGATAACAAGAAAAAAATATAAAAAATAGGAAACAGCAACGTTTTACTTTTCTTGTTTCTAATACATAAGTATATGTACAGGCGAAAAGTATTATAAATAAATGGCTGAAAAACTATTTTTAACTATACCTACCAAAATGATTATCAGTGCTGGAAAGTGCATGAGTGGAGATAAATTCAAAGAAATATGGTGCAGGAGTCATACTAAACAAAGACCGCAAATATTGGTATACCTGCAAATTGAAGCAGGTAAGCAATATTGTTTATTGGTCTATTCTTCTTTAAATTAATGTCTAGACATAAATTTAATTTTGTATGTTTAGACATAAATTTGGCCCAAAAACATTTATGTCTAGATATACATTCAAAGAAGTATGGGCAAATAAACAATACATAATGCGTAGGTACCCTGCTTCAATTTGCAAGTACCAATATTTGCAGTTTCTATTCACTTTTCGCATTCTCCAGAAAATTAAACATTTTTTATATATCCTATACCTACCTTAAAAACAAAATTGCCATTTTTTCTGGCACGTTTTAAAATGTAGAGGTTTATTCGGAAGCCTTGGGAACAGGGTAAATATCTATTTTCAACCATTGAACTTTTATCGAGACTTTTATTTAAAACTTTTTTCCAAACGTCAAATTAAAAAGTGAATTGCGGGGTCCATTTAGCTGTGCCCTGTACAAGGTTTTTTTATATATCAATTTAGACCCCCTTTATCTTTTTTATTTGACGTTTCTGACAAAAATGTCCCTTCATAAAAGTCTATTGATTGGTTTCGAGCAAATTTTTGGAAAAACTATATTTCGCTTTTACAGGAAGAATGACTGGGCGCCGTCAAAATTTTTAATTCCAATTGAAAGGTACAGGCAAAGAGGGCGATATGTCAAAAAGTTAATTTCGAGATAAACGCGAGGTTTTAAGAGCTCTAAAAAGTGATTATAATAATAATAATGGTAAAAGTAAGCATTCTTACTGAAGACTTCAACCTTATTGTAATGAAAAAAACGAAAATAAGACAGTTGAGGAAGTATCCAATGAATAATTCATCTTTACTGTGTATGAAATAATCGAGGAAATAATGGAATAGGTATTCAAGTAATATGAATATCCTTTCTTATTTGAGAACAATCGGTTCCTATTGCATAAAACACTACCATTCAGGCTTTTTCCCAAATCAGTTTCATTTTTTCGTTGTTACCTATTCACGAATAAAAACAAATATTTAAACTTCCTGAAGATTGAAAAATCCTCATTTTCATGAATGATATATGATGATGCCTACACTCTACACCACTGGATCCCTCTCCAGTCAATGCTTAATGCAAATTTGACACTTACCTGTGAATGGTGATTTCTGCATCCGAGTGGTCCAGTTTTTGACACAGCAAGCACAATCTTACCATTTTTCACAAATAAAGTCACAATACAACACTTCACAAGCACGAAAGTAGAAGTTTTCAAGTTGAAACCCCATGGCATCACCGCACTACCTTCAAAATCGAAACCAGCTGTTTAAAGGTAGCGTTGCCGTGTACTAGGACTAATATTTACTATGTATCGCCTGTATCCAATGCACAAAAAATCATTATTTAATGAATGTTAGTAATTAAGCTTTGAGTAGCACAAAAATGTTTCACATTATTTATGATATGAAATGATATCATCATTAGACACTATCACCGTTCAACATTGAGTTGATTCACACGAAATCATGGTTGTAAATGTGTCAGATTATGCGATAATCTAGAATAGTAAACCTTGATGCACCTTCTTGAAAAATGAACAATACTCAATCCTCCTTAATTTTCATTGTATCATGTCTTATCAATCAATTTCGTACACAGAGGAATTTGAAGATTTGCCCAAATCGGCAACCGCGTCCAAAGCAGGTCAGTTTTCGGCGACGCAGATAGATACAACTCGACAAGGATAGCGATACTGTGAATTTCTCAAGACATACGTCCAAAATTGGATGATGGTGCCATTATTTTTGAAGGTTTCCTTCTCTAAAGCCCTATAAAACTCAATGAGTGTGAACGACATAGTGCGGTGTTTTGTAGGAGATTTAGGTCTGGTTGGCTGTTTTCTGCCCTATCAGGAATTGATACTGATTCGATGCATGTGAGGTACTAGTTTTCAAGTGTAATAGTTCAAGGTAGTTTAGGTATTTATTTGTAGTAATGGGCACTCAAGTTACATGTTATTACCACATTAGTGGTGTTTGTGATTTGCCAAAATAAATAAATAAATAAATAGCCTTGTCGAAATTGAGATCTGACGTTTCGAGATCTCGCAACCATCCTCAACTCTTTTTTCAAATACGAACCCAACTTTTTTTTATTTATTTTTGAATAACTCTTTGCTTTCTGAAAATAATGATATTATATCACACTTGCCATTTTGGAACAATGCAGGAAGTAAATACGAGAGATATCAAAATCCAAAATTGTTGATTCTTTCAGAACGCGTCGCGCTGATCGTTGTCATGGTAAGATAAGTTCTTTTGACTTGAATACAAAAGTTCGAAGCTCCAAGTCTGAAAATGGTCAACAAAATAAAACATTGAAAAAGAAAAGAATGGTGCATTGCACTACTTTCAAGAAGCTAAGACTTATCTAAAAATGAATTGAAAAAGTTGGGTTCGTATTTGAAAAAAAAGTTGCGAGAATTCGAAACGTCGGATTTCAATTTCGACGATGCTTTCTTGAAAAGCAGAAAATGTGGCTATGAAAATGTGCCATTCGTTTTCAAATATCTCTTCAAATAAATCAAGGACCAAATAAAAAACAATATCGTAAAAATCGGTTGTTGTCGGATAGCTCCGAAAATCTTTGGAATTTCACAAGTTTTGAAGCGGTATTTTTCAAAGATTAAAATTGCGCAACTCTTGACTGACCTTGTATCTCTCAAGGTTTACGAAATCTCCATGCATATGTTGGCTTCGGATGGCAAAATCGGCCGGTGGTCAAAATAGTTAAACATATCGCGAAATGTCTATACTAGATATGCCAGATGCCGAAATAAATGAAGAATTCAGCATCTGGATAACATGATCTGGACACATCCCGAAATGCCCAAACATATGTTTGTCAACTAAATTTTGAACGACACTTACAAATTTTGTATTCTCTGCATAAAAAACCTTATCAACTAGACAGTACCTGAGCACTCCACAAGAGTAGTTACAAAAAAGTAGCTAGACCCAACGACTCATCATGCTCCCGAGCTTCCGCGTGAGCAATAGTCGATAATGTATCGGCTGCCTAAAGTGTTGGGACGACACATGCATCACTCAAATTATGTATTATTTGTTGAGATCAAAGAAACTTATTCGTAACTTTAGGCTAGTTAGGGATAGTTTGTGTTTGGTGAAAAATGGTGGATGTCGCCTTTACGACATCCTTATTCCTTATTGCGAAATGTAAAATTCACTTTTCAAGGTTTTTCCACAAAAATAATTCAGAAGTTTTTTTCTCACCAAGTCTAGCTGTTTTTTGATGTTTTGAATCCAAATCTGAGGTTTGCCACCTCGCCAGGCATCGGCCTCACAACAAAATTGCAAAAAACTAATGTTCCGGCACTTTTTTTAAATATAACTCGAAAACTAGGCGTTTTTTGTTGATAACTATGAAATACCAAATTAAAGTAGAGAAAATGTCTTACAAATTCGTATAATAAGTTTTAGCTCTGGACAATCCATGACGTCGACAGATCGTGTAGCACAGCATCTCTTGTTTTGATGAGTGATGTTCATATTATACACTTATGGTCAGATAAATTGACTTTTTATACCCTTTTATGAAACATGATGAAAGGGCCCTAAACAAAATGTTTGAAAATATTCACCAGGACGCGTAAACTGCCACAAATGACTAAATTTCTCAAATGCACCATTACTTCCTTGATCACTGATGCAGAATCAAAGTTTATGGACCAAGATTGCAATTTTGAATTTCTGTTGTAAAGAAAAACGATTTCAAGTGGACTTAAGATTTTTTCATTGTAATTTATAATTTTTGATAAAATCGTCCATCATTCGAGAAAGAAAAGCAAAAAGTATGTAAGTACTTCCTGAAAGTTTCATATTGATTGAACAAAAGATAGTCTGCTAGCTATAAAATTTTGAACTAGGAAAAAATTACCCATTTTTAAAGAAATCATCAAAATTTCAAGAGATTTTCTTTTTTATAAACAGAGAGACAAAATTTAAAAAACCTTCAAAAATAAAAAAACGTAAGTGACAAAGTTACCCGGCTTTGCGGTAGGTATATGTATGTATTTCTGAAGATGTTGAGAAATAAATATTGATTTTTCTTGTAACACCGAATTAAAAAAATTTGAACAAAAGCAAACAAGGTATTTTTGTATTTAATTTTTTTGGTAATCTCTTGAATGGCTATAAAGGGGGTGGCAATATTTCAGGAATGAGTACAATAGAATGAGCAAATAAAGGACGTTTTATAAAGGTTATCATGGTTATAAACCACTCATTATTCTTTCCGAGTTCTACACGTTGGCGCCTGGTTAAAATATGAAAAATACTAATTTTTTGAAGTGTTGACAAACTAATTTCTGCTCTTTGACATAATTCTCTTGTTATTATCATAGCAAGAAACGAGGCGAACAATAATATTTCACATCATCGCGAACAGTTTCGTAGCACATTTTTCTATTTATTGAAACTTGGATGGATTGACTTTCAATTTGGATTTTAAATGTTTGATTTGGTAGATTTGCAGAAGTAAACAAAAATTACGCAACTACCCCGATTTGTCCATGAACGGGGCGCTATCTCCAAAAATAATCAATTCGAGAAAAAAGTTCATGAGAAAATGTAGCCTATCTATTTATTATGAACAACTTTTATTCAGGTCAATTTGCATTAAAAAACTTTTTGAACCGAACGGCTCATTGAAGGGCCGCTTGGTCAAGAGATATTAGACTTATAAACACAATTCAGAACGGTTATAGAGAATGTTCTTATCTACAATTTTCATCTGATTATTTGGTTGTCGAATTGAAAAAAAAACACCCTCGACGCTCAAGTTCTCGCACATAAAAATTTCCGATTTTGCTAATTTTACACTCAGAAGACATTCCCTGACAATCCCTAAAAAAATCAGCTTTTCCGTAATTTTTCTATTATCAAATAACAAATTCATTGGACTAAAGTGGTATAACGTTTTTTTGACGACTGATTAATGTGGATTGTTCATCGAGTTCTGATTTGTGCGGATCGTGGATTCAATCGAGCATTTACTTGATATTTTTGGTGTCCACTCTCAGCCTACGTGGCATTGCAGTATTATAGCTATCAAGTGTTGAGGAACAAAACGTTCCTTTGATAGAAACCTTCAGTAAAGATCAATTTGATTTCATCTAATTTACCGATTGCATTAGTGATCGTTCCTTCTGAAAATCTTTATCTAGCCAAAAGAGCATACACATGCAATATTGGGAAGTCCTTCTGAGCCTCTACAGGTAGTAGAAATACTTAACAAAACGTCCGAAGTCCGACGCTGGTTTCTGCAGCTTTCACTTCTCATTCGTGTCATTGACGAAGCTGTGGAGGCTTGTTAGAAACATATCACGCACGGTTTTCCAGCTCACGTATTTCGATTTTATGTTAAATTCGATTCACATACAGTCTGTACTCAAATCAGAAGTTATTATTATTTTGATCGCACATATGTGATATGCTGTCTTGAAGATTAGGTTTCGTGTTATTAGGACTTCAGAGATCGTATTTGGAGGACTCCAAACTTCAGAATGATTATTATTGTTATACGAATTCACCAATTTTCGTTGACCTTTTGTGCGAAACGACGTGACACTGAAAACTTACTTTGTGGTGAGATAAAAGTTTTCAAGGAGGTAATTTCAATAAACATACTTTCCTAAGTGACTCGGCTCTCTTTTCTATATCATAAGTTCTTAATTATCCAGTAAGTTCTGATTTCTTGCTCTACTGAATTTTTGGCAACAGTTGTTAAAGTAAGCATTAGGTTCTCTCAAATTCTCAAATTAGGTATTTCTATTCCAAACAAGTGACAATATTTTGAGACAAATAGAACATGACGTTCTTGGAAAAAAATAGATCCAAACTACGATGCGTGATATTTTGATGGCAACAAATTAAATGGTCAGTATTTCAACTTTATGGATAATACTCTTTGCCATTATTTTATTTTTGATGGTCAGTATGATAATAGAATGGTCGGTTGAAATAATGAAGGGTCAGTAACATAAAGAAGTGTTCAGTAAAAATAATAAATGCTCAGTATGATAATGAATGGTCGGTTTAAATAATCAACGGTTAGTAATATAAAGAAATCGTCAGTGAAAATATTCAAGGATCAGTAACATAAAGAAGTGGTCAGTAAAAATAATAAATGGTAGATATGAATAATCAAGAGTCAGTATCATAAAAAAAACGATCAGATAAATTAGTGAATGCCTGGTAAAAATAATGGACAGTCCATAAAATTCATGAAGCGACAGTAAAATAATGAATGGTTGGTCATATATTTTATTTCGTATAAATACAAAATATTTTACTACGGAACAAAACACAACTTAGTAACCAGAAAACACTCTGCCTTTATGTCATGATGAAGTAGTCAGATGGGTTTTTTTGAGAGGCGGATTTAGTTTGGGTTAGTTTGGGTTAGTTTGTGCTGGTCATAGAAATTGATGAAAAATATGCAGCGGCTCGTTGGTTAGCAGTAGGTTAACATCACAATTATTATTGTATATTATAATTGACGTGTTGTGTATTGGTTTTATGTGGATCAAGTCTGGGTTAGTTTGTGTTGGTGATCGAAATTGATAAAAAATATGCAGCGGCTCGTTGATTAGCACGAGGTTAACATTACAATTAATATTATATATCATAATTGACGTGTTCTGTATTGGTATTAAGTGTATCAAGTCACTTTAAATAACTCAAACTAACTTAAAGTTCGTTTGAGTTAGTTAAAACTATTACTGACTATTGCATACTGGCCATTTATTATTTTTTCTTACTGTACATTTTTGGAATTGTCACCAGCTAAGTCATACTGACATTTCATAAATTTTCACTGACCATTAGAATCACAATAGCGAACATAGAAATACAGGCCAAATAGTACTTTTACTGCTCAAAGATTCCATTTTTAACAGAAATACTGAGTCTTTTACAATATTATTCTGACTGCTTGTGATAATATACTGAACATAATGAATTAAATACTGTTCAGTTTATTACAACCCTATTTTGATGATACTCAAATCTTGCATGCACCTGTGAGACATCACTAGACTGGAAATCCCTCGCTCGGGTTGCGGGAAAACAAAACACGATCGAGACTTTGAGACATTATTCTTCTTGAAGAGGTAATGATCTTCGAGGTCGCGGTATTGAAAGCATTTTTCACATCGACCTTAATGAGTGCATTTCTCCGTTATTACTTCTCACACCATTGGCGATGTGGCAGACCACGCGGTTACTCTTCACAAATCCATATTCGTTCTTGTTGAATCATCCTGCCTTGAGAACTTCTGCTTGTAGCCTTGTATCGAGAAGGTATTCGTACACCTTCGTTGTCACATCAATGATGCAAGGGGACCTTTGGGTAATTGGGTCTAGCATGCTTGTACCAAGTTTTACGATAAGAACCAACTTTGCTCTCTTGAGAAGAATATATTTTGCACCAATATTCCGTTGCAGAGATCCAGGAAAGACTGGGTGTTCTCCTGGATGGCGTTGTAGGGCTGTCAAGTTTTCATTGTCATATGGGGTTGTTTTTTTCGCCGATAGCGTTAAGGTTGATTCATAAACTTGCCGTCCGCCGTTACGGTTGACGTTCGCCGGTGACGCTAACGAATTTCAGACGGCAACTTTTCTTCCATGAATTTTGTGATGAAATTTGTCAGGGAGATTAGCAAGTTTTCTGCAGCATGACCTAAATTTCTCGACGTCAGGTCCTTTAAATGTTGAGGCTCCAGACCATCTAAACCACCAGCTGATCCGGGCTTAAATGAGCATATTGAAAAGTTGATTTCAGACGAAGATACTTCATATGTTATAGGAGAAATTCTTGTCGGAAAATTGATCATGGTTATAATTTACAAAGATTCCTGGATGTTTTTCTTGCAATTTTTTGTGGGTAAGTTCATCTTGTGCAGACAACACATCTCCACTACACAGCAAACGGATCGCACCTTGTATATCACCAGCAGCTACTTTTTATTCAACTTTTCTTGAAAAGTTAGATTGATTTTTCTCTGTAATTTTTTTTCAACTGTGACGTGCCCAGATATTTTCCGGGTTGATTCCCGACGGGGATGAGGGAATACGTTGATGTTGAATAAAATGCTCGAGCGCCACCCCCTGTCTTTATGTGGTAGAGGGCCCATAGTGCCTATCGGGTAGCTTTTATACAGTGAAGAAAATCCAGGCGTTCGTTATTTCCAAAACTCCGCAAATTTTCGCTCTGAAATGGATTACTGAACTCTCTTGAAATAAAAAAACCACGGTGTCAATAAACATAAATCAGTCAGTCTATTTGACCCAAATCAAGATCACAATTGTGACTAGTTTCCAACCAGTCGGTAAAAAAAATAAATAAAATAAAATCAAATCAACAATAGTCCGATCTTCCATCAGCAAAAAGAAAAATCAAAAATATCACATAAGAGATAATTTATGGAGAAAATCAGTCTAATCACTCCCGGCGAAGAATCAAAATTACAGCTAAATAATTTGTAACTTTATGGCAGCCTCGGATCGGGTTTTCACGGCGAAATAATAAACAGAAAATAACAGCGGTTTTGAAGAATTTAGACTTTTCCAACGACGTAGAGAAAATTTTTCGGGAAAACTAACGCGAACGGGTTATTTCCACGAGGAGAAAAAACGGGTTAAGAGGCATAGTAAAACCTGTTCTTGCTTGCGCGGTAACTCCAGAAGCCCCTCTGTATTTGGTTTGGTTCGCTCGTAACTATCTCAAGAATGTTGTGTCAAAATTATTAAAATCCGGTTTCAAACGCGATACTGAATTTTCTATCTGAAATTATCCCACCCGGCAACTTTCGCTTTCCTGAAATTACATTATTCAAACAAAATAAAACCCTGTGAATTTTCTACAAACAGTCCTACTATCACAATATAATTTAACAGTGTGAAATTAATAGTCTGTTTCGAGAAAATTCACCTGAACGCAACCCGAACAAGTCTGAAATTTCCCCCCCGGTTGATTATTCTACTTTAACGCGGCTTTACTTTGAAAGAGTTTTGACCAAAATCCGGCACATTTTACGGGTTCAGAACGTCTTACCTCGTGGAGATAAAAAAAAAATAATTTAGAAAAAGTCGCGATTACCTCTCGAAGCGGGTCGGGTCAGTCAATAGGTGCGGGTCACGAGGCAGTACTCCTACTCTCAGTACACTCGGTACCCGCACTCACAATCATTTCGGCGTTTTCTACGTTCTAAATTCAGACCAAAAAGTGGGGACTGCTTGCTTAAATGTATGCGCGAAATGTGTCTCGTCGGTTGGCTTGTGAGTTAAATGATTAATTGTTTTGACGCATGAAGAACTAAGAAGGAGTATTTCGGTCAAAATTTGATTAATAGAATAATGATTAGCTCACGGTCAACATTATTATTGAAAAAATACGGGATCCATTGGTAGATAAATGACTGAGTTATACGTAAATATGAATTGAATGAGCAGAGACGGGAAATTGATCAGAAAACTTGGAAATTACGGTAGAAAAAATCCAGAAATTTTCTAACTTCGTTACACAACATCCATTGGCTTAAAAAGAAAAAGCAATTCCTGAACGGACAATCTCTTTTGTTTTGACCAAAGCGTTAAATTTTCCTTTACGGCTGATGTTAAATTTTTACTCTTTCTATTTGTTTTTGGTGCACAAAGGGTGATATAAGGGAAAATGAATAACCGATAAACTCTGTGCATTGATCGATCAGGTGAGCTAACTCTAGTGCAAAAACATTTCTCGCACCTTTTGGAATCCTTTCTATGACGAATTTTTTCTCTTTCAATAAAGATAAAAATTTGCTTGTATCAGCTGCACTCATATTGTCTTCTTGCTCATCATTTTTGTTAATAGTTGGATGTGAAGACGATGTTGAATGGGAAAAATGATCTGGAGATTCTGTAGATATTGACGAATCTGGATAGTCAAAACATGGTCTAAGATATCTTCCAAGATTTGTGTCGATTCCCTTAAATCCTGATGAAGTTGAAGGAATATCATTTGCTGGTGTTTTTTTTTTCATTGTGGATGTTCAGACCAGTTTTGTTTTTGAAAAACTTATGACATAACTGGCACTCAAAGGTTGTTTCTCCAATCAAAATGACAAAAATACATTTGTCAAAATAAAACCAGAAAAATCCTTCAAAAAATTGGGTACAGGACTCATTGAGGCCTCGATTTCAGCATCTCCGGAAAGCACAGATATCACTTCGCACTAGTAAACACTTTCTTTCAAAAAATTTGATATATGGACTATGAAAATTGTATAAATTCGTAGACGACTTTTATAAAAGGTGAATGGTGACAGTGACAAATTTGTGATATGATATTTTTTTTTGTACTTTGAAGGCGTCTGAACCTACGAAAATCGTCTGGAATTGTTACAGTGGTACATTTTAAACTTTCCCATTATATGCTACCAGACTATGGTTTTCGATCAAGGGGCATAAGCAATACCTCCTAGAAAACAAGGCCAAAGTGCTGGCCGGGTGACGTCATCAATGTAGGCCCAAATCTTCATCCTTGAGAAACACAATGATCATTTCCAGAACAGCTGACTTTGACAGCAGCTAAGTGACAAATAAATTGTCATTTCAAAACTTTTAAAAGTGCGTGAATTATTCTTTTTTCATAATTAATAAAGTTGGTCTCATGACGAGCCTAACCTGCTCGAGCGTCTGTGGGGAATTGAAAGGGGTCTTCTCGATCTCAACAAATTTGAACATCGGCAACTTTTAACAGAAAAAATTCGATGGCTCTTAGCTTAGACTAGTAGAACAAGGATAGAGCATAAAGTCTTTCGTGCAATGTGAACGCGAAAGAGATGTCAAAAATAAGACTGTTGCTTATGCTGAGATGACGATTCTTGACCTATAGTTCAAGTTCACGTACTCACGTTTCATTTGTGTATCACTGTATCAACAAATATGTTACTCTTCATGAAAGTCAATAAAAACTCACTCAAACTTGGCACTGACACTGACGGCATTTTGGGGGTTATAAAATATTGTCACATGTCATAACTCAAAATCAAAACTGTCAAGAACTTGACATTTCCAGCCACCAGTTGCCCTGACATATCCGCATGCGTGACTCGAGAAAAACAACTCTATTATATCAAAAAATGGTATACGTAGTTTCAAAAAATTTATTTTCCCAATTATTTCTTTTCAAATAGAGCACCCTGTATATTATTTCTCACAGCAGTTCAATCAAATATCAAACTATGGATAGTTATTTCCAAAAATTTCAAGAATTTTACACGGAGTGCAGAAAAAACGATCACATTTCAATGCAATGAACTTAGCCTTCAATTCAATTTGAAATACATATTTGGAAAATACTTTGCGTACTTAAAAATTTGAAGGAACAAGTTTGTATGTCTTGGTTCCTCAGAATTACAGAGAATCAAATAATAAAGAGGGTGTTCTATTTGGAAAGAAGAAAGTTGAGTGAATAACATTTTTGAACTCCCGTATATCATATTTTGATATAACATGACAATAAAATCTAGACAGGACACTTTGATTGTAACGAACCTATACACATGTTTAAAAAGTGGACCAGTTATAATGACCACACTGTACAGCTTTTCTCTTTGTACTTTGGTCAGACTCAGGCATCAGGTCCAAGAATTAAATTGATAAACATTTCCAAAAAATCTACCAACACGAAAAATTAGTTTTTGCCGCTCTGTGTTGTTCTATGACTGTAAGCAAGAAAAAAAACATATAACTATTCTTTTACAACAAAACGATCATTCTTCCTCCGATTTCGATAGTAGACTGATCGATAAATTCTCAAAAAACTGTATCCACCCGGTTTTTTTTATAACTATGACGAAACCATTTTCATCTTCAAGAAAATATTCAGAATGCTAAATAGTGCTTCGCATAAATAATCAATATTTCTATCAAAAGTGTAGAATCATCGTCAAAGAAAAATAGATGCAGCTCAATCCAATATTTTCAAAGCGAAAAGAGTGGAGAAGTTCCATAGATGTCATAGGTTATGATACTAACGTTTTGGGCAGAATGTATTTTATTAAAATCTTGAAGGAAGAATCCTTCGTGAAATTTAGTACCGCGGAAAAATTGTAATCTAGAATAGGCTGCCGCGCAATTTATAGTAAAGTCAGAATTTTATGGAAATATGCTTTTCTAATAAGGGCTCATTTGTTCATTTACCAAAGACTTATTGAACTAAGGCTGATTTTGAGTAATTGGGAGTATTTCAGAGAGTAAATAAAAAAGGTAAACTTTGAACTTGACATATTATTATCTCATATTATGAAGGGAAGATGAGATTTTCTCTGATGCTTTGCTTGAATTATGAATCGAATTTTGGCTTGATAAAAGCACTTAGCCGGACATCATGCTTTGACTGTATGCTTCTTGCTCGCATCGACATAGTAATTCCAGCTAAATATAACTCATCTTAAATTATCATAATGTGTTCATATCAACATCAAATGTCATGTTACGTTGTGCAGTGTCATCTTAATTGAAGAAAAATGAGACACAAACTAATCCATTGTGACAAAAAGACTAACGTGTTAATAAAGTGCAAGCAGTTGAGTGTTAACAGTTAAAAATGGTGCTTCAAGCGAATAGTTCGAAAAAAAAGATGGAAAAACGTGTCCGTAGTGATGGAGATAATGCGGAAAACATCAATATCATCCGCAGAATCATCGAGGATTTTGAAATTCAGTCCAAAAGTGAAAAGAAAATGAAAAATAAGCAGCGTACAAGGATTAAAAGTACTAGTGATAGCACTCTTCATCATAAAGAATGCAGGTGAGTGAGTTAAAAAATATTTTTTTATGATAGAATTGCTTTTCTCAACTGTTCACTTATATTTTGAAAATTTTATTATATTCAATAATCAAGGGGTCCACCTTTCTGAGGTGGAGTGTTTTAGTTGCCACGACACAGAAAAATCTTACGAGCGGGTTCATATCCTATCAAGAAGATATATCCACTCTAATTTGTCATAAATGTATGCCTGTAAATTCTACAAAATTCGATTAAATGATATAGAAGAACTTTACACTAATATTGGCATGTATTTATTGGCTTTGGTGAGCCTTTATGGCAGACTTTTTTCTAATTTCTTGTGGGAAATAAGTTGTTTCATCTAAGTTAAGACCTATCAGATTAATATGATGCTTTCTCAAAATTAAATTATATTAGAAAGTTCATCTATGTTGATGATCAGGGTATACTGATAACGAGTCACATATAATCTATATCATTGTGAATTCTTGCATTGATGAGATACCGTTCTCATTTACATGTTGGGTTGGTCAAAATAATGTATCGACATAATTTATTCTAAGGTGCACGCGGTGAGCTGTATGGCGTTTATTTGGTCTGTTCACCCATGCGTCGATTTTCACGCTACGTGTTGCGTCCACATTCTCCACATTCCGTGAAATGCCACCTTCATCATGCAGTTATAGAATATTCCAGGAGGCAGTGAAAATTTTGTGACAAGAAACAGGAGTTTTTGAGTCTGGCTAAAATTTGCAGAAGGATTGAAAAAATTAAAAATCATGCAAGTCATCCCAGTTATGGATATTTAACATTTAAGAGAGAGGAACATCAAGTTTATGAAAACAGCAATCTGGCTTATCGCAAATAGTTGTAAGTGAGTCTGGCTGCTCGTCTGGCTGAGAATCTGCAAATTCGACAATTTTTATTTGCTAGTAATTGGCGGACATATTATCAATACCCACAGATCAGCCAGACTACCTTTTTCAGTCATCTTCAGTTCACCTCTCACTACTAGAACAGTGTTTACCATTGAGAAAAAAAAATATAATGTTAAAGCATAACGGTGTTTCAACGCATTTTCCGACGAACTAAGTGGAAACCCCCCAAAATAATGATGAAATTTGCTTGGAAAAACTGACAGTAATTCTATCCATGTTTACTGATTGAGAAAATATGTAACGAAAATCGTCACTGCCTCGTGGACTCACTTCAAAATCGTGATAAACGATGGCATATAAAATGTAGCAGCAATATTGTGAAGGAAAGTCCAAAGCATGTTTCATAATTTTCTCCTCATTATCACCCTCTCTGTCGCAATCCTTTCATAACTCCACTTTCCGCCAAGGCAAGAAAATCATACTTTTCGAATATCACTCTCATGCCGCCAAGGAAGTTTTCATTTCCAAAATATTGTTTTCGACTTGCTTATTTTTGAATAAAACGCTGTGTATGTTATTATGGTTTTGGATTCTACTGGAGGACTACATTTTTTGTTGGTCATTGAATAATGAGGAACAAATGAACGTATCATTATTGTTCCCTTTGCACGAACCTTCCTTCTTATATAACATGTCCAAGACATTTTCATAGAGTCTCGGTAACAGACTAAAAATTGAATTAAAAAAACTGAACAAACAATTTTTTTTCTAACGGAAACTGCCATATTTATTGATCTCATTCCACACAAATAAAGTTGATCTGTTTTTTCAATCGCCATTCAAAAAATGAAGATTTTTTTTAATCCAAACCTCATTTTAACTGCTGCGTTTTTGGTCATTCAGGTTCAACTGACACTTGTAAAATTGCTTGAGTGACTTGAATATCACAGTGTTCTCTTAGACGATAGTTTGAAAACATTATCGTAATATACAAGGTGCTCTATTCAAAATGAAGAAGTTGATACCTACTTCTGAACAGGTAACTATTTTGAAAATCCTTTTTTCTACAAGCGTGCGGAAAATACCACTTTTCCGAACGCATTTTAGATTTAAAAGTGACATCAAAACTTAAATGCGTGCGGAAAAGTGGTATTTTCCGCACGCTTGTAGAAAAAATAATATACCTAACACGCGCGTAAAGTGACTTTTCCGCAATTAATTGCTGCATCTGCAATCGCGTGTGGAAAAGTAGCACTTTCCGCCCTTGTTAGGTGAACTACTATTGACAAACTGCTCCCTTTGACTTTGATTTCCAACCAAATTTTGAAAAATTTGATGCTAGGGGTTTTCCATAATAATATGATGAAGGAGAAAACGAAGCAGCCACCCTTCACATCATTTCCTTCCACCACTATCCTCGGAAGATAAAAATTTTGGAACATCAATTTTTCAAGACAAGCATATAAATCAGACGAAATCATTTGGAAAAATTCAAATACATCACGTAATACTTGAATCTTGACAAGCCCCAGGAAGAGTTTCGCTTTTTTATCTCAGTGGCCCTCACATCGCTGTCATATGGAGTAACCCCCCAATATGGACAGGAACAAATTCTAACAATATATTATCCCATTCGATATATTGCCAGATTTTTTTACTGTCCACATTATGGATTCTATTTTCGATTCTTGCAACAGTTGAAAATCGATGAACCAGATTTTCTCGACAAAAAACAGAAAGTACAGCGAATTCACAAACGGTAAAAGCCTTTTTTCTATGACTATTTAATGATAAATCTATTATTTATGCACTTTCTATTAGTTAATGTGACTGGTTGATCATACGTTACTTTGTTTCCATTACTTAATTGTTTTTGACCAATGGAAAAGGTCTAAAGTCATTACTTCACTATTTAAGAGCCAATCAGAAAATTCGACAAGTTGGCTACATACATCAACTTTCAAATCCATCAATTTGGAAGCGGTCATACTTGTTTTATAGTCATTGTACTAACCTCACTTGATAATACTGTACAGTTGTCAAAAAGTGCCCTGCAAATGAAATCAGATATTACATAGTTCGATTCAATTATTAAATAGTCATGGAGAAAGTATAGTATTCTACTCGTGTGTAATGGCTATCCTCACTCAGATCATCACGCAAACTTCATCCGCGCGATTAATAGCCACCATAACCCACTCGACGAATGATATACCATTACTAATTATCTTGTTATATATATTTAGGGAACACGTTATCAATGAACCCAAGTTGATCATCAGCATAAGTGAAAAAATCACTTCAGAAATTGATACAAAGCAACTCAAATATTGTCCTTAATATTTCAGACAATCCAAAAGATCCCAAGTTTCCCCGAAGCCATCGCATAGTCTTCGCGGAAGCCTTATGTACCGATTGAATAATAATAATGCACACTATCACAAACCGTATGATCCAGATAATGGACTAGAAGTGCAAAAAAATGGTGCAAATAATGTCTACATAAATTTCTTAGAAGATTGTGATAATGAAAACGCAGAGGGAAATTTAGGCCGACCAGGCAGAGATAGGTATGTTGGCAGGCTTTGTATGGAAAGTGATGGACTCAGATATGTTGTTACCATACTAATGTTTAAAATTCGTATTCAAGAGTTGGAAAAAATCAAGTATAAATATCATCTGCTAATATCAGGAAACAAAATACAAAAGCAATAAATTGAGATCGCAATTGATCCCTCCATTTTGAAGATCAAATCTCTCTCAACATTTTTTTGTCATTAGTAGTAGTTCTGAGGAATCTGTTGAGCAATATTAACATAATATCCAAAAACACTTTATCTGATACCAATGTTTTAATTCTTCATACAATGTTTGTCAACATATGTCTTTAATAAGCAGATACTTCACGGATAAATTTCTTGATACGTACACAAGTATATCCTCAGAATTGGATAATAACTTTGCAATAGAGACTCATGCGCAAAGTGATTTGTCAAAAAAATATCACTTGGAGAACGGGGGGAAGACTAGAAGGAAAAGTATTTGGGAAAGAAGAAGAAGCAGCCAAGACCAAACAAACGGATTAGTTGATGAAATGAGCAAGCTTGTCGGGGACAAAAAGCATCAGGAGAGAATTAACCAGAACGTGAAAGAGGTTTGTTCTTGATTTCACAAAGCTTCAATAGTAATTAGGTTTTTCTCGATACGTTGAAGTATGTCACAGCAACCTTCTCAGCGCAAAAATTGGATTCTTTTGATGATTAGCATTTTGGTCATTTCAAGTCATATCAGGTTTCGACAGCAGCCAACTTCCGGGAAATCATTTCCAAATAAATATTTTTCATACTTTCCGGTCTGGTGTTATGATGAATATTGTGCTTGAAAATCTTATTATTTCTTTGATTGTGAAATCCAAGCGTAGAAGATTATGTGTCTTTCCATTTACTAGTGCTTTCCCATGTCTTGCTCACAAATGCAATGGTATGCTCGTTCATCTAACCTTTTTCTGCTAATTCATAGAATCTTTATTGACCTTATTATTTTATGAACAGGGTGTTTATTGATTGATTGAAAATACTTGAGAGTTATAATTTTTGGATAATTCTAAGACAAAAAGTTTGGTGGGGAAAGTGAGGGGACGTTTTAAGTAAAGGTCAATTTTTGTTCAAATCAGTATTTTCAGCGTCATAACCCACCCACACCAGTAGTAGCGCTAAATGGTTTTAGAGAATTACCAGAAACTGAAAAGTTTGGTACTAGGTACAAACCTAGTGTTAATTGAATAGCACGTGATATTTAAATATTTATTTCGATAAATATACATAGGAGCGCATAAACTCGAAATTGACTCAGTAAGGTGCTAACAAAAACATCTGAGCGGAATTGCTCCAAACTGGAATATTTCACAAAAATGGCGACAGCTAGCCTTTTGGAAAGCTTCTACACCCAAAACACAGACGATCTATACAATAGATAATACTTAACTTCAAAACAACGTTATTTCTTCTGACCTCTAGATATTCAAGACAAAAATATCAGAATTAAATCACTAAAGATCTAGTTTTCGGTTGAATATGGCCTCGGAAGTAGCTGCATGTTTTTCGGTGGACTACTAAAAAGGGTTGACATTAAACGGGAAATGGTAAATCCAAATGAGCTAGATAGAAATGCTTCTCTATATAGGTTCGCGATTACCTAGTTTTTAAAATACAGGTTATATGAAAATATGTCTTTAGATGTGGGTAAATATCAAGCATGTTGTACCAATACATTTTCAGGCGAAATATAACGAATTTTCCAGATTGCAAGAATAGACGTGTTAGTCCAACTAAAAAAAAAACCCTCGACATTTATAGCGGCTTTCTTCCAAGCTTCCGTTTAATATTATAATAATCTTGTCAAAAATTGATCCGCATTCTAGAGAAGCTTTGAGAAGTTTGATGTTGTAATGAATTAATATCGTCATTAAAGCTTCAGTAAAATATTAAATGCGAGAAGATCTTGAAAGGACTTTTGTCGAAGCCCAAATTGTCTAAATTGCTCGTATACACTGAAACTTTCGAAAGAAATCTTAAAGCGAGCTTATTTCAAATATATTGTTGGATGCTTGAAATATAGTCTGGAAGTTGCATAAGTGCATCTCTTTGAAGATACCTAATGCAGGGAACATTCTCCTGATAGGTCTGTACTTATGTTATCAAATGCCTAAGTATCTTCAGTTAAAGAATTTGATATCTTGTTTAAGGATGTCGTCCAAATTACGCCTTTTTCTCAATGATAAATATTATTGTTTATATTATTGTTTTGAACAGATGTCATTGATAACAAGGTGTTCTTTATCTGTTTCACGTATACAGAAACTCGTGGCAATCATCCAAAATCATATTCATAATAATTATTGTCAAATCTGAGCTGTCTACTTTAGGTTAATTTTGCATATGTGTGGTTAAACCTTTGTCTACATAAAGTTGAGATTCCGAATCACTTTCATTTGATATGCAAACAATTTGTCCTGAATATCATTCTCATTTTTGATAAGTCCAGAGCTTCTACAGTGACGGCTCCGGAAGTATAGAATAAGTGTACAGGGTGTCCCAACGATAGAGTAAAGTAGGTTTTATCATATAGGATATGAAAAATATCAATATCAATATGCGTCACAGGCTAGGGGTGTCGATAGCGCAAATTCTGAAAATATTTGGAAACATACAGGGTGCGTCACAGAAGTATGGCACGAAAAAGTATGATTTTTTCATATGGAACTCCCTGTATATTAATTGATATTTCAATTCTTTCTTCAATTTGGAACAAAAATTGTGATACAACTAATGTTCCTAAATTCAATCGTTATCGAGATATCGCGTTTTAAAAATGGCATTTTTGCAACTTTGACATGCTATAAAACTCAAACTATTCAAGTTAGAGAAAAATGGATTGCACATTCCTGTCTTAACTTTGCAAGAGCTATTCAAGGAGACTAAATTCATTCTTGTGAAAAAATGTCAAAATGTGCCGAAAAAAATTGACAGTTGACGTTACCTTCTATCCAAATGACAGAAGAGCTCTTGAAAAGTTAAGATAAGAAAGTGCAAACCATTTTCCTCTAACTTGAATAGTTTGAGTTTTATAGCATGTCAAAGTTGCAAAAATGCCATTTTTAAAACGCGATATCTCGATAACGGTTGAATTTGGGAACATTAGTTGTATCACAAGTTTTGTTCCAAATTGAAGAAAGAATTGAAATATCAATTAATATGTATACAGGGGGTTCCATTCAAAAAATCATACTTTTTCGTGCCATACTTTTGTGACGCACCCTGTATGTTTCCAAATATTTTCAGAATGTGCGCTATTCACACCCCTAACCTGTGACGCATATTGATATTCATATTTTTCATATCCTATATCATAAAACCTACTTTACTCTATCGTTGGGACACCCTGTACTATAAGACGTTGTCCTCAAGATCTCTTTTTTGTTCAGTCATCAAGAAGCTGTGAATATTTTATCTATTCCATATCTTTTTGCAAATTGATTTTGAATGTTCACTGAACCAAAAATACTCAGCAACCCAATAAGAAGAACTATTTCAATTTTTTGCATTGATCATCTTACCACGTCAGAAGTCGTGTTTATTGAACCGACAATATAGATAATTGATCAGCATCTAGAGGGTGTCCCGGATTCGAGCAACTTCATTGGGATACTGGAAACGGTAAGAGATACGAGAGAGGTCCAATCATGGCAAAGTTGTGCATTCTAATGCCTAACAGAATACCAGATAAAAGGTTCCAAAATTCCAAATAATAACGGCAGAAAAAATATAACAACTCCGAAAAAAATCGAAATCAATATGAATTCAATTTTTTCTGACTTCCTTTGAAGATATATTGATGAAGAAAAAATACTTTCTCATGAAATTTTTCCCACTCTACAAGATGCCGTCATCTTAATTTCAATCCGAGGTTTCGTTATTCGAGGACCATCATCAAATTTGATTTTTCAAATACAGACCCGGATTTTTCTACTTTTTGGAAAACAATTGTTATGAGAAATTAAATGATGTTACTCACTTTTATCTTTGAAAACGATCTGAATTGAGAAAAACACATTTTTAACTTTACGTCAACCTTCGAGCCGTCCCTGCATAAATTGACCAGACACCATTTGCGTTATAAAAGCATTTCAAACGAAGATTTTTTAATGCAAAAAGATTTATCCAGAAAACCAACTTGATTAAATAAAAACTAGAAATGTTTTTGTAGAAACAAAAACTATCATCTAAACACTAAATTTATCCTGAATCAAATATGTTATCCATAATCCAGAACAGTATTCGCATCATTGATATCATTTATTTTGAGTTCTGTAGTTCAAAGATTTGATCATCCGACTAAAGATGGCGCAACCTTCTTTATTCTTCGGATTACCCATGCAGTATTGTTCATTGTGATACATAGGCATCGGTTGCTAAGGATTCAAAAAAAATTTTTGTTTATGCATTTATCTTTAAAATTATTGGTATGCGTTGTGTCCTTCGGGCTCTACAATGCAGTTTTATAATGACCTGAGTCTCCCACGAATGAGACTACATCGAACATTAGTCAGACACTCACTCAAACCCTATAAAATATACAGGGTGTTCCGCATAAGAACCGACACAAAACAGGAGCATCTAGGGGAACCCAAAATACTATGATTCAACGCATCCTACCTATACAGGGTGTTTCCTAACCTCTGTGACAAAATAAAAGGGGTGATTCTTCGCTTAATTTTAAGACGAAAATGTGGTATAACTTTTTTTCGAATTTCGCTTTGTTTCCAAAATACAGGGTGTTTAATTTATTTATTTTTATTAGTTTTTTATTTTTAATTAATTTATCTTTCACTCGATTTTGTTGACATTTGGTAACGGTATTTATAGTGATAACGGGCTCATTTTGCCATGAACAAATAAAAATTATCGAATACAGTGGCGTCCCGAGCGGGACTTCAACCAATATTATTGGGAAAAAAATGTACGCCACTGACTTTTTGTGTCATTTTCATTTCTTTCTCAGGTTATTCAACTGAGAATGCAACTTTTTGATCTCTTGAATTTTTATCGTATATTGCGTAATTTTTTAGATAAACCACTTTATTGCATGTCTCTGGACTACACAAAAATAAGAATATGATGCAAAGTAGGCTTTTTGCTTCGATCCATGGCAACCACATTATTTGTTTTCTTCATGACATTTGCCTACAGTATGAAAGTTTCCAATAATGTATTTAAGTAACTATTTTTTTTCAATTTATTCGTAATAAATTACGTTCTCTTCATAATGGCTGAGTTCACCAATCAAGAAATGGCTCAAATGCATTTTATGTACGGTTTAGCGGATGGAAATGCCCGAGAGGCGAGACGTTAGTATGCAGAACGTTTTCCTAATAGACAAGTACCATGTTCGGCAACATTTACAAGGTTACATCTCCGGTTAGAGGAAACAGGTAGTTTTGCAAAAAGCCAAATAGGCGGCCGACCACTTACGGTTAGGACCGCCCAACTTGAGGAGGAAGTCTTGATCATGGTAGAAGAATCTGCAAACATGAGTACTAGGAAAATTGGAAGTGAATTAAATGTGAGTCACAAAACTGTCTGGAGTATCTTAAAAGACGATTTACTCTATCCTTACCACATACAAAGAGTACAAGCTTTGTTGCCCAGAGACTTTCCAGCTCGCGTTGATTTTTGTAACTGGTTTCAAGAAATTTCTTTACGAGTACCTCATTTTTCGGCATAAGTACTATTTACAGATGAAGCCAATTTTTCTAGAGATGGAATAATGAATTTTCACAACAACCATGTTCGGGCAGAAGAGAATCCTCATGCTATCGTCGAAGGACATCACCAGTATACATTTTCATTTAATATTTGGGCAGGGTTTATTGGAGATGTCTTAGTTGGACCGTATTTTTTCCCAAATCACTTAATGGTGAGGTCTATTACAACTTCCTTAGAGATGAATTACCCGAATTGATGGAAGCAGTGCCATTAAGAACGCGATCTCTAATGTGGTTCATGCATGACGGCGCTCCCCCTCACTTTGCAATTTGTGTTCGAAATTATTTAGATCAGCAATATCCTGATCCTTGGATCGGCAGAGGAGGACCTCACCCATGGCCACCACGTTCACCGGATCTGAATCCATTAGATTTTTATTTTTGGGGACATCTCAAGCAACTTGTTTATAGCACTCCCATTCAATCCGAAGAATACCTACGAATGCGTATTATTAATGGATTCAATACGATTTCCGCCAGTTCCAAAATTTTTCGTGTGGTGAGAGATAACTTAGCACGTCGTGTACATGGATGTTTACTGGCTCGTGGAGGACATTTTCAGCAGTTTATCTAACTTTTTGTTATTTATTTAGTGTTTTTGAATTCTCCTTAAAAATGATTATAATTGATTGCTGTATTTGTTAGAAAATTCAACATCAGCGATAAAATTACTTTTTGCGTCAAAACTCACTCATCTAGATTTAATTTTTTATCTCAAAAATTAGGCAAGATACGATAAAAATTCAAGAGATCAAAAAGTTGCGTTTTTAGTTGAATAACCTGAGAAAAAAATTAAAATGACACAAAAAGTCAGTGACGTACATTTTTTTCCCAATAATATTGGTTGAAGTGCCGCTCGGGACGCCACTGTATTCGATAATTTTTATTTGTTCATGGCAAAATGAGCCCATTATCACTATAAATACCGTTACCAAACTTCAACAAAATCGAGTGAAAGATAAATTAATTAAAAATAAAAAACTAATCAAAAAAAAAAATTAAACACCCTGTATTTTGGAAACAAAGCGAAATTCGAAAAAAAGTTATACCACATTTTCGTCTTAAAATTAAGCGAAGAATCACCTCTTTCATTTTGTCACAGAGGTTAGAAAACACCCTGTATACCAAGTTGCACCCCCAAGATGTCGAACGCCTCGCAAGTGAGGTTTTATATTTGGAAAAAATCAAATATCTCAGTCATATAATCTGAGAGTAATATCTGGAATACCAAATTTGATCCACATTCTAAGTGTATTAGCATTCATCGATGGTGATTGGAGTTCAATTGAAGTGTTCCAAAGTGTTGATAAGGGATGATGCACGGTTAAAATAAGACAGCAATTATCTATCGTAGTACATTCAATTGGTTACTGATGGTTCAAAAAGTCTCCAACATTATTATCAAGATTATTATTGAAATCAGGCGATATTCCATCGTGTATAAACTGATGTTCAATCCTTAATTGTAGTAGCAACTTGTCATGTAGATCCGGAAAAGTGTTTTGGGGAAGCCACAAATGACAGTTAAATACTGATCAATAAATCGGATCCACTATTTTAGATCAACGTTTGTAATTTCGAAGAGAAAAATGTCCCTGCCAGATGGACAATACATATCCAGAATTACTTATCAAATGACTTACTTTCTGAAAGGTCAAGTCTGACATTTGATTTCATAGCCAACGTTGGATTATTCTACGACTTATAATATGACAGCTATTTTAAAATACGTATTTTCAGACATTCATGTTTTTGCTGACAACTGCAGAGTTATTTGAAAAATAATAAGAGCAAGAGAAGCTTTGGAACTTAATTCCCAAAAAAAAAAACAATGATGTTTCAAGACCGTCAACGCGTCAAAAAAATCTGTCTTATTTTGAGGGTTCATGATCCCTTATCGACACTTAGAACACCTCGATTGAACTCCAATTATTGTCGATGAATGCCGTTAGTCCACTCAGAACGTGGACCAAATTTGGTGGTTCTGTGTTTAGATATATGTAACTGAGATATTGAATTTTTTCAAAATTTTAAACATTACTTGCGAGGCGTATAGCTTCTTGGGGTTGCAACTTGGGAAATGGGTTACTTGAGTTATATCATGATATTTTAAAGTTCTTCTTCATGCTCCTGCTTTGTGTCGGTTCTTATACGGGACACCTTGTATGTGAGTCTTGAAGCTGGAGACAACGTGAGACGTCTGGCATTTTGTGAATTTATGAATAATAAGATTGACGAGGATGGCAACATTTTGAGCAATAATTTGGACTGGCGATAGCAGCTTCACACAAGTGGAATGTTTAACAGAAATAATGAACATTGTTGGAGTGTTAATAACCCAAGACAAAATCGAGAAGGTCGAATACAAGGACGAACCTCATATAACGTGTGGATTGGGATGTTCCAGAATACAATCATTGGCTGGTAGCATCTGAAATCTATTTGGAATAATTAAGAGGCAATGTTCTTGAAGCTTTGGAGAATAAACCACTTGCAGTGTTGCGGGGCCTATGGTGGCAGCAAGATGGAGCGCCACCACGTTACGGTAGAATTGTAACCGAGTTTCCAAATCGTGCTTTTCCTACCAAATGGATAGGTAACCGAGGCTTCGTTCAATAGCCGCCTCGAAGATCAGACTTGAACCCTTTGGACTATTTTCTCTGGCGGTAACTAAAAAATAAACTCAATGAACATGACGTGAAAACTCTAAAACAAAACTAAATTTGGAAAGAGAGAGCTATTTCTGCCAGAACTATCCAATGATCCATTTTGAGACTCAGACTTTTGATGCGCAAATGTATTGAAGCGAACGGGTATCTTTCCGAACATTTTGCTCTTGAATAAAATATAGTTGTTTGATAATCTCTCCAATACTTATATAATATACGTTATACTTATTTTTATTTATTTCAAGCTTTCACTATTGGGAATTTCTTTGATCATCAAACTATTTCCATTTTTGACAAGTTTTGTTTTGGATATGTTTTTTTAATACAAATGTAAGCAGAAACGGCTAGCCAGCAGGTAGCGAGGTTTAATTGAAAATATTTGTTCCCCAGTTCAAATACTATTTCAAGATGATAGTGTCATACATTATTGAATTTCTTATAACAAATGCTCTCCAAAAAGTTGTTGAGAAATCCAGGTTCGTATTTCAAAAATCAAATTTGATGATGGTCCTCGAAGGACGAAACGTCGGGTTGACATTTCGATGACGGCATCTTGTAGAGAGGAGAAAACTGTCATGAAAAAGTATTTCTTGTTTATCAATATCTCTTCAAATAAAGTCAGAAAAAAAATATTTAAAATATCAATTCTTCGTTAATACTCAGAATATCAAAACTTTCTAACCGGCATTTTGCCAGGCATCAAATTGCACAACTTTGCCATGATTCGACCTCCCTCGTATCTCTTACTGTTTCCAATATCCCGAAGATGCTGCTCGAATTTGGGACACTCTGTACAGACGAAGTTTGCCCTTTCTAGCTATAATCAATAGATATTCGACCGACAACGCTTGACAGATGAAAGCTAGGATGAAAGACTCCGAATTTTTGAAAAAGGGTATACATATACAGAGTATATACACAAACTAGTTAGTAGGTTTGTTCTAGCATGAAAGTGTCGACGGTTCAAAACCAGTTTTGTGTATTGTCTTACTGCGCATGTAACCAACCGTTTGGAATTCTTATTCGCTAGAACAGCTCTAAGAGTTCATCATATTCTGATAAATGAGAAGCAAAGCTCCAATTTGAGTCATCTTGAAGTGATTATGAACTAGGTATTCTCTAAACGTTGAAAAATTTATCCTACCTGTGTTTCGAACATGAATAATTTGATTATTCAAAGAACTTGATTAAAAAGAATCATTGATTGGTAATTATTTTTCAAGACGAACAGAATATAACCAAAAATCAAAAACAACAAAACAAATCGATCAAAAGCAAAACTAAGAAAACTTCTGCGCATGTCACTTACTGAAAATCCGCTCGAATACCTGTTTTGACTGTTTACAACTAGTTTGAAAACTCAAATTGTTTATCGCTAGAACATCTGACTGACATTCAAAATCCCAGTTTCAATTTGCTAGAACGCGAACTTTGGTATGCGCAAGCTCCAACAGAGACTTATATTCCTGTGCTGTAACGTCATAGAGAAGAGATTTCTTTCTATAACGCATTCCTCCCTATGCTTTATAGAAAGAAATTTCTTCTCTATGACGTTACAGAATACGGCCTCTGGTGTGTCATTCATTCGTTAAGTGCCCGAGCAACCGGTGACATTGAACAGGCCCGCTGAGAAAATTTTTGCTATGTTCCATTGAATCCATGATGAACATATGCGTTTAATATTAGGTAGGTAGTATGGAGGACTATAACTGGGAGACGAATCGACATACGAAAATCCCTGAAATTCTGTCCCTCTTTTTGATTAGTTCATTTGAGGGCGCTGTTGCTAGTAGCGCTTTTATTTATTCATTGTCATGATAACGTTTATTACATGTCAATAATTTGTCAAGATACTTTTATCACATTTTCATTCTTTCGGTCAAAATTTCTTCTTCACATCCCACATGCAATGCATTCTCTAAAAAGAAATAATTGAGGTTGAATCGTCGCAGCATCGTGTTGGTTTGTTCAATGATGACTATTGTCAAAGAAAGATATGACGTCACTCAGTTACTCTATCAACTAATGCAATTAAACAAAAAAATATGAAAATTCTATACATTTCAGAATAATGTATAACAAGAAATAAATTCATGATACCGATTATCATCAAATAGTGAGAGTTTTGATGAAACCTAGCTAATAAAAGTTGTTGCATTTTGATAGAGTATTCGTAACGTTTTTTCAATTATGTTACCTAGGTGACATTTTTGTTTGACATGAAATCGCTAACGACTCTTCGCCATCTGGGGGTAACAGTTGAAGCTGAAGTACGATTTGAAACCTGGACCACTTTTATGCATTTCGATTACTCTCCTAGTTACAGTCCTCCATAGTAGGTGGGGTTTGCTATATGTTTGTCATGAAAAAAACGGTCAGGACTGCACTGCTACCGCCACCAAATGAGATTATTCCCCCAAACAGGTTGAAGGTCACCAGCTCAGATGTACGCTACGTCATGAGATGAATGTCTGTGTATATACTGTGACAGGAACATGCAGTCTAAAGATGCTTAATTTTCAAGATAGATAGATGAAATAACCCATGGTTTTTTTATGCAGGCGAGAAATCGGTTTTGACATCGCCAGGAGGAAGTGCCACCTACGGCAAATAAGTGATCAGAGTTATGAAAAGTAATTTACAAAAAAAAAAGAAGGAAGATTTTTTTGAGCTGTAACTATGATCCCTTTAATTAAGGTGAAAGTAATTTGATTTTCAGTTTTTAAACCATCTTCATGAGGATTCAAGGATAAGTTACATACGGTACTCATAAACTTGATAGTTTGAAAACTAGGTAGTGTTAACGCCTTAGCTTTAATTATAGGGACTGTATTTTAATAGTTTCTATTTGCAGTACAACTTTGAATTTTAACAATTTTTTAGATCACCCAACAAAGGTGTTCGTATTGACTCTGTCTGTCATACATAAAAGCTCCTCATACTGGTTTCTGGAGTACATTCAGTAAGAGGTAGGTGAAAGATTTATGTTCTGAACCTGATTCATTCGTGCGAGAGTAACAATGATTATTTTCTTCATATCCTTACAATTTCCGCTGCACTGTAGAAATGTTGGTTAAGGTTATCTCGAAAGCGGTTTTCTCTAAGGACTTGAACAACATACATTTTTCCGTGAAAAGGATGGAGAATTGATTTTTCTAATAATCACATCGATGCACCAAATTGGAAAAAAAAATGATGATTGGAATAAGTTCGATGTACCGTAAGTGGCGTCCTTCACCAGTGATATCTGAACCGTCAATGACCTCGAATTCCTTGCCTTGAAAAAAAAACCTTAACGTTATTTTGTATCTGACGAATGATTTACTGAAATCAAAATAAAAAGTTGAGCTTTGACAACCTGTATCTTGAAAATCGAGCAGCTTGAGGCCGCATGTTTCTATATCAATTTTCATACAGGTTTGACGGTTGTCGGTCAAATATCCGGAAACACTGTATAATAAAGGAAGTAACAAAAGTCTCAATGGTGGTGTTTTTACAAATACATTTTACCTCTACTCCCATAAATAGCAATATTGAATTGATTCGCTATAAAAAACTCACCCTCTTACCCAGACAATATATCGATCAGTTGATTTCCTTGATAGAGAGCTCGTTTTTATAAGCGTCTATTGACACTACTTGTGTACAAGAAAAAATAACAATGAGGAGCGATAAAAACCAGTTTTCTGCATTGCTCCACGGAAACGCATTTATTTGGCGTTAAAATTCAAATTTGACAGCGACCCACTTCTCAGACGTTTAAGTCTTTTGCGTACCCCGCAATTTAGCATTTTTTAAATACAGGAGAATTACTAAAGTATGTTTGTTCTTAGGCAAAATAGATGAGGCAAAAAAAATAGTCAGAAATTAAAGTGAGTAACCCAAGAAACGTTTGACGATTTTTCTTGGAATTTTGTCTTAATTATGTTTTTTGAAGTAGCACATTTGCAATAATCGCCAATATGTCAACACTGAATCTTTGTCGAAAATCACGTCACAGTGAAATGCGCGTTGGCATACTTTGGTTTTTTCTCCATACTCAAAAACCTTCAACAATAATAACAATGTCATGTGTCAGACAATTTTATTCAAAAAATCGTCTGTCACATGACCGTTTCCTCAGATGTCACTGTTAATTCATGTGTGGATTATTCGAGCTTTTTTTTAAACAGCTGATGAAATATGAGAGATTTCGACTATGATAGATCTCCACTCAAATTTTTTGGCGGAAAAGTTTCGTTGCTTCCCTTTGTTATTTTTTCTTGGCTTGTGTTGTTCGTGACTACTCATGAAAAATGGATAATATATCTACTCATTTTGTAGTCTCAATTCCAATTTTTAATATGACTGGGACAGAACTATGGATAATCGACATCATTGCTGGCTGCTATCGCATGTGAAAAAATTATAATATTACCTAGATGTATTATACAGTGCGGCTCTAAAAGGTCCCCCCCCTCCTTTTTCTTAATGGGTGCATCAAAAATTTTGTAACATGGCATACTTTAATTGCTGTTGAAATACTACTTTTTGATGTTACTGACGTACTCTCAGTATTCAAGATGGCGGCTGGGCGCCATTTTGAAACATTTTTTTGAATGGAAAGGGGGGTCGTGTGACACCTTATTTTTAAGATCCTGATGAGTACTTTATAACCCTCGAATATTGAGTCGATATCTTCAAGTACTACAAAATGGCGGAACATTAAATTACTACATTGATACATACACTTTAAAAAAAAATCGTCAAATTCAATTCAGAAGATGCTGGAAATATTCTTGACATAAAGTTTGGGTTAGGAATAAATGACAAAAATGTCAAAAAATCATCTTTTGACTTGAACTTGACGAAGTTTTTCAAAAAGTGTATGTATCAATGTAGTAATTAAATGTACCGCCATTTCGTAGTACTTGAAGATATCGACTCAATATTCTAGGGTTATAAATAACTCATCAGGATCTTCAAAATGAGGTGTCACACGACCCCCCTTTCCATTTAAAAAAATGTTTCAAAATGGCGCCCAGCCGCCATCTTGAATACTGAAAGTACGTCAGTAACATCAAAAAGTAGTATTTCAACAGCAATTGAAGTATGCCAAGTCTTAAAGTTTTTGGTACACTTAAAAAAAAAAGGAGGGGGGACCTTTTAGAGCCGCACTGTATTGATTTCTTCATTACCGTAATTTCCGGTCCTGAACCTACAAAACAGTCCTTGAAATTTGTGATTTTAGAAATGTCATCTACTCGTAAGTTGCGAGTTGTGTTTGATCTATAACAATAATAAATATCTATGTCAACTGCATTTGATTGCATTTTCTTCTTTTATTTTAATGGTTCTCAACGATTGCGTAAGTCACCGTAAACACAATAATGACAAAAAGACAATCGTTTGAGTAGTCGATGTGTGGTTTAGTGAAAAGCGAAGAAACCGATTAAAGTCAATAAATATTTTCTTTATGCAAATACTCCAATGTATTGAAAGTGGGGCATAAACATGGACGCTTTTGACATGCCTGTGGTTGGCCTACATGTTTGCATTCCAAGGTCATGCCAAAATCCAGATTCTTCTTTTGTTTTTCCCGTGGATTGTTCAATTAGCAAGTATCGGGGGTATGACTAAACATTCACGTTAACTTAACGAATCCATTTCACCATGGTGACGCTCATAGCAAATGGAACATCCACATCAGTAGACAATCCTAACAAATACGTTACGTGAACGTTCAATAATGTCTCCCAAAGACAACCGTTGTTCTATGGATTTGTCTTGACCTTTTTGTTAAGAGTGTTGGCAGCATGGTTCACTTGGAACCGCAGGATGTTTTTTAGAACTTATGTGTGAACAAACCATTCCAGAGGTTCTTGAATTGCGAAAGCGTTTTTCCGAGAGTTTCACCAGCACATAGCCCAGCTTACATTTCCAACCCCACAATTTCTTCTTACTGGCAAGGATAAGAAAAATATGGTCCCTGATCCCTTATTTTCTTGATCTGGAAACGAATAAACACCTTTGACTTTTGCAAATGAAGAGTCCACGAGAAAAAGGCGAAATGTCCATCGAGTTTTAATTTGAGAAAAACAAATTTTAAATTCAGATTAATTACTAGCAGCGTATAAATTCAATAATCTTGGTTCTTCTTGTGCTAGGATATTCTGTGTAAAGTTTTGTTTCATATTTGATAGATGTTATGTTTAAGGAAACTCAAGATTTGAAACAAAAACCTTTATTGAAAAAAAAAGCAATCCATCAAGAAAGAAAAGTGAAATGTCCCATATATGTATAATGAAAAGAAGCCTCTTGTTGCTACTTTTTTTTTGTTATTGATCATGGGGTAAGCGTTATTTTTAGAGGTTTTGTAAAGGAGATGATATATAGAAAGGAAAAGTGATTGGGAGGTGGAGAATGCTTATCGGTGAACAACTTTGTTGGCAAAAGAAGCACTCTGGAAGAATCGTGAACTGAACGTTTTCAGAACAAATGAAACATCCAGATGCTCATGATTTCTTATCTCTACTTCTTGTTGATGTGGATTTTTCACCTTTTTGCATGACATGTACATGCAAAAAGGTGACTAACCCAAACTAACCCAAACTAACCCAAACTTCTGTGCTGTTAGGATTTTTTCGAGGATATTTTCATACGACGTTGAAGCTATGACGCTTCGAGTTTTTTTCCTTTTTGAAAATTATGAAGCTATTTTTACTACGGATAAGCTACATTATAAAAGACGGCATCATGAAGTTCAAAAATAGTAAAAATGTGACATTTCACCTTTTTTTCCGTGGACTCTTCAAATGTCTCGGCATGAAAATTATTTATCTACTCTGAGCGCACCAGGAATATTGCTATTCCGGAAAGAAAAATCCAAAAAGAAATGAAACTTTTTAAAGGAGAAAGGGCAAAAAAATTATTTTAACAATTATCATTTTTGAACTGAATGGTGATTCATTCCGACCTTTGTCTCAATTTTCAATAAAAAACATAAAATTAAATAAGATCGCGGAATCTTTATCATGACCTGGAAACATTTTTGACACTTGGTTTTTGACAATGATTTCACCCAAGCTGCCTTTCACACCAAGGTAGCATGTGGCGAGGAGACATGCTACTTATATTGAAACATATTCAACCATGACAACCTGGCCGCCATGGTTGCATAGGTTATGGATGTTCTGTTTGCATGAATAAATGTGTACGAGAGAGATAGAAGAGTATGACCTTACCGTGTGAAAGCATTGGACAAACAGTAAGTAGCATGTCTGTACTAGACGCACGTCATAAATGACGGCCGCGACTAGACGAAAGTCTAGGAAGGTTCAATTTTGAATCACTTTTTTGAGCAATATGGGAGGTATTTGCCCAATACGCGAGTGATGTTGGCTTCGAAGTCCTCAACTAAACCTAGCTTGGACTTCTCTGTTTGAGAATATGTAATGTCATATGTCTTGATCAATAAGCCAGCTATACGACTCAGAAATCGCAAGCCATCATAGTCCGTCTAAATGAGCAGATACGGTTCACAATACTTGTAAGAGTGATCCAAAAATGAATCCGAATAAACCACTAAAGAGTGATTTTGGAAACATTGGGAAGATGAAGAGGTGGATAAATGGATAGAGATCTGGAGGGGTAGCATGCGCCATCTTTCAACTTTCTGAGTCACTCAGGTGAGTCCATCGTAACCTCTTCCAAGGTTCACTCGTCGAGCCAGCCAGCAGCATTGATAAACTTCGAAACTGTGGCACCTGAGCATCCCCCAATTCAAGTCATGTCTGGCCATCTGCCCCCATAGTAGATTCTCTGATATTCACGAAAGCTGGGCAGTGAAAAGGGACAGGCTCAGCACTCTCGTCGTCCTCGTGGCACTCCCCACAAGTCAGATCTGGTCCCCGTCAGATTTCTAAGGTTGCTTCGCGTGAGACCAAGGATGTACTCCATTAGCACGGCCCCGAGGCCGTGTATCGTGATATTCCAGTGCCTGAACTGTTGTGTCTTCCATCTTGCCCTCAGGACCTCTCCTGTTTGTCCACTTATTCTGCGATTCTTCTATGTTCTATGTTCTATGAGGACAGTGGAACGACCGACTCTGGGCCACATGGTTTTCCCCTTGCTCCCTTTCGAGCCAATCTATCCGATTTTTCATTTTCCCTGATTCCACCATGTTCCTTAATTCAGGGAAGTAACCGAGTTCTCATAGTAGACCGAGTGCAGAATCTGTTGACATTCCAGAATCAGAATCCCACTATCTTTTCCTTCACTTTATGTATGGCCCCTTGCAATATGCCAAGCAGTTCTGTTTGCAAGAGAGTTGCCCCAGTGCCTAGGGTTCTACTGATTTTTGAGTTGAGCTCTAGTAGGCCAGCAGAACATTGTCTTTGTGAAGCGTCTGTGTGGATGGATATATCCGCCGCATTATGTTCTGTTGCGATGCCTATATTGATCTTGTAGGCTCTTTTGGAAATGAAGTGCGTAAACAGGGCACAAGTTTGGTATTCCATAAAGGCTGTCCACAAATATTCGAGCTTGTCTCGGACCCTATTTTTTTTCACAGCAGAGATCGATGGCATGTAGCATATATAATCGCTGTTATTGCTGGCTCACCTCTCAATAAAACGTCAAGAGGTGGCAAGCATAGCTGCCATCGTTGATGTGGATCCCATAGCGGAGGGTTTTGTAGTTGCTGCATTCTGTTCTGAACATTCACTTGTTTGGTTTTAGTCCACCACACAATATCTCCGTACACGAACATTGATCTGATTACGGCGGTGTAGATCCAGTGGTCAACATTCTGGGTGATAACATCACACCTTGCCAATCGCATCTCTATGCACTTGTGACCTTATTAGATTTTTCGCTCAAGTGCTTTTTCCAGTTGAGGTTTTCAACTAAAATGATTCCTAGGACCTCTTTAGACATGTCGAGTTGCACACCATACAGTGAAGGTGGTCCCAGGTTGGCCAACTTTCTTTTCCTGGTAGAAAGTACAAGCGCGGTTCTCGTTTGGTTCACAGATAGTGCATTTTCCTCGCACCATCTTTCTACCAGTTTTGAAGTAACCTGCATGTTTTCCATCCGGATACCTAAACATTTTTCCACTTAGCAGTGTTCTATGAAAAAAAACTAACGAACTGACTTTTTTTCACGATGATGATTTGGTTGATTTGACACAAAATCCTCGCAATCTATAACATCAACATTTGTATTTGACATGTTCTGATATATTACTTTGTAGGTGAGTTTTAACCATGTGTAGTCACACACCCTGTACTACCATCTTTAACAGTATTAACAGCAATCAATTTATAAATATCTATGAAAATTGAGTTTTGTAATTTTATTCGGGTGAACAATATCACCCTGGAAATTAATGTCAATCAGTAACGATCAAGTGGTTGCAAGAAAAGCCTTTTAACTTTGATCCACAGTTCTGACGGTGCGATTATTTTAATGGGTGGTTATTATAATTGAACAGCTTTGAGAACTTTGTTGTGAGATTTTGACAGGACCTCAAGATGATTTTTCTTTCCTTTTTAGAAATCTGTCAAAAATCATCAGGAAAAGTAATCGAATATTATTTTCAAAACATACCCAACTGAGCCATGGTTTTTGTTTTCACCAGTCTCCAAACTTGTAGCGACTAGCGTTGTGCAAATTTGCAGAAAACATTAATGCCTGTTATGATTCATCCTCAAACTGTGGTTGGTTGGTTGTTTTTATTTTCACTTTGAGTGATTGTACCACAGTAATGTAATGTTGGGGCATCCTGCAAGAATAATACACTTACCATTATGTGGACGGTGTTTTCCGACAATTAGTGGGTTGATAATTCATTGTAAATTTTTAAACATCGAAACATTTTATAAAAAATAGAAAATCTGGAAAAAAAACAGGTTCTCCAAGAACAAGATCTCAAAAGAGGTCTCGAGATCCCTCCAAATATCACGTACAGCTTACAATAATTTCAAGAATGTTCCCACGTCAATTGTATGTGATAAAAATGTAACACTTCCTTGTATAAAGTTTCAAACAAACAATTATTATCTATGAATTGGACACATGATTGATTCAGGCAAAAGTGTTATAAGATTTATCGAGGCCTTTAATATCTGTTTATAAGAATAAAAGAACAATCAGATATACCTTACCGACTCAAAAGTAACGGTCCCTTCATAGACGATTCACAGATGCGCCGCGTTTTTAGATAATAATCATCGATGGACATTTTTAACCCTGTCAACATAGTATGCAACTGAAATAGTTACAAGAAAAATATGATTTTCCCAGTTATGAAAAAACAAAGTATAATTGTGAAATGTATTTGACATCAAGCCAAATATTTTACTGCCAAGAATTTTCTGATGCACACTTACAAACCTAATTTTCAAAACAATCTTATTTTTTGGGAATTGTCGAGTTAATAACATTGCCTTCCATAACGATCATACCTATGTATGGTCATCCATGTTCCGGAAAAAAGTTCGCAACTTTGTCAATGAATTGTGTGGCAGGACATCGAAGAAATATACACAGAATTTAGTTTTGGAGTGATAATAATCAAAAAGAAAGGTTCAACCGAATTTAGTTCACAAATCATCCTTTATTTGAGGAACCAGCGAATGAAGTCCCGCAAGGTAATTTTAATTCGAATATGTTCAACTCCGCGGGATTCAATTACATGTAGGATACCGCAGGGTATATTTTAAGTTCTCAACTGCATAGCAGAGGTGGAAAGAATGAATTGAAATTGAACAATCTGTATTCTCATAACTATCATTTTCACCGAGAATTGAAGTGGATAATTATTATTATGAAAATATAAATATGAAGAGGAAAGTAAGCAATTTTTCAAAATAAGTTGAGGCATATCAGCTGCTGTCCAATATCGGGTGAGTCACACTGGTACAGCTCAAAATCTATCTTTCCAAACAAATCAACAAAACTTAAAGTAACAAGCGTGACAACCAAAAACTAGATATTCATTCGAAATGTGAAGAAAACACTGAAATCAAACGAATATTTCGAAATTTGACAGATTTGGCATTTATATCCGCTGCCAGGGGCTCAAAGCCTCATAAATCCGGGCGGTGCTTCAGGTGAGAGGAGGTAAGATTGGTGTCTGACTTGAGATAATCCAACAACTGATGAGAAGCCACAAAGCCGGAATCGTTTCCGGTTACGCATGTCCCAGCTTAAATAGAAAAAATGTCAAATTTGAACGCGGCGATCAGCTGGTCGTTAGTCCGTGAGCGGATAACGATACTTTAGCAGCGGACTGTTCATTGTATACGGTCGAAACCATGATTACTGATTACTCATCACTGAAGTACAGGCGCTACGATTCTGAGGCTGTTGGTCCCGACACCGCAGCCTCTAGTTGGGCTTATTGTATCTTCTCTGTGCCTGTCTCTCAGTCGAAAAGCTCCATTTCCCGAATAAGGTCTATGTTTCCTACTGTTTCCCTGTGCGTCCTTTGAAGAGTAGTTGTGAATTTCCCATTATCTCTTCTCCAGTACGCCAGCGCTTCACGTTCGAATACAATGTGGGAGGCTGTTTCCTCCTCCTCGTTGCACAGCCTACATATGGGTTCCTCGTCGAAAAGACCCATGATATGCATGTGTTTCCTTAGATTGCAGTGTCAAGTGAATATACCTGTTACTTTCCTAATCTGATTCCTGCTGAGTTTCAGTAGGCTTCCAGAAAATAATGATTCGATCTCGTCTGCCATCATTAATTTACTGTGTTTCAGTCCTGGTGATTGGCATCATCTAGCTTTCTGTTGTTTTTTGGACCAACAGTTCAGCCAACCTCTCACAGAGGATTTTGTAATACCAATAGCAGGTTCTGGACCCAGAAGTGGTGTGTTTGCAGCTTTGCGTGCTAGTAGATCCGCCCGCTCGTTCCCAGCTATCCCTGTGTGTCCTGGTATCCATCCAAGAGTGACAACGTTAGATACTCCCAGTGTGACAAGGTTTTGCTGACAGTCCATGACTTGTTTGGATTTGGTTTCCCGACTGGAGATGGTTTTGATTGCAGCTTGGCTGTCACTAAGGATAAGGATTTTCCTTCCTCTGTAGCCTCTCCTGAGATTCTGTTGCACGCATACATTTATTGCATGTACTTCTGCCTGAAAAACTGTAGCGTACATCCCGAGTGGTTCACATGTTTTCCCCTTTGGATTTTTCCCTACGATTCCGGCACCAGTTCCCTGGCTTGTTTAGGAGCCGTCTGTGTACCATATTGCCCCATTAGCCATCCGGAGTTGTTTCACCGTTTCCTCTCCCCATAATAGCTTGGTCTTGGGAGACGTGCTCAAGTTAATATTTTTCAACATGATATCATTCCTCATTGTTATTAAGTGGTTCGTGACTGTGCTGGTTATCTTAGTGTGTCTTTGGGAGTGTGAGTGGCTCCAGTTTCCGGTGTTGCTAAGTCTATATACTCCCATTCTTGCTTCCATATTGATGTAGATATCTAAAGGGGGTAGGTTGAGCATGGCCTCCATGGCAAGTGTTGGAGTAGTTTTCATGGCTCCCGTTACACAGAGACATGCTAGCCTCTGAACTTTTGCAAGTTCCGTGGCTGCTTGTCGCTGCTCGATTTTCGGCCACCAGACAACAGAGCTGTAGGCAAGGGTGGGTTAGTTTGGGTTAGTTTGGGTTAGCCAGTGTACCATGCGCGGATTTATGCCCCAATTCTTTCCTATCGCTCTTTTTGTTGCCATTACTGTGGCTTCACCTCGATTCACTATTTTCTGCAGGTGTGAATTCCATGTGAGTTTGTCATCCAGGATGATGCCTAGGTATTTGACTTCTCTTACCACCTGCAGTTCTTGTCCATAGAATATGGGTTTAAATAATTCCGCTGTCTTCCTCTTTCTCGTGAAGCTTACCAGGGAGGTTTTCTCAGGATTGACCTTCAGGTTCACCCTCCTGCACCAATCTTCTACGATTGTCAGAGCTGTCTGCATCAGTTCTGATATAGTCTTGGTGTGTTTGCCAGTGATAAGTATTGCTATGTCATCGGCATAGCCTTGGGCGTAAAAACCTTTGCTGTTGAACTCTAACAGTAGTTCATCTGCGACTAGGTTCCAAAGGAGAGGGGACAAGACTCCACCCTTCAAACTGTGTCTTTAATTCCACGCCGATTGATTGCGGTGGTCATTGAAATGAAGGAAGTGTGATCAAATGCTCCTTCTATATCAAGGAATGCAACTAGGGCAACTCCTTGGTTGTTCAGTGGTTGCTCTATTTTATGAACAAGTTCATGCAGAGCAGTTTCACATGATTTACCAGGTTGATAGGCGTTTTGGTTTTTGTGTAGTGGCGTCTCTATTAGGGAGGTCTCCCTAATGTGCCTTTCAATCACTTTCTCCATCGTTTTTCCGGGTTTCGGTATAAAGACCACTCGTGAGAGTTTCCATATCATAAGTTTGTGTCCCGTTGCCAGGCTTGTTCTGAATAGTTGGCAAAGCATCGATATGAGTTGGGTTTTGCCCTGCTGCAGGTGTGCCGGTATTATCCCATCGCATCCAGGTGATTTGTATGATTCGAATGAGTTTATGGCCCATTCAATTCTATTTGGTGTCACAATTTGTCGTGCTATGACCCAATCATCTCTTGATCCTCTCATCCGGAGGATCTCAGAAGATAGGCAGTTGGTTCCCTGTTGCGAGTTGAATATAGTCGAGTCTGGAAAGTGTGCCCTGAGTAGTGTCTCAATGGTTTCTTCACCATTTTTCGTGTATTCCCCATTTGGTTTCTCAAGTGTTCCCATTGGTGGAAGGGGATCTTTAGCTAGGATTCTCTGAAGGCGTGCGCCTTCCGAGCTTTTCTCGACCTCTGTGCAATACTTTCTCCAGGATTTCCTCTTAGTTTCTCTTACTTCTTTGTTGTATTTCGTCAGTTTGGTGGTATTCACCCCATTCACCGGTTTTCTTGGCCACATCGAAAAGTCTGCGTGTTTCCCCTTTCATCTTGTCAAGTTTCTCATTCCACCAGGTTGTGTCCTTGCATGAAGAACGCCGGATTAGCGGACAACTCTGATGAAATGAGTGAATCATGGCGTTTTGTAGTTGTTCCGGTACCACCTCAACATCAAATCTGTTACGCATACGTTCCTTGATCCCGCTCAACCCCGCCCCCAGCTCCTCCCGGTATTTAGTCCAGTTTGTTTTGCGTGGGTTGCGGTACATTTCTGACGGCTTATTAATAATATTGATTTCCATCAGTATATACCTATGGTATATACGGCTGGATATCGGGATTGATACGGGAGGTGGACAGAGTGACATCAATAACTTACGACCATATGTGGTTCGCAAAAGTAGGCTTGTTGCCCTTGCTTAGAATCTCCAAATCATGGGTTATAATAAAATCCAATGAAGACTCACCCCTTTTGTTGATATCGCTACTCTCCCAGATGGTGTGATGCGATTTGGCGTCCATACCTATTATACACTGTAGGTTTCTCTGCCCATAGTGATTCACTAGTTCCTCCAGGTCTTCCGATGGTGGGAGTCTGAGTGCATCGTAGGAAAGGTAAACCGCGGCTATTATGATGTCCTTCTGGGTTCCTTTCTCTTTGTAGCTTAGTTGGACGGCTACTTGGTCCCTGGAATTTAGTATTGAGAGCCTGCACTCCGTTTCCCACGTATATGCAAGCTCTCACGTTACCTGTTGATTGCTCCTTGTAAAAGATCTTACCTCCAGTGTTTTCTAGTACGGTTTTTTTTTCCTTCGTAATCCAGGGTTCTTGAATGATGGCCAGGTCTATGTTTTTCTTTGCCAGCTGTTGGCAAAGGGCAGCAGATGCTCCCTTACTGTGCTGAAGGTTTATTTGTATTACCCTCAGCATCGGGAGCCTCTTTCTTGAGAAGTCTGAAGGTTAGCTGCATTAACCCAAAGTAGGCCCGGAGATTCCGATTTTGCAGCTCCTTCAGAGATCTGCTGTCAAGACCAACAATGAGTCTCATGCCCTCATTGTTCGTCTTGTGGCTGATTATTCTCCAGTCCTCGGTCTTCAGCCCCATGTTCTGGGTTGTGAGGAACTGGAGAGCTTGTGCCGGTTCCTTGATTCCCGCGGATTTTGTCGGTATCCAGACGGCAGCCCTCACGACTGGCACCACTCTGTGTGCCAGGCCAATCCGAAGACTGGTTCCCTCGTAGGGCCTGGAACCACCCGCAGCAGCCAAGTCTTGGCAGCTTCATTCGCGCAAGTGATATAAATCATTCTACCTCTGGAACTGCTGTTCTTGGACTGAGGACCAGTTCCGGATTCGCATTTGAATACTTCATAGAAGAGACTGCTGTAGGCCTTTATACTGCTCCTCAGTGAAGGTTTCATCAGGATATTCTTCGGAAGTGATAGCCATTCTAAGCCTGGCTAGGGTTTCGCTGTAAGTTTCCCCAGTTGATGTTCTGGGCGTTACTCCAGCATCCCCTTGCCGTGACTTTTTCTTGGCGCTTTTTTCTGGGGTTTGTGTGCTGCCCTCAGAGCGACCCCTCTTTGCAGAGGATTTGTTTGCAGGGGTCGTAGGTTTACCTGATGCTCCAGGCTCTGAGGCCCGAGTTTCAGGTTTCCCAGTATTTCCTGAGCTATTCGGGAAGGTTCTATTCCCGGGATTCCCATTTGTCCTTGGTTCACGAGGCCGTATAGGCTCTCCCTTGGCTTTAGCCCTCTCAATCGCAAACTTTCTTCGCTGTGCTCCGGAAAGTTTTGCCATTTTGATCAGGCTGATGTTACCAACGCCTGTACTAATGGCAGATACACCGGCACCGGGGATTGCATCACTGCTTTCCTGGTTAGCCGTGGTCGGTTCATGAGGAATTACATCGAGGTTTGGTTGTTCCTCGGATTCCAGAACGTGTGATTGGCTCTCCTCAAAATCCGTGGGGCCAGCGTTGGCCACCGGGGCTTCCACCCGGTCGGAACCAACGGTGAGATTGCAAATCACTTGGGGTACAAGGTCCTAAGGTTTGTCACACATCGTTTTTAAGTGCTGGTTTTGGTCCACCCCGGGGTTTTTAATTTCACCGGTACCTCCCATATCTGGGAGGCATTCCCCTATCCGCCACCTGTGGAGGCGCCCGATGGGGGACCAGCAACTCCACATGGGAAAACCATGATACTAATACAAACAAGATATGATCACGTGCAGGTTTCGCTGACGTCATTGCGTGTCCAAACCTCAAAATTCATAGGTAACCTAGGTAACTGGGTTACCATGATACTAAAAAACAAGATAAACTCACGTCATGATACAATAACTCTCGCACATCCCCTTCAGTTGTCATCACGTGACCGACCTCAAACCTATACAATCAATGTCACGTGGGGACATCATGCGTGAGCCGGTTCAAATTTCAATCAGCAAATGGTTACTAGGTTACGGTATTGATGTTTTACATTTAACCTCACTTTGGACTCGCAGTGACGATATGCGCGGCTTGGTTCTAATTTCGTCCAGCATCGATCATATCTTGTTTGTTCAAGTAACATGAGTCGAAATCATGACTCATGTGAATTGTGTCTTTCGAAGCCGCTCATTCCGAAGCTACCAAGAGCGGTGAGTATATCAACACCACGCCCTATCGATTTTAATGAATCCGTAAGGATTTCTGTTTGATAAAACATAAAACTCATCAGAGTCATTGAAATGTTTTCCTTTAAAAACAAAGGAACCGGGTTTTGTCACTTTTGTTGTTCTCAGGTCTGACGCTCTGATGACTTCAACAGTTAAAATCGAGCGCAAGTCGTTCCGGGTGCGCACTAGAGGCATTGCAGACCGTTACTTGAAAGTAACATAAGCATCAATCATTTCACATGCCAAACTGCCTCCAACCTTATATACTAATACTGGACAGATGATCCAAAACCTCAACATTCTATTAGCTTCACTTGTATGTAAGTTTGTGAATTGGTTGGTTGATTTGTAACAGAATCTTCGAACTCGATTTTTACCCACTTCAAATGCCTAGATTGATTCAAAAATTTGCACACATATCAAGGACAGATGACAATAAAAGAACTTAAAAAAAAAGAACTGAAAAGTAGAGAATTGTAATTGAAGAAAAATCGAGGTTTTCTTGAGTTTTTGATATTTGTGTGAAGGGATCATAGATAAAGGATATAATAGGCGGATTTTGGCGTTGACCAGGTAACGATTTCTTGTTACCAGGATTGGTGAGTGATTGGTTACTGTATCGATACCAGCTCGGGATCAAATCCCAAAACGTTCTGGTTACTAAAAGTATCATTCATGGTATAACGTAACTACTTGATTAGGTACCTCCCTAGTGATTTCCCCCTACTGCGAAGTTAGGTAAGAAAACTCGTAACCTGGTTAACGCCAAAATCCGCCTAATATTACTAATTGACCGACCGCGGCATAGGTAACGTTGCCAAGTTAATTAATTTTACGCAATTGGGGTTTTGGATTATAGAGTATTCCGGATTATGGGGAGCTCGGATTAAAGTACATTACTGTTATGATAATTGATATTAATATTTAATATAATATTAAAAATGAATTTAAGTTTGAAAAAATCAAAGACAGGCTTCCGACTGAAAAGTAGAAAATGAATTATAGTTTCAAACTATGATTTCTTTTGAAAAAACACGCTTTTGAACCATGATACTAAAACAAACAAGATATGATCACGCGCAGGTTTCACTGCAGTCATTGTGAGCCCAAATCTCAAAATTCATAGGTTACCTAGGTAACTGGGTTACCATGATACTAAAAAAAACAAGATAAACTCACGCCATAATACAATAACTCTTGCACATCCCCCTCAGTTGTCATCACGTGACCTACCTCAAACCTATACAATCAATGTCACGTGGGGACGTCATGCGTGAGCCAGTTCAAATTTCAATCAGCAAATGGTCACTAGGCTACGGTATTGATGTTTTACATCTAACCTCACTTTGGGCTCGCAGTGACGACATGCGCGGCTTGGTTCTAATTTTGTCCAGCAATCGATCATATCTTGTTTGTTTTAGTATCATGCTTTTGAACAAATAAGTGAAAAATAATTTTTAATTGAAGATCAAAATGATCAACGTGAAAATTATTCGCTTGAGTGCTTCGATATCAATTGTTTTAGCACCCCTAAACAATTGATATCGAAGCACTCAAGTTTTCATCACAAGGATATTAATTTTCACGTTATTCTACTTTTTTGTTCACAAGCGTGTTTTTTAGTTTTTCAAATATAATTTATTGATCTAGGCGTACTGCTACATATTCTGTTGGATCTTGTTCTACATTGTTATAGAAATTGCGGCAGATACCGTCGTTTTGTCGAGCGATGATCCAGAAAAGACAAAAAGTGGCTGTTTAGTATGTAAACGTTCAGTGAAAAGTAAATTAGAGAGTTGTTAATGTGATGGTCAGTTTCATCCATCGTGTGCAATCCGCCAAAAGGGGCTGAAAGTGGTGGAAGTCAAAGTCGTTATGTTTTTCCCGTGTTCCAAAAAAGATGCCGAAATAAAAGAGCTTCTGTTTAAACTTTTGTTGCAAATGATGAAAAACCAAATTCTCCTTAAAGACAGAATCGCCCTCTTGGAAGAAAAGGCTACGAAAATCATCAAAAATAACTTGAATGATTATTAGTGGGTGATAAACATGAAACTACGTCATCACTGCACCGACACCGCGGTCAACATTTCCGAGTGCGAGTGGAAAGAACATAACCCACAACCTGATGACTTTAAATCTCCGACATATTTAAAAGTAAACAAAAACAAAACAAATAAAGTTTTCCAAAAGCGGATTAGTAGCGCTACAACGAGCTCTGAGGGCAAGCAAATGGATTCAGGCTGTTCATCAATCGACTGAAAAATCACTTAACCGAAGATATGATTCTCGATTACATAAAAACCAAAAAAGGTTCTCAGAACGAAGTAGTTATGGTGAAGGAACTTCTATCATCTAACAGCAAGAATTTCCAAAAAAGTCTTCTAGTTGCTGCGCCGCTTTAGAGAAAAGAAGAACTTTATTACCGTAGATCATGTGGGTATCAAAGGTTCATTTTCGTTGTGCTCAACATATTCCACGTAAATATTTGGTCTCTGAGCAGCAAGACTGGCGAATTGGAAGCTTTTCTGCAGGAGAGTACATTGAAATATCAAGTGGTTTGTTTCAGTGAACACTCTTTGTGTGATGATGAGTCAGAGACTATACAACTTATAAGGTACAAACAGGCAGCTTGTTATACAAGACCTCAGCATAAACATGGTGGTGTTATCATATTTCTCAGACCCGAAATCGATAGCAAACCCCTCCATGAACTAATATCGTTGAGCTCTCAATTAACTGTGAGGTATGTGCAACTGAGCTTTGTGCTTTGATATAGACCTCCTGGTGGTGACTTCAAAATTTGTTTAAAAGTTGTTGAGCGCATTGTAGAGTATGACTAATAACAAATATTCTATTCTAAATGGAGATCTCAATATTCATTTTGATAAAAGTTTTGATCATAGGAACAGCTTGATTGACCTGATGCATTCCGTCAGGAGATATTCTTGAACACCAGTTAAAATCATTGTATCGACAATGTCTTTCTGAACTTTCATGAGAAAGCAGACTTTGTTACAAGTGTGTCCGATCCCCTCTTGTCAGGTCATTGTGCCATCGATATCAGTGTTCATCTGTGAGCTTTTTGGAAGTCTGAAGTGAAACAGGAGACCAAAATGTATAGACCCATTACCAGGAAGTGCCAAGATGTTGTTTTCAATATTTTGGATACCTCTGACTGGTCATTTGTGGATTATGATATTTTGGTGAAGATCAAATGTGACAGATTAAAGGATATTAAAGAAGTGCTTTGAGTCATGCTTCTTCTGAAATCAAAAAGGTAAAAAGACATGGAACCAGGGTCTCATGGTTCACGGAAGATCCAAAGACAATGAGAAATAGTTTAGCATTGTTAGAGATGATCATTCTGGGTCTCCTGAATCCCATGGAAATTTTAAATCATATCGTGAGCTCCACAGAACTGCAATAAAGCAAGCAGAGATAGGAGCCAATTCAGACTACATGTCGGGTGCAAGCAACAAGCATGAAAGGTAGTCAACGTCCACCGCAGACAATCTGGAGCGACTGCCGAAAACGTTAGCCTAGGTCCTGAGGAGTACAACATCTTTTTTGCGGATGTTGCAGACGTGCTCCTGAAAGATTTGATTTTCACCCACACAACAGCAGCCGCCTACTTGCAGCGAGCTGACCCTCCAGGAGTCTCTTTTTCATTCAGGTAAAAAGGTCACACTTGTACAGGTCCCAGATGCTATTGATTTCCTAAAAAACAAGGTCAGTCGCGATGCTTTCGGACCAAGCGCGAAGTTGCTCAAAAAGGTGAAAAACTCTTTCATAATTCCTTTAACCAAAATGGTTAATACCTGTATCTGAGGTAACTTTTCCAGATAGCCTTGAGCTATCAGAAGTAATTCCGATATATAAGAAAGAAATCAAACAAGAGTTGAATAACCACAGACCTATTGCCCTCATATCTGTGATCTCCTAAGTATTTGAGCTACTCTTGAAGAATCGACTTTCTGATTACTTTGAACAACAAAGAATTTTTGCCGATAGCCAATTTGGCTTCAGGAAAAAGCTCTCAAGTGCTCAAGCCATAAATGAGCTTTGTGAGTTTATTCTGAGAGGATTTGAGGACGCTTAGTTTGTGGGTACAACTTATTTTGACCTATCAAATGCATTTGATACTTTTTCCCATAAGCTGCTGTTAGAGAATGGGTAAGACAAGAGTAGTGTTGCCCTTATGCGGAACTACCTCTTGGACAGAGTACAGATCACAATAGTCAACAACAGGGAGTCAGGACACCGAATCATGACGCATGGAGTGCCACAGGGTTCCATACTGCGGCCCCTCCTCTTTATCATTTACATCAACAACTTGCCATCAGCGCTCGCTGATGACAAGGTCATCTTATTGGCTGACGACACCACAGTCACGATGTTTGACGGAGACATTGGTGCCCTGTGTGATAGGGTGAAGGAGACTAAGGTGCATCTGGGGAATTCGCTTCTAGCTAATCATCTCGGTCTCAACCCCGATAAGACTTAAGCAAATGACAGGGGTTGTCGCTTCCGATGTGTGTTTGATGGTCTTTCATGCTCTTGTGCAGTCCATTTGCTGATACGCAGTCTTGGCGTGGGGTCATTTGCCTCATATGGGCCGCATCTTTGCACTCCATCAGAGAAGGGCGGTTAGAGCACTTGCAGGCCTTGGCTATCGAGACGACATGAGGGATGCTCTTAGAGATCTGGCAATCCTGACTGTTCCATCACGATACATACTGGAAAATTAACTATGGGCAAAAAGTTCCAGGAGCTACCAAGCCGTCTCAAACAACCACGACTACAACACTCTTGGAGGAAAAAACTTGAATGTGGAATTCCTACGCCTTGATAGAGCATGCAATTCAACTCTGCACTATGCGCCTAAACCAAACAACAAAATTCCTCATAGTGTAAGAGATTTGAGCCAAAACTTATTAAGAGTCCACATTAAAAGGTATTTGGTGCACGGAACTTTTTACACAGTGAAAGAGTTTCTTGACCACCAATTCATTTACGACCTTCCGTTCTGTTTTTCTCGTGCCAATGTTCTCTTACATGTTTTTCTCATATGTATAATATATTTTTTTTTTAGTCAAAAGGATAACAAATTGGCAAGGTCAATATATTTAACAAGTAGTGTTTGAGGGAATAAAAAATGAATGAATGAAAAAGCAAAATGTTTGAAAGATTCTGTCAAGAAAGTACCGGGAATTGATTATTTTTAATGGCCGTTTAAAGGATATGTCAACATTTACTTTCCAGCCAAGTTGGCACAACTGTCCTCTATAATGATGCGGAGTATCAGCGCCATCTGTCATTCGGTTTCACAGTGCGTGATATTGTCAGTTCAACTCGAGTGAGATTTGCAATGATAAAACCTTTGAACAAAAAATGTGTTTCAAATTTTGTATTGCTAATGGGATTTCATCTGCCGAGTCCTTGAACGTATTGAGGATGGGTCACGGTGAATCGATTTTATCAACAACATGTGCATAATATGATGAATGATACAGTCCGTTCAAAAGCGGCCAAATGTGGTAGAGATTTTGCCTCACTCTGGTTTGCCATCAATGTCTCAAGTGAAATCAAATAAACAATGCCGTTTGTTTTCTGAATAGGCTTCAAAGCGATTGGAAGATGATCCCAATGTTTGCAAAAAAATTGTCTCCAGCGACGATGCGAATGCTATATTGACAGAAAAAAACCGACCTTGTTGGACTTTTTCTTGTGAGGTTTTCTGATATCGTATGACCTTGAAGTCAATAATTAAGCACAAATATTCGCTCAAAATGTATTGGATATATGCGACAAACATGAAAATTTGAAATTTGACGCAACAGACATTTTGATGTCATCTTTCATCCAAATGACAGGGAAATCATAGTATAATAACAGCTTATTTCCAAATCACCAAATTGAATTTTTGTTCCAGGTAAGAAAGGAGATCATGCAACAACAGCAGTGAGTAGAATGATTATTTGATAATTCTTATTTTAAAATTCAGTTTTGAAATTTGACAATTTCAGGGAACCACATTAGGTATGGTTGATGTGCCAGTTAATCCGGGGATTTATGATATTTAGTGCAGAGCTGTGAACAAGTCATTAACTAGGAGTATGCTTCAGTGCAACAATAATTGTCAAATTGTGTCATGTTTTGATGAAAATCATGGTATAATAAACCACAAGTAGCGACAGTATATACCTAAAACTGGTCAAATTACGTTTTGTCTCAATGACAGAAATTAGCCCCATTTATACACTGGTAACATTATGAAATGTAAAATAAAACTATACTGCAGCAGATTCCATGATTTCAATGATGATGCATAGGTGAACTACCTATCAAATTATACAACACGATTACCAACTATGCAGATGTGTATAGATTTTCGCGAAGTTTCAAATTCTTGATTCAAAAAACAATTTCACATTTCAAAATGTTAGCAGGGTATAGATGCGGCGAATCTCTGTCATTGCGACAGAGAGGGGTTGACGTGAGCTGTCGCTACTTGTTGTTTATTATACTATGATGAAAACACACTTTACCAAGTGGGCAGAACCTTATTTCACTTTAATTTTTTGATTTTGTGCTTTAAAGTTGTACCAAATAAAAAGGTACTACAAGGGTGGTCGAAAAAGTGTATGATCTAATGAAGATACAAAACACGTTTGCTTTAAATCTTTCTCTAGTTTTCTACAAAGAATCCTTATTAAGTCTCAACTTGGTATCAGCGACGCTTCCATATTTTTGACCCGTTCAAATAGTACTTGGCGTCTTTCTAGGTGAAATGATTTCTCACGAAGGCGTGACAAAAATCCGAGAGGAATTTTGGAGATAAGGGAACAATAGGAAACCGCTAAGGGCTAGATCTATCTATTGAGAATGACGATCGCGTGGTTTAAACCGTGATAATTCGTACAATCTTGTCATGGCAACTGCGCGTTGTTTTGATGAAATAGATATTTTTCCGCAATTTCTTCCTTGAGAAATTGTTTTGTCGTCACTTTCCCAGCAAAAAAAAAATGTGTTTTTTTTTTTGGGCCGATTCTCTCCTCTTACTATATGTTTTGACTGTATGTTTGTAACTGGAGTTTATTGGCGTATCCAAGTCTCGTCTACCGTATTTGATCGACGCGAAACAATCTATCGCTCAAACATGACAATGGACATCTCTCTCTCACACCTAAATCTTGATATGCGATGAACAGATGAACACGTTGTTTGATTGCTTCGTCATCCGTGAAGTAATATGGATGAGAGCTGCAATTCTCAAGACAAGGTCGCATATGTTTCAGACAGAGAATATATATAGAGAACGAAAGATATATGATCAAACGCAGTTTGAAATTCATTAACGGAATACATTATTTGGAAAAGGCCGTTTTTGCAAATAGAGATGAAAATGAAAAATCAGATACCCAATTGAGCAATCACTAGAAGGTTTATGAACAAATGATTATTGATATGAAGAAAGAGACAGAGTTGCAAATATGTTTTTGAAACTAATCAATAGCAATCAACATTTAATCAGGGAACGGTCCAGCCTCGTCGATTGCGATCCTTTCAAAGGGGCTTCCCACGTTGTAGTGACGCATGGGGGCCTTTGGTCGTTTCTGGGATCCGTTACTCGCCGCACATACGACAATTTTTTTGCACCATTGCACCAAACATCGGCTTGACAGTTGTGCCATTCAGACTTTTCACCATTCTCTTCATGACGCCATCGTTGAGAACCATAGAGTTCCACTGAGCCCAGTAGGACTTTACGTTGAAGGAGAATCGCGCGACTCCCTGCCAGGTTGGTCGTTGGCCCGCCTTTTTCCATTCGATGACAAGTTTCAGATCTTGATCTTTCTCCTGGTCGTCTGGAAGTGACCTGGTCTGCCAGGAATCATTCACCACAGTCGTCCTGCGAGTGCTTGCTTCCTTTTCCTCGGCTATTTGACAGTGCTTACATTGTTCTGGACAAGGTCTCCTGGACAGTGCATCAGCGTTATTGTGGCTGGATCCAGCTCGATGTTCCGTGTCAAAGTTAAACTCTTGAAGCCTCTTTGGCCAACGAGCTACTTGACACTTTGGATTCTTGAACTGTAGGAGCCATTTGAGTGCGGCGTGGTCGGTTCTCAGCAAAAACTTTCTCCCGTAGAGGTACTTGTAGAAGTGCTCTACCCCTTTGACTTCTGCCAGTAGTTCCCTTCTCATGACGCAGTAGTTCCGTTCCGGCTTCGACAAGGTTTTGCTGAAAAAGCCGATCACCCTTTCATGTCCCTGCTGAATCTGGGACAGCACTGCACCAAGTCCTACATTGCTGGCATCTGTATCCAGGATTAAGTTTCCCTCAGGTAGTGGGTAGCCTAGAATGAGCGCGCTAGCAAGTGCCCTTTTAAGCGTGTCAAAGGCCTCCTGACAATCCTCCCCCCCTTCGTTTGGGGGACTCCACTTACCTGATAACTCTCCTCACAGTAGCTTCGACGGTCTCCTCCTGTGCGGAATCCTGCTTCTCCATCCTTCGCACGTGTGCAGGAACCTTCACAGACTGCTTCGCCATTTCGAATTCCAAAGCTTTGGCCTGTGCTTCAACCAGTCTATCGGGACGATGAAGTATCAGGAACTGCCTTATTTCCTGGTCTCGGAGTCCATCCGGGAAGGCCTGAAATGCAAGCCTTTCCATGACACTTTCTAGCGTTGTTGGGTAAGCCAGTCGGGCAAGGCGAGCTACATCAGCTTGAAACTCCTGCATGGTTTCGTTGGACTTTTGGATGCGGTTCTTCAACTGGCAATGGTAGACATGCTCCAATTGAGTTTGCCCATATCGCAGCTCCAAATGCTTGACCAGAACATCGTAGTCTTCCTGCTCTTGGGTGTTTAGCGTCCGCAGGATTTCCGTCAATGCCAGGGCTCATTCAGTTCTGATCCATTCATTTGCCCTTGCTGTTGCCTCGAACTGACGATGGTAGTTGTTCCATGATAAATTGCCATCAAACTAAGGGGCTTTCATGTGAACTCGGACGGTATCAGGCTCTATTTTGGCACTAGCACCTTTGCTCGGCTCGATTGTGACGTCTGGTTGTTTAATGATTACTGCCACTTGCCTTCTCATTTGCTCCATTTCTTCTTCAAGGGTCTTAACTGTGTCTTCAAATCTTGCTTCAAATCACTTCTCAAGGTTCTCGATTTCTTTCAATACATGATCCCTCAGACAGTTGTAGTTGTCCGCCTATTGTTCCCTGATTTCCTCCACAGTTCTAGAAGATTCTTCAAGCTTATCTTCCAGCTTCCTCGAGTTGTTTTCCATCGCTCTAGAAGATTCTTTGAGCTCCTCATCCATAACTCTAGAAGATTCTTCAAGCTTCTTTTCCAGCTTACCCGAGTTCTACTGCGTTGGGATCGGGAATTTCAAACTGGAACTTATCAGGATTCATGCCTTCTTCCATTAATGCCTCACGAAGCCTTTGTTGTAGATCAGTTTTCTTACCGCTTGTATCCTGGTCACGCTCCTCCAGCTCCCTCTTTAACTCGGCGACCTTCAATCCCGTTAGCAGAACAAGTTTCGCAGTCATTATGATGACTATTTATGTCTGATTCTATAGCACAATAAATCAATCCCACTTCTGACACAACTGTTATAATTTTTGCTATAGAAAACACTTGTTCAGATTTGATCTATTTATTCAAGTCACTAAAGCACAATCACAACACCACAAATATTTATGTTCACAATCAGAGCTTATTTATGTTTTTCAATCAAAATCTGAACTGAAGTAACTAGACTTTTTCCAGTTTACAATTTACACGCTTAGAAAGCTAATCCGTAAATTCTAGAATATGGAAAAATATAAAAGTATAGACCGGAATAAACAGCATGACTCATCGCACAGGAATGTGGCTTTCCGGCTTTTGTGAATATGTAGTAAATTCCAGATCGTTTTCGCTACAATATAAATATCTACACACAAAATTTCTCGAACATGAATTATGTACAGGGTGATTCACTATATTTTGACCCCCCTCTAACTCATTCTGTACAAAGTGTACAGGAAAAAGTTATGAACAAGAGTTGTCTGGTTTATGCTAAATTTTGTCAATTTAGCAGTATCATTTATATAGGGTCTCCCCAAAGCTGTCCGCAGCACCCAACTTTGAAATTTTAAATGGGACACCCTAAATTTCATTTCATTTTCAAATTCTACGTTGAATTTTTAGTCAAATGTGTATGAGGTATATTAATCTTATCTCTTGTGGCTTTCGAGATAAAGGCTGTTAAATTTTGTGGAAAATCCAATATTTTGACCCACTCTAACTCATTTTACACAAGGCGTAAAAAAAAAGTGTGATACAAAAGTTGTTTGGTTGTTTGGTTTATGATGATTTTTTTAAATCGGGCTGTATCATTAATACAGGGTGTCACAAAAGCTGTTAACAACACCCAACTTTAAAATTTTAGAAAAGACAGACTTTTGGGACACCCTGTATAAACGATACCACCAGATCTAAAAGATTTAGAATAAACCAAACAACTTTTTTAAAAAACTTTTTTTTGTACACCTTGTATAGAATGTCTTAGAGGGGGAACAAAATATAGGGAATTTTGTATTTTTCACAAAAGTTAACATCCCGGAAATGCATAGTTTTCAAGATACAGGGTGTCAAAAAAATATATTTTTTTACATTTATTTATTAATATCTCAAACACCTGTTCACAGATTTTGTTGAAATTTGGCAATATTATGGACTATGATAAGACGCTAAGTTAGAACCAATTGATTGTTGATTATGACTTCCAGTGGCGTCGTAAGGGGCAGTTTGACGAATAAAAATAACAAAAAAAATGTGCGGAAATGGTATAAATGATACTGCCAGATTTAAAAAAAATAGTATAATCTCAACAACTTTTGTATCAAACTTTTTTCTGTAGACTTTGTTAAAAATGAGTTAGAGGGTGGGTCTATATTTAGTGAATCACTCTGTACAGGGTTTTTTTTATATATTGACACCCCCCTTAACTTTTTTGTTTAACGTTTCTGGTCCAACTTTCTTATTTCAAATTAAAACCCAATTTTTTTATTCGATTTTTATATTCTCCTAAAAATTCTAAACAATTTTCGTACAGCATACCCTATACCTAAATTTAACGTATGAACAGATATTGACCGCGGAAAGTTTTTTATGTAGCACACCTGAATTTGACGTATGAATAATTCGCAATGTTGCTTGGTTACCGTATTTGTTTAAATCTCTGACATATTCGTTGTCTGAGACGATAAAAATGCCTTACACAGATGAGGAAAAATGTGATATTCTTCGAATATTTTATCAAAATGACAAAAATGCATGTGCAGCAAGAAGGGAATATCGGCAACTCTTTCCAATGCGAGCGCTCACAACGCGAACAACATTCAAAAATGTTGAACGTGGGTTTAGGCAGCGAATGTCCGTGAAAAGAAAAAAAAGGCTAGCCGTTGTCGATCAGGAGGAAGAACTAAAAATTTTATTGTATTTTCAAGGTAGGTGAATAGAATGAGAGTAATTCAGAAGCAATTTTCGTTAGAAATGGGCTCAAAATGAATAAAGATCTTTATTTTTAGAGAATTCAAATGCAGCTTTGAAAGATGCATCAAACTTTTTCGATAAATCAATTAGCAAAATCTATTATACCCTAAAAAAACATGGTTACCATCCCTATAAAATAATGCCAGTGCAAAAATTACAAAAGACAAAGGACAAAATAATTATGTTTTGCCAAGAGATGTTGGTATCAAAAGAAGAAGATCACAATTTTTTCAAAAACATATTATGGTCAGATGAAGGCATTTTCAGTACTGCAGGAATTCATAATCGAAAAAACGTGAGATTTTGGGCAACTCAATACCCCCGAGCAACGAGGGAAACTAAGATCCAAGGTCGAAGTTCCTTAAATGTGTGGTGTGGAATCTTGGAGAATAAAATTATTGGGCCAATTTTTATTGACGAGCGCTTAAACGACGAGAAATATTTGAATTTATTGACGATCAAGGTAGAAAATTATTTGGAAAACTTACCACTCCGTGAATACAATCAAATAATTTGGCATCAGGACGGAGTTCCACCACACAACGTTTTTCCGGTTGTGAATTATCTCAATGAGAAATACCAAACGTGGATTGGTCGCACTGGACCGATCAGATGACCGCCAAATAGCCCGGATTTGACGCCACTTGACTCTTTTTTGTGGGGTTTTCTGAAGAACAAGGTCTATGAAATACCGACCGAAAATGTAGAAGTTTTAAGAAATCGGATTATTGAGGCCATTCAAGAGACCAATCAAAATAATGCTCACTTTATTGTTAATAGCATAAATAAAATCGAGCGAGATTATACGCAGTGCTTGGAAATGGACGGTGGACATATCGAGCAGTTATAGTGTTGTGTTTAGTTCGATGAAATATAAGATTGTTTTTTTATATTTGCATGTTTTTTTGTTCCTATCCAATTTTTATGAAACGTCAACATTCAAAGGTCAATATCTTTTAATACGTCAAAATTAGGTATAGGGTATGCTTCAATAGAAATATTTAGAATTATCACGAGAATATGAAAATCGAATAAAAAAACAGGGTTCTAATTTGAAATAAGAAAGTTGGACCACGCCCAGACTTTCTGAGGCACCCTGTATATGCAAATTAGAGTTTTTTGGAAAATTGACTCAAAACCAATGAACTTACATCCGGGACACTTTTTTCAAAAACTTCAAATAAAAAAGATAAGGGGGGTGTCAATATACAAAAAAAAAACCTGTACATACAGTGCTTTCAATTTAATTTGTCACACTTTCAAAAGGCTGTAAAATATTTATTTTATGAGCTAAAAGGTCGACCAAAAAAAGGAATTGTAGGGTTTTTCGTTAAGTTTTGTGCTTTTGAGTCAAATATTTTCGTAACTGACAAATGTGGAAATTATTGACATAGCTTACTTTTTCTAGAATGGCACACTCTATACAGGGTGTCCCTAAAATGACTGTACAATTGGAATTCGGGTCGAGATGTCAGCGAGCGAGGTTGTCGACGACGCGAGCGGTCCTGATATTCGCTGTTTTGTGTGTAAATTACAGTTCGAAGATATTAAATCTGTTATACAATGCGTGAAATGTAGTCTATGCTATCACGGAAAGTGTGAAAATATCGATCCCCGAGGGTTCCATCTGCGAAAATCCACATGGAAGTGCAAGGCGTGCTGTGATGTAAAAAATGAGGTTAGAAGCAGTGAGATCAATAAATCGGATCGATCGAGAAAATGGAGCCTAACCGACGACATACCGATAATTGATCTAAGTACAATTGAGATGATCAATTCAACGTTGGAGATTCTGGTTCAAAATACGAATGAATTAAATAAAAAGGTAGATTTTTAAGTGTCCGAAAATCAAAATTTGAAAGATGAACTTATACGCCTAAGGGAAGAGAAACAAAATGAAACCGTTCAACCGCCTAAAACATACTCTTCTGCTGTAAAAAAAACAGGATGAAATCCTAGTTGTGACACAAAAATCGACAAATAAAGACGATACACAGGTGAAAAGTGATTTAAAGAAAAAAGTGAATCCAACTGATATGGAAATTGGCTTATCAATGGGTCGTCAAACAAAAACCGGACTTTGACAACTTGAGTGTCAGCGTGAATTTTTTTGAGCTCCGGCGAAAAAAGTAAAAAAAAGTTTCCAATTCGAGTGTACAAATACAAGAAGAGGGTATACTCGAGCAGCTAACGCAGCTGAACGATGGGGAAGAAGAAAAAACGGGCAGTAGATGTTGAGTCTGACACTTCTTATGGAAGTGCAGCTCTGAAGCCCAGGAAGAGACGACAATCGAGGAGTCCTCTCAAAAGGCAACAATCTTTCGAATCTGTATCTAATACATCTGAATATCTAGGTAAAAAAGGGGAAATTGAGGCTGAATCTCGTGACAGTGACGTGGATGTCAAAAAATCCAAAAAATCTAAAATTCACACCTCGCAAGAAGCGAGCGGTTCTGGTAACGTAACTCTTGATGATCTTCTTAATAAATTTAATATTTTACAGGGTGAAGTGATAGAATTGCGGAAGACAGTAACCGTCAAAGACCGCAAGATATCCGAACTACAATCTTACATCCAGACTGTACAAGGACGTTATGATTTTGTCAAGAAGGTGGATCAGGTGAGTGATTTTCCGTTATTACCATCGGTGTCTGCTTCAATACCAAATGCGTGTTCTGGGGCCCCCTTGGCCCCAAAATCTGACATGAATGTCAAATTGACAAGTGATCAAAATTTGACTTGTCAACCTCAAAATTCAAATAAAAGTCATAACAAACAACCAAAGACTTCAAACTCTGATCTTAAAACTAATCAAGACCATAATCGAATAACAAACGACAACAATAAAACGACTAAAGTGCCTCCAGTGGTACTCACGTCCAATTTAGCTGAGTGGACCCAAGTTTATTCAGATTTATGTAGTGCTGGGATTCAAATTCCTGCTGGAAACATCAGGAATTATAAGTTTAGTTCTGGGATTGAGATTGCGCCTATCTCACCAGACCAACACCGAGCCATTACTGCTTTTTTCAAATCAAAAGGTATGAAGTATCATACTAGATTTTTGGACAATGAGAAAAAGGCGAATCTCATAATCCGAGGACTAAACCCAAGCATTCCAATTGACGATATAAAATCTGAATTAACTGGGAGAGGCTACGACATTACTAACATTTACTGGCTACGTAAAGGGTACAGAAGACAATTTAATACCGGATTGGTCAAAGTGTTGACTGATTTTAGATCTGCTGAGGGCTTACTTAAGGAGAGATTTCTCTTTTATTTAAGTATTAAGGTTGAATATCAGCAAGTACAACCTGGATTCTTACTGCAGTGTCACAACTGTCAAAATTTTGGACATTCTATAAGTTCCTGTAGTAGTGATCCAAGGTGCCATAAGTGCGCCGGGAATCACTATTACAGAAACTGTGATAAAATGGAAGAGCCGCTGCTGTGTTGCCACTGTGAGGGGAGGCACGCTGCTAACTACTCAAAGTGCCCGAAGAATCCGAATTATCTTCGTAAGCTGAAGTTAATGTCGGCTAATTCGGGCAATTTCCGTGGTACAGGACCGATTATTCAGGCTCAGACCATGCCCCCTCAACTTGCTGCGGGCAATCGGCCTTTAATGGCTGAGATTGTTCGTAGTAAGGTGAATTCCGACTTTTCCGATTCATATGTCAATCGTGCTCGCTCTGGTCCGACTCATCAAGTTTTAACTACTCCTAATATCTCCAATACAAACACCGATGTGATGTTCCGTCGCATCATGGACCGTTTTAATTCATTTGAAAAGGAGATTAACTTGATAAAAGTCTCAGTAAATGAGATAAATAACAAACAAAATGCTCTGCATTCTAACTTTGCTGAGCTTTCGGCTAGAGTGGACGGTTTGATTTCATATGATGATGAAATGGAGGAAGAGGGTGCGCGGTCTGAGGGTGCGCAATCGGAAGTGTTTGAAGCTGTATCACCTCACAATGGTTAGTTCAGCAAGTTCGGAATACCAGTTTTTTGGTTTGAAAATTCTATCTTGGAACGCTAATAGCATACAAAATAAAAGTTTCGAATTTCAAGATTTTATCACAGAATCAAAATTTGATGTTGTGGCAGTGCAGGAGACATTTTTGAAAGCCAATTCAAAATTCTCAGTTCCTAATTTCTCGGTCCACAGGAATGACAGGGCCACCACTGGTGGTGGAACTGCCATTCTTGTTAGAAAAGGAATAGTCCATAAGCAGATTCAAACGAACCAAAATTGTGCGTTCGAACATACCGCGGTTCAGATAACCATTCAAAATTTATCTTTTGTATTCGTCTCGGTTTACAAAAGTCCCCATGTCAAAATTTTGAACTCAGATTTGGATGCCATTTTCAAGGTTTCTTCATTACCAATTTTAGCAGTTGGTGATTACAACTGCAAGCATGTTTCTTGGGGTTGTACGAAAAATAATGTTGCAGGCAATAAATTGTATAAATATAGTTTATACAATCCGGTTGAAATCTTGGCACCACCAACACCAACGCATTTTTCACATCTGTCTGAGCGAGCCGAAATTTTAGACATATGTATCATATCAAAATTTTCACCACACATAAAAATTAGCAGCCTGGATGAACTATCATCTGATCACAATCCCCTGGAAATCATTCTGAGCCAGGTGGAATTGGAACGTTTGAAGCAATATAGAAAAGTTACCAGTTTTCCAAGATTCACTGCCCTTGCCGAAAAAACCAGGTTCGATGGTAGACCCCTGAGGTCCGAGACGGACATTGATTTGGCCATTTCGCATCTCACGGGGAATATTAATCTAAATCTGGAAAAAGCAACAATGTCGGTACCATTGCATGCAAACAATGTTTTCGATCTACCTCTGAATATTAGATCCTTGATTCGGAAGCGTAATCAGATTAAGCGAAGTGCCTATCGTCATGATAATCATGACGATAGAAGACTTGCTAATCGGATTACGAATAAGATCAAGAATCTAATATTCAAGTATAAAAACGATAGATTTCAGCACTTTCTTTCGGACCTCACCGCTGAGGAGTCGGGGAAGTTCTGGAGGCTAGCGTCAAAATTTTCGGGCAAAACCAAGAACCATGTAATTCCTCCAATTATCGATGACAATGGTGTCATGCACTTTGACACTAGCGCCAAATCTGAGATTTTTGCGAATTCTCTTTGCAGTCAATTTTCCATCAACAAGGATTTGGGTGATGCAAAAGTTGATGTAAAAGTCAACAGCTGCATCCAAGATCTAGAGATTGAAAAAGTTTGTAGATTTATTGCTAATAAATCTGGAAACTTTGAACAGTCTCGAAACGAAAATTTGATCACTCCAGAAAACATTCTGGAACATATCAAATTTTCCAGATCTAGGAAGGCACCAGGAGTAGACAACATTGGAAATAAAATCCTCAAAAACCTACCCAAAAATTATTTAACATTTTTGGCGCATATTTTCAATTCATGCCTTCAGCTTAATTATTTCCCTTCCATTTGGAAGCTATCCAATGTTGTCTTGATTCCAAAAAAGGGGAAAGATTTGTCAGTTGCGTCAAACTATCGGCCTATTTCTTTATTATCGTCACTTGGGAAGCTTTTGGAAAAGTTCATCTTTTCCAGAATCAGGAATTTTTGCGACGAATTTAGGATCATACCTAATTTTCAGTTTGGGTTCACTGCCGACCATGGTACAGAACTCCAGATTGTCAGGCTAGTTGAGGGTCTCACTAGAGGGGTCCAATCTGGAAAAGTTTCTGGATTGGTCTCCCTCGATGTTGAGAAGGCCTTCGACAAGGTCTGGCATGATGGGCTTCTGTACAAAATGGTGAAGGCTGGTTTTCCCAGCAATCTAGTACTGATGATTAAAAGCTTCTTAAGTGATAGATTTTTTCGAGTTAAAGTCAATGACTCATTTTCAAAATTTTTCAAAATTAATGCTGGTGTCCCTCAGGGCGCAGTATTATCCCCGATACTCTACAATATCTATACCTGCGATATTCCTAAGTATGCAACTACCAATCTTTCGCTTTTTGCGGATGACACACTCCTGGTGGCTACCCACCGATGTCATTGTGTTGTTAGAAATAGGCTGCAAAATCACTTGAATCGGCTTATGGACTATTTCAACACTTGGAAAATCCGTATTAACGCTTCAAAAACCCAGACACTGTTCGTTGAACAGTCGTATAACAAGAATTTTCCGCCCAGGTTGATTCTTTACGACACGCCAATACCTTGGGGTAGTACCCTCAAGTACCTTGGTGTGACCATAGACAAAAGACTTTCCTGGAACACGCATTTGGACAATAAGCTTAGAGCGGCCAACCAAGCTTATTGTGCCCTATACCCTCTATTTAAATCTGACTCGAAACTACATATCAAAAACAAACTACTACTTTACAAGACTGTGATACGACCCAAAATTACTTACGCTCTCGGTACTTTTTACTTGACCCCTACTAACGTTAGAAAATTACAGACCTACCAAAACAAAATTTTAAGGCGATTGGAGTTGACACCCTGGTACATAAGGAATCACGACATCCACACCGATTACAAAATCATGCCGATACATCATGTGGTTCTTGACGGTTACTATAGGCTTCTGAATTCAATTCATTCCCACCTGAATCCACTTGTTCGTCGATTGCTGGATTTCAAAAAATTCAGTAATAAACGTTCAAAGTATAAAAATTTCTGGTTCAAGCGCTCCACTTTCACGAGATCCAATCTTGATATACCTTATACACCACCTCCACCACCTTTACCCATTCCCTAAAAATCTGAATAAAATCTTGATAATAAAAATTTAATTTCCAGGCATCTGCACTTTAAATAAAACACTATAATAAAAAACTTTAATAAAAATTTCATTTATTCTTTCAGTCATCTGAATTCTCCTACTTTTCTTCTTCTTTCTTCTTTGATGGCAGCTTGCGCTGTTTATCAAAAAACAGCGTACAAATACGATAATCTAATAACCTCCATGGTGCACCCAGTATGAGAAGCAGGGAAAGAGTCCATCAATGGTACTGGTCCTGAAGCAAACGTTAACTAACTAACAAAAACCGGAGGCCTTGTTCTGAACTGCAGCAGCGACAAAAAAATTGTTGACATTCAGCACCAGATTCAGAATAAACTTGGAAATGATTATTGTGTTGATCGGCCAAAAATCAAGGAACATCGAATTAAAATAGTGGGGCTTGATGAAAATGATTATACTAGCGACGAACTCATTGTGGAAAAAATTATCAAGCAAAATGATATCGATGATAAGGATAAAGATTTTAAATTAAAAATTCTCCGTAAAACTAGAATCTTCAATACAAGATTTAATATTGTATTTGAAGTCGATTCGAAAACTTACAGTGTGATTATAGTCAAAAAAAAGCTGAATGTAGGATGGAACCGATGTCCAAACTATGGGATACTGAGATGTTTTAATTGCTGCAAATACGGACAATTGAAGAACGATTGCAAAGAAAATCTCGCTTGTCCTAAATGTAGTGGTGATCATGAATTGAAAAACTGTACGAGTAATGTAACTAAGTGTATAAATTGTCTGGTGTCAAATAATAAGTACGGATTGAAACTGAATGTGGATCATGAAGTTTGGGACGTACAACACTGTGATGTTTATAAACGTTTCGAGCAGATCCAAAAGAATAAATATAATAAATAGCAATTAGAGGAAGGCGCTGTTTTGGATTCCGGTCTTGTGTATTTACACTGTCAGGGTTTCAAAAATAACAAAGACAATATCATCGTTTTTGTAAATGATTGGAAGCCAAAAATTGTTTTTCTGTCGGAGACTCACGTATCAGCGGAGATTGACATGTGCGAGTTGAAAATTGACGGCTACAACATCGAGCAATGTACGACCTCAAACCCGCGAACTGGAGGAGTGATGGCATAAGTGAGGAAGGTATTAATATATAAACTTATAACGGTGGAATGTGTTCAAAATTATGTGTGGTTATTGTCGATACAGACTATCTGGACTGGACTAAAGGTGTTGTGTAGTGTCCTGTATCATCCGCCGCAACAGGAGAATACAAAATTTTTGGAATACTTCGATGGCTACTTGTATAAGGTTAGTGATTTTAATGGCACCAACATTATTATGGGTGATTTTAACTTCGATGTTTCGAGAAGCTCTTTTTATGGGGACAAAATACTGAAAAACATCTATTCAAATGGTTTTACACAAATTGTGAAATCTCCAACTAGGATAACAGACAGAAGTCAAACATTAATTCATTACATTGTTACCAATAATAAATTGCTGAAGGCTTCCGTCCACTTAACCCCTAAAATTAGTGATCATTCCATTTTGTCACTGAATATTGAAGGAGCCAACAACCAAAATATTGGAATTGCTTTGAAGAGAAGATGCATGCGTGGGTATAACACAGAACTATTACAAAATTCAATATTGAACACCTCTTGGAATAACAATATCGTAGATGTAGATATTTTGGCAAATGCACTCGTGAATAATGTTCGTACTTTTCTAGATGAAATGTGTCCTGTACAAACAATACATGTTGATATCAAATATTTCCAAAAAAAGTAGATCACTTATGAAATAGTCCAGATGATGAAAGAACGAGATATAATGTATCAGAGAGCAGTGTATGAAAAAAGTGAGCATAGTTGGAAAGATTACAAACAAATTCGAAATTTAATAGTTGATAAAATTAGAATCGAAAAAGAGAATCACTATAGAGGGGTAATTGATGAAATTAAAAATAACTCGAAGGAAATGTGGAAGCATTTAAAAACTTTACTTCCGGAAAAAAACCCATCTGTAGTGAATGAAATCCTATTTGGCGACGACCTAATCACTGACAAAGGAAACATAGCAAACAAATTCAATGATTATTTTATTGACAGTGTCGATAAAATTGTGTCCAGTATACCTCAACCGACATACATACAGAATAATGGTTTAGAAAGCCCTGTGTATCCAGAATTTTTCTCTTTTGAAGCCGTAACAATGTCAAAACTTAAGGAACATGTTAAAAATATGAAAAATGTTGGAGGTGGAGAAGATGGCATATCAACACGTGTTTTAAAGGATATATTTGGTGTAGTCGAAAATCGTCTATTGGACATCATAAATGCATCCCTCTCAACAGGAACATTCCCGGAGAATTGGAAAACCTCAACTGTGATTCCTGTGCCAAAGATTACAAATACGAAACGACATGAGGAGTTTAGGCCGATAAATACTGTACCTACATATGAAAAACTCTTGGAACTTGTGGTTAAAGAACAAATACAGCAGCACTGTGATAGGAACAGCATCCTGGTGTCAAATCAGTCTGGTTTCCGAGAGCGCCATTCATGTGAAACTGTGATTGTTGGTTTATGTAGTGATTCCCTCAAACATGTGGATTGTGATAAATATGTACTGGCTGTATTCTTAGACTTTAGGAGAGCCTTTGAAACTATTGATAGGAGTATACTGTTACAGAAATTAGAGGGGTTTGGTATAGTAGGCTCTGTTCTCGATTGGTTCAGGTCATATTTGTCAAACAGAACCCAAGCTGTTAAATTTGGAGGCAGTATTTCTAACCTGCTGTTTACTCGTCACGGCGTACCACAAGGAACTGTCCTGGGTCCATTGTTGTTCTTATTATACATTAATGACATTGTCACTATCACGGAGAACAGTAAAATCGAACTATTCGCAGACGATACTATGTTGTATGTGGTGGGAGATGATTTGAACCAGGTACAGCTTGAAAAGAACAATGACTTGAAGAAACTGTATAATTGGCTTTGTACCAATAGATTAAGCTTTAATACGGCCAAATCAAAATATTGTATTTTTGCCAAAAAGCATAAACTAAGATCTATTGACGTTTCAAATTTGAGAGTTGAAATTAACAATGAATGTTTAGTGTATGAACAACAAATTAAGTATTTAGGAGTTATACTAGACTCCGAATTGAGTTTCCGTCCTCATGCTGATTATACAATGAGGAAATTTTCCCAAAAGATCGGATTTATCTTCAGAGTAGCTAAGAACCTGTCAATGTATTCAAAATTATTGTTGTATAATAGTATAGCAGCTCCCCATCTCGAATTCTGTTCCTCTTTATTGTACAGCCTACCAAGTTATAAAATTAGAGAATTTCAATTGATTGAAAACAGAGCGATGAGAACAGTTTTAAAATGTAATAGGTACACTCCAATTAATCTTATGTTAGACGTTAGTGGTATGTTGTCTATCAGACAAAAAATAATGTTTAATGTTAACACCTTTATTTATAAAATTAGAAATAAATTGCTACCCAACTACATCTGTGATAGAATAAAATGTTTCAAGAACATCCATAATTACCAAACTAGAAACTGTGATGATTTCATGTTAGTCAATAGAGGAAATTCTAGTCAGATGATGAGTAATTCAATCTTAAGCAGAGGTCTCTCCGGTTACAATAAAATGCCGAGCCATATCAAGAACTGTGATAACTTAACCACTTTTAAAAAACTGTTGAGGGAATATGTGTTGCATGAATTTTAACTGTTTAAAATATGTTTGTACTTATTTATTGATTGTTATTATACACTTTTTATCTTTTTATAATCATTATGCCATTATTATTATTTATATTGTTTTTGTATGTAGCTATATAAGCTAAATAAAGACATTATCATTATTATTATTATTATTATTACAACGCTTAACCACAAATTCTTTGACCAAAAATAAGGCGATCCAGGCAAACTTACCTATATCCAAGATTGCTTTGTTAAGTCTACCAAGGGCGTCAAAGATTCAAAAAAATTTTGGTTATTCCTACATTTTTCAAAAAGGTACAAATCGATTTCAATAATTTCTGGTACCTACTCTTGAACCAATTTCGTTTTCTGTTTTTATAGCGAACGGTTGTTATTAACCGGAAGTGTTACAAAAGTGACGTCACATGTTATTTCTTGAAAAATGTTTTGAAAACGACTTTTTGATAATTCTGATGCTTCAATTTAATAGTTCAATGTATTGGAGAGTTTTTCTCCCTCGTGGGAAATTTTGCTGGGATAAGTGGTTTTGCCAGAAAAAAAAATATTTTCAATTAGGTACACAGATATTTTATTATTGATTTATTTTTTTCTAGCATAACTACTCATCCCAGCAATTTTTTTCAAAAAAGAAAAAACCTTCTTGCATACCGAGTTATTGGATGAAAACATCTGAATTATCATAAAGTCAATTCCATAAAAAATCAAAAGATATAGCTGCGTATGACGTCACTGATTTTTTATGAAATTGACCTCCTGATAATTCAGAAGTTTTCATTCAATAACCCAGTTTGTAGGAAAGTTTTTTCCTCAAAAAATATGCTGGGACAAGTAGTTATGCTAAAAAAATACATCAATAATAAAATATCTGTGAAGCTGGTTGAAAAAGTTTTTTTTCTGGCAAAACCACTTATCTTAGCAACATTTTTCAAGCGAGAGAAAAACTCCCCAATTTATCAAACTTTGAGATAAAAACATCTGAATTATCAAAAAGTCGATGCCAAAAAAAATCAAAAGAAATAACTTCATATGACGTCACCTTTATATCACTTCCGGTTAATTTCAACCGGTCGCTACAGAAACAAAAAATGTTATTTCATGGTCCAAGACTAGGTACCAGAAATTATCAGAATTGATGTGCACGTTTTCGAAAAATGTGGAAAAACCCTTTTTTCTTTTCAATCTTTGACGTCCTCTGTAGACTTAACAGAGCATTTTTGGATATAGGTAAGTTTGCCTAGATCGCCCTATGTTTAGTTAAGAAATTTGTGGTTAACCGTTGTACAGTCATTTCAGGGACACCCTGTATATCATTACATATTTGGAAAGGCGTCTTTTTTCTGATCACGAGAATATAGCACACACATGCCCTTTCCATTCAATAGTTTAGAGAAGATTCGTATAAATCTGATTAAAATTTCTAATAATTGTTATAGTTATTGTTTACTAAGTGATAGAAGATTTTCTGGTTTGTAAATACAGAAAATATTTGACTCAATAGCACAGAACTTTTCGAAAATCCCTACAATTCAATTTCTCAAAAAATAAATATTTTAGAGCCATTCGAAAGTGTGACAAATTAAATTGAAAGCACTGTACTTTTTTAAAATAGTGGCAGTTATGCTGTGAAGCTTTGTATCTCAGAGACTATTGGACGTATAAAAATGGAATTTTGGGGGTAGGTACCTATAAAAAATGCAGGCCATTCACATGATCTTGATCATTTTTTCCAATAATCTACAGGGTCTTGACAAATTATGAAAAAAAAACTCGGATTTTTCAAATTGGATGCCCTGTTTTTTATTTTATGTATAAATTTCCTACGAAATTATCTTTCGATATACACTTACATTGCCCTATACCTAAAATTGATAGTTTTTTAGTAACTCACATTTTGAAATTACTCTATTGAAACAAATTCAAATATCAGTCAATCAAAAAAACTTTTTTGCGTAAAACATATTCACAAACAACATATTATCACTTCCAGCTATGGGACAATGTAGTATCACCTGAAAGAAAATTTTGTGGAAAATCAATATCTGAAATGAAAAGAGGCATTCAATTTAAAAAAACAGAGCTTTTTTGAAAAATCTGGAGTCTTGTGTTTTTTATGTAGAGTAAAATGTCATGTCTTTCGAAATAAGATTTTGTCTAGAATGAATATCTGAATTAAAAAAGAAGTATTTTGTTCGAAAAACCCAAGTTTTTTTCATGATATCACTAGCTGTACCCAGCCACGCTTAGCTGTGGCACACTGTGGATTTATATTCCAGAAATAAGAAATAATATTCTTGTTTTAATGAGTTTGATATCCCAGAACTTGTGGCGTAGAGACAAAAAGGGAAACGAGAAAAGTTGGCACCAAGCGTGGGTTCAAATCCCGCCTGGTGCCAACTCTTCTCATTTCCCTTTCGGTCCCTGCGCCACGAAAATACCCTTCTTTACTATATTTTGGTTTTTTCATTTTCTGCGTGAATATAGAGGCTATCTGGTTTGCCAACACGGGAACACGCAACATATAATTGACCATGTGAGAGGCAATCCGCATCTTAAACTTAACCGCACAATTCTAAAGATTGTCCTTGAGATTTATCAATTGTCATTGCGAACGCCAATCTGCTTGGAAATTGCAATCTTTTAAATTGAAATGATGTGTCCGTCGAAATCATTGGGATGCCAGGAATAAAGACAACCCCATCTTTGAAAGGCCCCGTTGAAATTGTAGCCTCCACCACGTTATTCATTGATTTCTTGACTGCGTGTCGAGTGCCATTGCAAAGTTTTGGCTGATAAATATTCCTTAACATGATGATTGGCACACCTATTTTCAATTGCAATATGTGTGAAGGCATCCCTGGCAAATCAAGTGAGTTTGGATAATTTACTGCAAATCATGGCAAATCATATTCGAAAGCAAGACGATTGAATTGCAGGTTCAGATCCAAAGATCTTTGGGTGCGTGTTTCAGCTATCCTAATTCTTTCGCGTTTGTTCAGCTGAGAACGCACCAAATCTGTTACAACAGAACGATCCTGCCGTGCTCTCCATTTCAGTCGTGCATCCTCTAGCCTGGCTACTCGTCTTTCTGCTGGTTCTGTGTTACGCATCTGGATGATGTGTTGCCTACTTCTCTCTCGTACCGATCTCCGCTCTTCCTCAGTCCTATTCGAAACCCGTCTCTTCTCTCTTACTGCTTGGCGAATTCGGTGACTCAAATTCGTCTTTCTGCGAGGCATTTTTCGTTTTCACTGAAACCGCAGGCAGGGATACGTATCTGTATACAGTGTGGTCACTCAAGTGTGCAACATATTATGAGATTTTTTTCAATTAACTGCACAATCAAATACAAATATTGCTGAAGGTTGGTGCATGTTTGATGATCATATCAGGTGCACTTGGAATGGTTGCAAGTCAAACAGCATACAGGCCAAAAATATGAAAATTGTATAGGAGTGAAGTACCCTTATTTCAAAAAATTCGGCAAAATGTTATGAAGAAAAGTTGTTTAGAATTGAAAGTTATGCCTAAATACCAAATCATGGCCTCCTACACAAAAATATAATCTCATGTTTGTCGATAAATTTGTACAATTTTTTAATAAACATTAAAAATGCAAAAAAATCACTTTATATGCGAGTTTTTTGATATGCATATTATCATTATTGATGTTATAATTTGTGAAAAAAAAAAATGCGATATTTTAAAGTTGTGTTCAATATCGTTGCAATAAACATGAAGCTTGTGATTCCCTAAAAAATTTAAAATGTAGGTGAATTTTTTAAATATGTCTTAATTTGAACTCATTTATGCGAAATTGATTTGATTTTAAATAATTTTGAAAAAAATGAAACTGTTTAGGGTGAATATGAAAGAAACATTTTATTTTTGAAAAATACAGGGTGACCGGAAATGATGAGCGAAAAAATGAGGAGAGCATTCTAGACCAAAAATAAATGCTACCCTTCTCTATAGCATTTTTTGATTATTAACGGAGTTACAGGGCGTTAAACTCAAATTTTATTCGCAGTTTTTTGGCCATGTCTTTCTCCACGCTCAAAATATTGAGGCGAAATCTTGTATTGAGGACATTTTCGGGATGAGGAGTTCAAATGTGCACACCATTACTTCGCATTCTGTAGAGGAAGCCACATACAAACCTATGCTTTGATTTGAATGGTCCTAACTTTTTTGTGCTACACTGTATATGACTTTTGAGTGAATATTTTCATTTTTCCAACCTTTTAACATAAAAAAGGTGTACCACTTTTGTTTCGATAAATCTAACCGTTTCGATGAACCGTTGCATGTGATGAATACGAAATTATTTAAACTTATTTCCAACTTTTAACATAGCATGCTGGGAAATCATGCGCTTTAAGTTTTTGTTGAAACAAATTTGATTAGATGAAGTTTTGACAGTTAGTAATTTTCCACATTTTTTTTTTTTTATTTTTAGTATTTTTGTCATTTACTACCATCAGCGTAACATCAAATTTTCCAAAAATGTCCAACTTTCATGACTCATTTTTCCAAAACTCGTTTTTACGGCAACTATAGTACATGTTTCCAAAGCATGCTATGTTAAAGGTGGAAAATAAATTAAAATGATATCGTATTCATTACATGCAAGCAAAGTTATTTTAGCATTTTTCTCGAAAACGGTTGGATTTATCGTAACGAAAGAGGAACTCCTTTCTTATGTCAAAAAGTGGAGAGAATGAAAATATTCGGTCGAAAGACACATACAGTGTAGCACAAAAAAGTTAGGACCATTCAAATCAAAGTATAGGTTCGTCTGTGGCGCCCTCTACAAAATACGAGAAAGCCGGTCTCAAATTTGAATTCCTCATATCGCCCCAAATACGAGATTTCGTCAAAATAGTATGAGCGTGGCAAAAGGTATAACAAAAAAACCGCAAATAAAAAGCAACTTCAACACCCTGTAACTCCGTCAATAATAAATTTTGGAAAAATTTTATAGAAAGAGATAGCATTTATTTTTTTTTTAGAATCCTCACCTGGATTTTTTGCTCATCATTTCCGGACACCCTGTGGATGTTTAAAGAAAAATATTTGTTTTCTTAGACCATGATTTGGTATCTGAGCATAACTTTTAATTCTTAACAACTTTTCTGAATAACATTTTGCCGAATTTTTTGAAATAAGGGTACTTTACTCCTGTACAATTTTCATATTTTTTGACCTACCCTGTATGCTGTTCGACATGCAACAATTTTTAGTGCACCTGATATGATTATCAAACATGCACCAACTTTCGGCAATATTTGTATTTTGGTTTTGCAGTTGATAAAAAAAAATCCCATATGTCGCACACTTGAGTGACCACACTGTATATGAAAATGTTATGTTGGTTTTTAATTTGACACAGGAGAAACTGACAGAAATAGACACAAAAACTGTCATTGGATTTGAATGTAACGTGAAAACTGCCAAAAACGACAAATATTTTGCTAATAGTGTTTTCCACAGGGCGACACTACTTATCATTGAACTCCGTACAGCGTAGTGCGCTACAGGGCAGCCCAATGGAAAACACTATTGACCCTTTCAAATTGACATAAATGGACATCTAAAATTGATCAATTGACAGCAAAACAGAACATTTGTTTTTTCACGTTTTTCCGGGCGATTTTTCCAGTTTTTCTGTTGTAATTGAAAAACCAAAATAGAAGAGAATAGAATAGAATAGTAGTTCATCTAACAAGTGCGGTAAGTGCCACTTTTCCGCATGCGATTGCAGATGCAATCAAGTGCGGAAAAGTCACTTCACGCCAGTGTTAGGTACAATATTTTTATTACACGCGTGCGGAAAATACCACTTTTCTGCACTCAGTGTGGAAAAAAAAAACCGGACTAAGTGCGGAAAAGTGACAATTTCAAAACTGGAATGCGTGCAGAAAAGTGGTATTTTCCGCACGCTTGTAAAAAAAAATCATTCATTATGCAATATCCGACCAGATCAAATGAAAGGTGATATTCACACGGGGCATTCTTCCATACCACCTGAAAAAAAAAAAAAATAGTGAAAAAAATTATCGTAATGAAAAACGAAATAACAGCATTCTCATGGAACTGGAACAAGTCAATAATATCATTATAACCTTGATTATATTGCAAAAAAATGGCACAACATAGTTTGCAAAATATAACGCATGTACTCATCTTTGGAACATATCCATAAGTTATTCACAATCGAGTTGAAAATGTTCGGGTTCATGAATTCTATGGCTAAGAATACCTACAAAGGAATTTTCAAATTTAGCTTAACGATGTTTTGGATTTGGAATGCATTCACGTTCCTTTGAGATCTAACTTATGCAATTCTCTTCCAGTGACAAAATTTTCCCACAAATAACTCGGGTGCTTCAATCTGTACAACTCATAAACTGAGAAATGCAATTGGGACAATCCAAATGTGCACAACATGCTTTGCATAGGAACGATTATTGATCTATCTCTATCCATCGCCTCTGATGTGTACTAATGAAATGACACAAGTGGCTGTTGTTGTGGGCCCGACTGTGGTGCCATAACAGTGCGCAGCTTTCCACAAATATTGGCGGAAAATTGTATTTTGCTCCTTTCTTGAAGGTTCACACCAAACAAAGATGCGGATGCTTAAATCAATGTTTTTTTCTACATAGAATCCTTTTCGAGCCTGATCACTTTCAGCAATGCTTCCATCTTTTGTCCAGACAGTAGTGTAATGATGGCATCCTCATTTGACGAAAAAAAAAACGAACTAGGTTTGATCAGTAAGAAAAAAGGAGGAATTGGATTCTCATACTGTCAACCGCTGAGATGTCGTAGCTCGATGATTATCCAAAAAAAACAGTCGTCATCACTTTCCCTGCCAAAAAAACACAGTTGTATGCTTGCTCTAACGAGGCACACCACTCGAACGTTCGAATAGCTTCCTTATGCATGAATCTCGATCAGATATGTGACAAACATGTTCTTTGTTCATATCCATAGCCTCTGCTATCTTTCAAACTAATTTGACGGTCGTTTAGCACAATTTGGTTAATGTCAGCAAAATTATGGTTGCAGTTTGTGGACGTCTTCAACGTTTAAAAGTTACTTCGCACATGAACTTGGGTTAAAGTTGCATGAAAGTTCAGCCTATTTAAGGCGTCCAATAACGATAAGCTCGTAAAGAATCACAATCTTAAACTATAACAGGTTCACCGCTATAATACACTTCGAAACACTTTCGAATATCTATCATTGATGTCAAGATAGCAACGGTATTCGTCAGTACATCCAACTTCACCCAATTTATTTTCACCTCACGGCAGGTGCTTTCGAACGCACTACAATTATTTGTCACGTCGGTGACGTGATCTTGGCTGTGAATCTATTGCTGCTGCTCTCGTTTCAGTTGGGCGAATAAGTATTGTTCACTTTAACAGTCAGACAGGCTGTAGTTCAGAACAGAGCTAGAATGGTTTTTGTTGCTTCTGAAAATTTCACCGGTAGCGCGTTACAAAATGTGTTGCGATGAGGCGTTTTTGATTTATAAGCGGTTCTGGACCCGTATTCCGTGTACCTGTGGAATTCTAACAACATGTCGCTTTCCCATCATTTTACACAGAGAGCGACGTGTTGCTATGAAATTCCACAGTACACGGAATACGGGTCCTGGTCCAGGTTGACATATGAATGACATATCGACAGTGATCTGACAATACCTGCTATCTGACATTTTTAGAAAAATGAGATTTCACTGCAGTTAGCTTTATAATTCGGCTCCGCACATTATAGCAGAGTTTGCTAACTGTAAACAAACTTGGTGTTGATAAAACAGAGGTATAACAATCATAGATAAAAGAAAAATATAACAATATCTGTTATCTAGGATGTGCTTGCCGACAATAGTCAATACCGGCTATGAGCCAGTTCATCATGAATTTTAGGTTAGGTTCACAATTATTCCAGCCAAAAAACTGTATTTCTGTATATTGTAACAAATTACGTAATCTATGATGTAAGTTTTTTTGGTCTGATATGATAACTTATTAGTAAACACATTGCGAGCCGCGTGTATATTGGGTGAGTTTTCCACGGGGCCACAATGTAATACAATGTTTCATTTGAAATCCTCAATAAAAATATTGAAAATCCGAATTTGCCCAAACCAAGTATACCGAAATGTTCCCCACAGGCCACAGTTTAAAATCCCAAAAGAAATTACATGTATCGTCAGTCGCCGATAACTGACGCGGCCTGGTATGAACAGTGTGTGTCAGTTATATATGCCTGACGCGGCCTGAACAAAAATATTAGTGTCAGGCATATAAAACTGACGTGGCACGCAATGTGTTTTAAAAGAGCAGCTATTTTGAGAGGTTGTTGATAGCAGCTATTGCATTGTGCGGGCAATATACATTTTACAAATCCGTTGTCTGAGAGCCACCTTTCCACAGACTGTTTTTTCTTCCTCCTGTAAAATTAGTTTTTTTCGGACTTAGCAGGTATTGTCAGATCGCCGTCGATATTTTCTGTCAGGAGTCTTGACTGGTCCTGAAATAATAACGTATTTTGTTTTTATAGAATGAAAACCATCTCTGATCCAAACCACACTTTTTGACTATGGCAAATAAAAAATAATCACTTTTTCCTTTTTCCCAAGATTATTCATTCGATATACTAATAATTATTTATGATATCTGTCGTGTATAATATAGATAATCCCAAACTTATTAATTTGATTTCCCAGCATCTATCTAGTGAAATAATCTGAGTTGTATTCGTCATCCGAAATAAATAAATAATAAGATTTTTGAGCAAATAGAGTGATTAAAACCTTTGAAAGTCAAGATACTTTCTTTGGACTAAATCAGATGAACTTCGAACCATTCTAAAAGATTCAAAAACGTTCCTGTCTCTAATAATACACAGGTTTCTATATCGTCCTGTATTCCTCATTCTCTTTTTTTGATTGAAAATGTCTCCATTTTTTTGAACTTGACTCCAAACGCATAACCGTTATGTTATACAATATTCAACTCTTGTTTTGATTTTTAGGTTAGTTTTTTTCTGTTTACATTAAAGACCAGTCGCTCGGACTAGCTTCACCCGCTGCTTCTGATCATTCAGGACCATCAGGTTCTATGCGTGACGTCATTGTTTCAAAACGAGAGCCTTGGTCCTGTTCTTGGTTCACATTGGTCTTGAATAAAAGGAAAACGCCTATAGACTTTGGCCGCTATTTGATATATAGTAATACAATTTCGGTTTGAGCAAGAAACAAATCTGCTTAACTTTCATAGTACAAAGGCCAATAAATCACATAAGATACCAAGAGGAGTAAAATAATTGTACTCCATGATTTTTTTTTTGCTATTATGGGATTGCATTAAAAACCAGATTAAAAATAATTGAGCTAAAGGAAGCAATAATAATATAGAATTCAAAAATAAATAATAATAAAATAATAATAATAATGGTTATAATGATTTGAAAAACAAATAAGACAAAATGGAAAAAAAAAATTTGAATGAACATATTTGAATGAACATATTTTTTGATACATATTTTGTTCAAGAAGACATTTTTTTTTTTCCAAACTCAAGACGAAAAATAGATGCCTGGGGTACATTTGTTTCTCACTTGGTACTATGAAGGTCAACATTAAGTTTTACTTAAACCTAAACCAATCTTTCTGGCCGCACCTCTTTTTTATTGATTGTTTTTTGTTAATGTGGATGGGTTATTTAAATCAAAATGATTGATATAATTTGGTTTTGTTGTACTCCAGTGACGAATCAGATTTTGAAGATGCCATCTTGTTAGAGTGTTGCAATTCAATAGACAATTTGCACATTTTTTAGAAATAAAAAAAATATAAGGATTAGCGAGTACTGCTGCCATTGATGTTCAAAAAATCAACCTACGAAGTCCATTAATGTAGTAATCACCAATTAAAGAGCGCCTATCAACATCCACAACGTCAACAAGAGCGTAATAAAGCTCTGCCCCGTTTCCGATAATACAGTGGAATTTGCGTTTTCTTTTTTATTTATTTAGTGAATTTTTGGGTATTTTGGAAAAATTTTTTGCTGATGACTTTCTAATTTTGTCTACAATACGTTTAAAAAATATCAAGTCATTTGAAAATTTATGCAAATTGTCCATTATGGGGCAGACATTCACGATTTTTACTTGGATATGCGGTCCAGAAACGGGTGTAAACTCAATTTTTGCTTCGAAAATCGATATTCTGAAGTTAGTCAGAACTCGAATGACGACACGCAGATCAGTACAGCTTAGAATACCCTTTTGAATACCCAGGTATAAGTAATTGAATGATCAAAATTCAAGAAGCTTATACAAACCTGTAACCAATGCTACATCAAAATTAAAGTAAAAATTTTATTTATTGTCTGAAGAAAATATTTTTGCTGAAAGGAATGATGAGAAACTATTTGAAAAAATAAAATGAAATCCATGTGTGGAATGCACGAAAAGTAGAAGATACTACATACTTGATTTGTTTTCATCTAGAAGTATCAGCTTCACCTCACAACATACTTCACCATAAGGCACAATCACACCTATACTACCGGAATGAGGTTACTACTATCGCGTGGTTGTTTCTGAGAAAAAATTGTGATCATCAAGAGAATGAGCCACTATATTTTCTCTGCTGAACCTGAAATACCAAATTGTGAAAGAGACTTGATTTTCAACAATGTGTGCAAATGGATCGCATAGTCCTGCATAATTCATGATAGAAAATTACGATAATATATCATTGATAAATCCCCTTTCTTCTACTAAACTATTGCTGAGTTGCTACGCTGACCACCCACGAAAACAATCTGAATACGTCTAGATAGATAAGACCTTAACAATTCCAAGTCAAACCTGAAGCCGTGACATTCGAGCTTTCGCAACAATATTATGCCATTGTCATGTTGAACGGTTAGAATCATATTGATGCTAACTTGAATAAATGAAGAAAAGCTTAGTAGCTTTGTTTTGAGAAAAAAAAACAGAAATGAGAACCTATCACAACTACACTCTTTATCTAATTTTGAAAATCCATCGCAGAGTACAAATCCCTTGACTAATTCTTTGCAAAACTCTCATTTTTTTTTATATTATTCTTCTACTTTTGAAGTTTTTTACTTTAGCATTTTTGAAATACAACAAAGAAAATCAACATTCATATGCAAATTTGAAAAAACTCGAAGTTTCTTCATTTTATATGAAAAATGAATATATCCCGATAGAAAAGCTTCTATCTAAGAAACAACACAATTAAACCAAATAATACAAGTATGAACTGGAAGAATTTCTGATAAGCAAATAGCTTCAGAATAATAGATATATATAGCTCCAATTCCAGCCACTACTTTAAGCGCAACTAATTTGACAGGCAAAACGAAACTTGCAGTGTTTTGGAGCCAGCCAACTCTGTACGAATCTCCCGTTATTCTCTAATTATAGGACATACTCGTCTCAGGGTTCAAAAGCGTTTTTATTTAATATGAAAGAAATTGAGTCAACACATCTGCCCTGCATTGTAAATGATGAACTCGTAATTGTCCTAATCAATACTAAAAGTGATACTTTTTCCATGTTTATTCTAGTACTAAAAAGTTAAGTGTGAGAGTAAGTGAACTTTCCAAACCACAGTGCATAATATGGAAAATGGCACTCTTTCGCGCGCTCGTGGAAAATGATCCAATCTAAGCGCATCGAGAATCATCATTATCGTACATTCAAATTCCAGTATCATGGCACGCAGATTTCACTGCTTACTTTTTTGAGCCATTGCATCAGAGGCAAGCACATAGATAGTGCTTTTTTCAAAATTCATGCAAACAAAAGTGCCTCAAAGTTGATTGGACATTTCAAGCTACCGCAAAACACTGCGACAATTTCAGTATCTGATATCTCATTAAGTAATCCACTGAATTTGACTGAAAATATGCCAAGTTATATTGCATGCGAATATATCAATTTATTTTGGGATTACTCAAATTATATTGCGGCTCTATCAAATGTTATTCAGAATAGTTGATGATTGATTCTGCGAATATACAGTGTGCTTGCGCAAGTTCGCATCACATGGAAAACGTTCTTATCATCAGTTTTACGAAAAAAAGATATTGTTTAGATGTATACAGTTCTGCATGCTCTTGAACTTAAAATGCAACCATCACGTAATAATTTTTTTGTCGTATATGCGGTTTGTCAAAAAACATGATTCTTGCTCAGGAGCAAAGTAGTTAATTAATTGTGACCAAATCAAGAATTGTTATAATGAAAAATTGATAAGAATATTCGAAAACTAAGTTCAAATATCCAATTATACCTATCAACGATGAAAGAAGGTTTTGTCCAGATTAGTGATTTTCTCAAATGAACAAATGAAAAAATTCCCTAACTTCAAGTGTCAAAACCTTATTTCCATCGTATATGAGTGTTATTTAATATTTGAACGTAGTTTTCAATTCTTATCAACTTTTCAATAACAATTTTTGATTGTGTTACAAATAAAGGTACTTAATTTCAAAGCAAGATTCATATTTTTTGCGAAACCTCGTATAATATTGGGAATATGAGATGAATGGGTCATTAATATGTGTAATAAACTTTCATTGATTTTGCTGCTGTGCTTTTGTGAAGCTCAATATTGCTTGCCGAATTTCTAGTGTCGTAGAGCTACTTAATTACTTATTTATTTCAAAGTTTACTACAGAATGAAAAACATTTCCCATGGTATATCACGAAATATAACAAAAACAATAGAGATTCAACTTAATCGAGAACATCTTGAAAACGATTTCGCATATTATGGCAAACTCGTATTAAAAACATCACAAACGTCGTAGCCCAGTAAAGTGCTACGACGTTTGTTGTTCGGATTTTTTTTTGCGAAGCCCCATAAGCCGCCAGCAACTTGACTGTGCCAGGAATAATCTGTATTAATATAACGTAAAAGTCGGTCACTAAAGCGAGTCAAACCATAATTGGTTCTGTGAGGAGTCATGCGGAACAGCTCAATCTGCTTGGTGCGACGTGCAGAGACTTGGAACAAAACAGCAACCAGAAGCTACTTGCTATCTATTGCTTCATTCTGGACCTTGAAGAAAAACAGGAACATAGCATCCAGTCTTCTTTCCTCAAGGCTCTCTCAACCACACAATAAGTGGAGTCGAATCTCGTAGTACCTGATCTTGTTGCTAGGAAAGCGATAATTGAAAAGTGAAAACTTTGTGAAGTTCTGCAGAACTCGTTCGATCCCTGACTTGTGTATATTATGATGGAAAGACCATAATATGACAGAACACTATTCCAGTACACACGAACACACGATTCCTTTGGTGTCATGAATGTGCCTTGTTTAACAGGGTCTATATGTGAACCAGACGACAATGATCCATCCAAAATCACATCTAGGTCACTAGAATCAATCCTCGTTGCCAAATATTATGATTCGTCTCATGAAAAATAGTACGTACGTTTTAGTAGACTATTATAATAACTGCTTTGAATAAACTTGGAAAATTAATAGAACATATTACATTGATTAACCAATTGGCACTTTTATGTTGACGTCCACTTTCCAAGAAATAGCTTTACGTTTCAATACCCTACCCGTCAAAAGACCTAACTGACGGAGTACTGCGGGTACCGCGTACCCAGATAAGACTTGTTGTGGGACTGCTGAAGAGACAATTCCACATAGACTACATAATACGCAGCGACCAAGTTCCCACGATGGTCCCACAAGCTGCTTTGATCAGGTCCAATAGCTTACCAGTAAGTTATTCATGAGAGGGTGGTCCCTCGCTGTGTCTTGAATCAAGAATGTCACATTTTTCGCGAGCTAGAGCTTCACAGTTACAGATGATGTGTGAGGCAGTTTTGTCCCCTTTATCATGATAGGGAATTCACACCCATTCCTCATACGTCGAACAAAGAAGCAGTAGAAAAAGTCACAAACCTTATTTGGCAATACAGATCTTCAACTGAAAGACTGACACAAAAAAACACAATAAGCCCATCAGAGGTTGCGGTTTAAGGGACAATAACCCGAAAGCTCGTAACGCCTGAATGTGGGTAATCAGTAAGCCGTACGTTTTGCCACCAGTCTAGTCAACTTTATTTTTCATCACCCCATTGTGCAGTTTCCATGAGTGCAATATAGCCATGTAGTGGCCGTTCCTTGAAAGAAAGTGATTGAAATACATTATTGTTGTTAGGAATAATCCTCTACTTTCAAATCCGTCAATTGTGGTGACATATTAAGGCAATCGAAATACCTTGAAAACCCTGTGTTTTCCACAGTTCGCAAACAACGCTCCATGCCCTTTACAAATTTGGACGAATAAAAGTATTCAGATACATGAAAGAACTTTACACGTTACAAGATTTAAAAGTGGTTACACGTAATCGCTTTTTATCGATTCACTTTAGAGTGTTCAGTGATTTTGGTGGATATTCTACGTGTCATGCTTGCAGCAGCACTGACCACTATTGAATGTGATATGTTAACAATATAAATATTTCAGTTGATAGCCAGGATTTTGGTAGTTAATGGAAAAAAATCATTAGTTCACAAATCGATATTCTGGCATATATTCGACATTCACCAACGAACACATAATCGTTAGAATATTTTGAAAAGACTAAGTTTGTAAAGAGAAAATCGGACCAATTTGACCAAATAAAATCCTACTAATAATAACTTGGCAGATCTATCTTCCATATCATGTGAATGTAGCCATGAAAGTGCGAAGTTGAGGATTGTATACTCTCCCTAGTGATTGTTTACATTCACCAAAAAGTGCAGTCAATGTAGGTTGCAAATGAAATTATTCACTATCACAAGTGATTTGATATAATCACTGTCTGTCTCTGGTTGAAGTTGAATGCCGCTTGTATTCGGATTACACATAACCTAAAAATTGTGTTTTTGTTGTAAATGGAGAATATTTATTGTTTAATGAATAATTATTATTAGAAAAATAAATCAAAAAGGATGTAGTGGCCGGCGGGTTGGGTTGGGTACAATTGCATTTGTCTGGTTTTTGTTTTAAATAGAAAATGTCGATTGTTAAATGAATATTTATTGAAGAATATCAAATTGAAAAGTATGCAGTGGCCTCCGGTTCAGGTTGGGTACAATTGCATTTGTTTGGTTTTTGTTGTGGATGAAAAATGTTTATTGTGAAATGAATAATTATTAAGGAATATTAAAATGTATGTTGAAAAGGAGAAATACACATAGGAAGAACTGAAAGCAAAATTCGAGAAAAAAAAAACAACCCACATCCAAATATCCTGGACAACAACTTGATCGAGTCAAGAAGTCTGAGGGTGGTACAGCAAGCACAACGGTACCTGTTTTATATAACATATTACAATTACTGATACGTTATTGTGATTTTGTAGAATAACTAGTGAATGTAGGAATTCAATATTCTTTTGTACCTTTTGTTTGGGTAGTGAATGTGTACAATCACCAGTAATCACACATAATCACTGAAATTCTTACATTGATTGTAACACGTGTGACATCATATTTTTGCGCTAAAGTCTTGACTTAGAATAACTTAAAGTTCACCTAGATATTTCAAAACATTGATTGATCATATTATCAAATTATCATATCCAAACATGTTCCCATATTCATTCATTTGGAATACACTGAAGTGGCAGAGATCGCACTTATTTGATTTGTGATGATTTCCGGTGTAGCGATTTCCTATAGCATTTGGATATTTCCGCTTACCACTCAGTTATACCAACCATCAAATTATTCGTTTGTTGTTTTATTTTGCGATGAACTGCATGCTTCTTTGATTCTTCCAAACATCTTATGCTATGAGGTCTGGAAAAGAATTGTTTGGAGTGTGACTAATGTTAGATCGCTGAGTTTTAAACAATTTTTCTGCCAAGTGTTTCGCTGAAGATACACGAGCTCAAATGCACTCATTTTATAAAAACGTCGTAAGACAATACTCACGAGAAAAGAATTGCCTGCTTGATTTTAGAGTGACATTCAAACAGGTTGATCAATATCATATCCAATAATCATTCAAATCCACAAACAAACAAGAAAGTTATCAAAGATCAAATTATGTACCAACCTAATTTGGCCCACAGTATAGAACTTTGGCTTGGAGTGATCATACGGGATCATATTAGGATAAAATAGAAGACCATATTTTGTGGTGTCATCGAGTATCGAATGTAATAAATCAAAAGTAGGATTGAGAAATGAATAATACCCCATATTTTTGACAAAAACAAATGCCATTGTTCTCTTAACTATAAAATAATTCAATTAAGTCTCTACACAAAGGTTTCAATGTCACCAAATTACAAAATAGCTAAATGACCAATAACGTTAACGTGCAATTTAAAGAAGGTTCTCGTGTCTTTCTCGCTACGATAATACGAGAGCGTTGTGGACACGGTATTTTGGATTTTAGAGTTCTCGTTGCCAACTCACCTAATCCGCATGCGCTCTCTTTAGAACCTGACTTTCTTCTGATCATATTTCTTTTTCAATTTATTGATCGATTTTGACGATTTTTTTTTTGAATTGTAGAGAGGGAAATGGTGTATTCTGAGGCCATACGTCGCCCAGTTTTTTTTGAAAACCACGGCCTACCACAGCTTAGAGGCTGAGAAATCCAGAAAACTTATTGGCGATTTTATTTGAGAAAATCTGCCTACGCCACTGGATTTTTCATCCCCTGATGGGTCTGACAAAATTTCATAAAAAAATACTCGATTCAAAAATATTATTTTTGTGTGTAATTTTTTTTCCATTTTTTTTTGTTAGTCTTGTTTGTTTTAATTTTTTTTACATGAGAATATCTATCAAATGTTTATATCTAATTTTTTTTTTCAGATAGATTTGCTATCGCAAGAGTTTCGAGGTAAAATACTTCTTGGGGCATAAAAAAAATACTCGTAAAGTTTTGATATTTTTTCTAAATATTATGCTCTAGTAGGCCTCGATTTTTGGAAAAAACTAGGTGACGTTTGGCCTCAAAATAAGACTTTCCACTCTTCACATTTCAAAAAACATCGTTAAAATCGTTCCATAAATAAAAATGTTATGGAGGTGCCTGCTTTCATATGGGTCACTCTAGAAAAATTAGTTGTATGATTTATTTCACAGTATATTCAATATCAATTACTATTGATTAATCATAATATGTTTATTATTAGACACAACTGCTCACTAACCTGAAATTTCATCGTCCTGAGAAAACTCCTTATTCTGATTCTGATTTTGGACCAGTGGCGGCTCGTGGTCATTTTTTTTTGGAGCTCAAAAATCAGGGTGGGAGTCTTGCGCCGCAGGCAAATTTTTTGTGAGATTCACCCTCCTCAAAAAATAATTTCTCTCCATTACCTGTAGAGGAAGTTCCGTTCTTTTCGCCGCTCATGTGTTAAGTTCGTATCGCCAGCGACTGGTCAGAGATTCATATTACAAAATACGGGACAATATGGTTATGCGTCGGGTACACGGGACATTTTTTTAAAATACGGTATGGTATAAAAATCCATGTCCTAGAAAAACCCCTGGATTTTTTGACAAATGCGTTTCACTTCCAACTGTTGCATATTTAACTGAATATTTTATGTGATCTCTCATTCGAGTCTTTAACTCTGATTTTGCACTAGGTTTAACGTGTCATACGAGTCAATAGATAATAATAAATTACGAAACAGTCAGACAAGTTCACAACCAGATATCCACTCGGGTAAATACTAAATCGTACATACCTTTGCGAAAGTTTTGATGAACTTGATTATTTTTGCCCTCACTGGATTGTCGTATGATAAGTTCGGGCACTTCTCCTGATCTTGAATTCACTTATTTTTGCAGACTCAAGTTCGTTGGCACTTTTTGGTGGTTTGATCTTCTGCACTTCCAACATTTTATTATCTATAAAAGTGAACTCGACAGTTCATAACTTAAAATCACTTAAAAAAAAACAATCTACCGATAATAAAATTGTTGTTCTACTATTGGCAAACTATTACAAACTAACCTCACAAAAAAAGATATCGTGAATATAGGGATGCGCTTCGCAATAAGCGAATCCGTTAATACGCGAATCCATTTTGTCGTCTTTTCGACGGCGGCGATATGTTCCAAATTAAGGGCTGGCTGTTGACCCCAGACACGGTTTCATTTTCCAACTCGCTCTGACGTTCGGCTACTCCCACTACCTGTGTATTTTTTGCCAAGCTTTATCGCCACATGGTCAACTCCGACAACCAGCCCAAACCATAGATAAATATTATATACTGGGCGAGCCGAAGACCCAATCCGATTTTCTGGATGCTGACTGTGCCTGATGCGCATTTGATGACGATTATTACGAGGGACAGTCAAAATAATGTTAGGTGTATTTTGAAATTGAACTGATAATAATTTTAACATACCTGAAGTAGGTAAAATATTTATTTTCTGTTATATGTTTGGGAGGTCATTGACCAAATGACCCTATGGAGGAGCCGCCCTTGTTTCGGACAATACACAAAATCGAAAAAAAAATCATCAAACAATCTTAGATTCAGGGCCAATATTTCAATGTCACCTCGAGTGACATTTTAGCTAAGGTATACTTGAAGTTGATGTGGATTTTAAAATTGGCTCCACTCCCTCCATTTAGCTGTGGGTCTTACGTGAGTGTCGCAATTGAAACATCGCACTTACGAGGGACAAATTCAAGGTCCAAAATAACGTTCAAGTGTACCTCAATCTTGAATGGAAATTGAAATATCGGGCCTCAAAAACACTGAACTATTTTGACCACAAAATGTTGACAACTTTTTTACTTTGAAATTCAATCGGGTTACGGTAATGATCCCGCTGACGCAATGGGCCAATACCTCCTAGAAAACAAGGCCAAAGTGCTGACCGTATGACGTCATCAATGTAGGCCCAAATCTTTATCCTTGGGGTACACAATGATCATTTCCAGAACAGCTGACTTTGACAGCAGCTAAGTAACAAATAAATTGTCATTTCAAAACTTTTGAAAGTGTGTGAGTAATTTATGCTTTTTTGATAATAATGATGGGCTCATGACGAGCCTTACTTGCTCGAGCGTCTGTGGGGAATTGAAAGGGGTCTTCTCGATCAACAGATTTGATATACCTGCCTCCAGTGAAGAGCATAAACTATACTCGCTCTTTATTTACTGTATGTGCGGTGCGTGAGCTTTGGATTGGTCAATGTATGTTTGAAAAACGTTTTCTACTAAGTAACACCCATATGCACCGTAGAAATCTAATCCGGATGAAGTCTTTATCGCGATTTTATTCCAATTTTTGTATGCACCGCAGCGCTTAAGCCTGAATCGGTCGCTTAACTCTGATCGCCCCATGTTCTAGGCTTAATCGAAGAATTTCAACGAATTCTAACCTAGTCTTTCATTTGTTTATGTTTTTCCTACAGATTTTGAGGTTTTGCGACTAAAGACAAAACTATGAGAGTGGAATATCAACGGAGGATTATTTAGATTTTTAAAAAATCATCGACAGGAGTAGGATTCTTTTCCAATTCCAATAGGTAGTCAATGAGTACTATCCAAATAGATCTCACTATCAAGCAATACACTCTTAACAATGCGAATTGCTCGATAGATTATTGAATTGAATAGGTACCTATTTTTGTGGGTATGTACAAAAAAAAACAGTGTACCTATCACACTCGGATATCTACCGCATATGATTTTTTATCGTTCAATCGATCGACTTAATTTGGATTGGTGTTGAAAGTTGGTAACTACCTATCTATATCCTCTAGAGGTATCTAATGGCTACCTATCTCAAAGTTTTGTCTTATTCTAATTCAATTCAACATTTTAAGTTTATGGGTAAACCCAGACTCCTTTAAACAAATAGACTTGTTGATTTACTTCTTTATTCAAGCTTTAGATACTAATCATCTCTACAAGATAAACTAAAATAAAAACCTTTTAAACTGATGGTCTCATCAGATTTTTTTAATTTTTCCAAATGAGATTTTTTCATTCAATTTTCTTGCCTTCCAAGTCCAAGTTCATAAAAGATATCCCAATAGAAGAAGGTTTGTTTTTTTTTATCAACTATATAAGAAATTATTTTAATTATATTTGTTTTTCCTGTTTCCTTGAGTTATCAAACGATGCGTTTTCCAAAGTTTGTACATCGAGTTGTACATATTTGTGATAATTTCAAAGTAGATAATGAGTTTGAGAATTATACAATATTGTCAATTTATCAATGGGCATTCCTTAGAAAATCAATTAATCAACTACTTGTTTCTACTAAAATATATTTTCTTGTGTTGTAAAAAGTGATGTTTTTATTTATCATCAGGTTGATGGGATTGTTATTCTTGCTGTACCTATTAGACTATTTATACTGTTCATAATAAACACTCACTATCATGAAATCTCAGCCCAAGAAAAGAGGAAAAGCAAATATAGGAATGATTCAAGAATAAAGTTGATACCTACACCAAATATTATTGAATTTACAAGAAAAACCCCTTGGCTAATGTTTGCTAAACGTCATATAAGGCTTGCGGATGTTACTGATCCATATAGTTGCTCATTTTTCATTAGAACTTGCAAGCAAATAGCAAAACTCAAAACAAATCACTCAACATAAATTCCAAAATTGTTATTGATATGTTTTTTTAGGTTATTTTGTGACGTTGTCAAAAGTCTCACCAGGGATTAACGATCCTTGCAGCGAATTCTTTGGTGCATACAAAACACCGCTCAATCTAACTTTGAAAATTAATCGAGATTGGCTAAGCTCACGTACGGTGCATATAGCTGTAAGTAGCACAAATTTTCCGTCGGAGGAAGACCTGGACATCTTGCATTCACTGAATCTTTTTTTTTACTACCATCACCTGATATATACCCGACAGAAAAACCGACACCAGTGTTCAGCATAAAAATGCGCTGCAAAATCTGCTTTCTTTCCCCCATATGCACCGTAGAAATCTAATCCGGATGAAGTCTTTATCGCGATCATCTTCCATACAACCTAATGGAAAATAATCGCGATGAAGTCTTCATCCGGATTAGATTTTTACGGTGCATATGGGGGTTTGTGTGTGTAGCCTTCATCGCTCAAAAATCATCAAAACTGAAAGACATTTGGAATGTTTTGACAAGAACATACACAAACATGATTATTTGGGTTGCCAGGCCTACAATAATGACACGGAAATATGATGAATTGATATGGGCCTACATCGGGGCATACATAGGTGACGTCACACCCGAAAATTTTGAGAGCTCTTTGTCCTTATTATCTAGGAGTTGTTGGACGGGCTCCGCTAACTCTTTACGGTGAGAACTGTCATAGTTGTCATATAGCGATACGGTATGTGAAATCAGGACAGCACGAGAACTCCCAATATGTCCACCTTAACGTTTGAGGGTACCTTGCTTAAGGTGACAATGAAATATCGGCCCTATTTTCACATACCTACATAATAGTCTTCATAGCTTCAAGATCGAGTCTTTCTCTTAAGGATATGTGGATATGTTCGTTCCAGGCCTGGTGTCTCATTAGCTTTGAAAAACAGACAAATTTACGTGCACTAATATTAAAATAACAAAATAATTATATCTCACGAAGTTTCAAATACTTATTTGGAAAAAGGTAGGTTTGACCTGGGGTCAATAAATCCATTAAACGGCGTGATAGGCGAACTGTCAACAAACCATTCGATGAATAACTGAATTTTTCATATTCGAGAGAGCATTTTTGTTCTCCAGGATCGTATCTTTTTTTTTTAAGGATATGTGGATATGTTCGTTCCAGGCCTGATGTTTCGTTAGCTTTGAAAAACAGACAAATTCACGTGCATTAATATAAAAATATCAAAATAATTATTATATTTCACGAAGTTTCAAATACTTATTTGGACAAAGGTTGGTTTGACCTGGGGTGAATGAATCCATTAGACGGCGTGATATGCGAACTGTCAACAAACCTTTCAATAAATAACTAAATTTGTAATATTTGAGGGAGCATTTTTGTTGTAAATTCGCTCAGATGATTCACGATACGTATATCAATAGCTATTGACCAAAGTTTGACTCGATCCTACAAAATTCGACTATTTATTGTATGTATCGAAAAATCGTTGATTTTTCTTTGGACTTCTCGAAAATATACTCTTAAAAAATGTAATCATATTCCGAATCATCAAATTTGATTCGTCTTTTTGCGTGGACGGTCAGATGATAGATTCTTCATAAGGCTTCAGTTATCTGTTTGTGAAACAAGCTTTATTGTAAGAAACTGTGCTGTACAGGAAGAGAATCCTTTAAAATAGCGGAATTGTTGTTAACTGCGATTTCGTTACAGTATTTCGCAATATAAAACTCAAGAACACCAGTGATGTGGATCATCAGAATATTTATCAGTTGAGAAAAAAGTTGATCTACATATGCACAGGGTGTCTCAAATTTGAGCCTCATGATTGGGATGTCGTAAACTAGAAGATATACGGAGTCGGTTAGATGGAGGCAAAATTGCGCATTGAAACACCCTTTTGAAATAAAAAAAATCTCAATTTAAAAATAATATCATGATAAATGGAAAATCTTGAGAAAAAAAATCGGACACCATTTTGTAAAACAGAAAAAGTAGCCTTGAGAATGTGAAGTTTATTTTGCTATATCTATTTGAATAAAGTCGTGGAAAATAAAAATGAAATCGTGAATATTTGATATTTTCCAAGAATCTTGAGAGGTATTCGGATTTTTTTCCAATTTCGAAAAAATGTTTTATTGAGCACCAAATTGCAAAACTTTGCCTTCATTAAGCAGACCTCGTATCTCTTATAGTTTCCTAAATCCTAATTTTGAACCTCGAATTTGGGACATCCTGTCCAACACTAGATTTTTGTCCAGATTCCAATTCCTGGAAAAAGTAGACTCACCGGAGTCAGCTGATCACTTCTGTTGTTCAAAAAATATATAAAGTAATGAATGACGGGGTCCTAAGAATAACGTCTTCATGATACTAAAACATACAGTATCAATTATCGTCTTTATCTTCCAAAAAAATCATTTCCATAATATTGATGGCGGAGTGAGGGAAATAATGAGCAAGAAGATATCAGACATAGAAGTATATAAAATGAAGTACAAGGCTACGTCAATATCAATAGATCCACTCATTTAATTTCGTAGTCTATTTTTCACCTACTCACAATCTTGAATAAGAAAAGTTCATTGAAGCATTTTCTTATACTTATCATTTTCTTGTACTCTGGATTAACATGCAATCAATCTTTCGTAAAAGGTAATGTTGCTGAGCTTGATTCATTGGTATTGTTGAATCTGTTCAACTCATAAGTCATATCTTCTTGTGATTGTCATCCATTGACCAGTTTATTTTCGCCCTGTAACTGTATTCTCATTAACCACAACATGGGTTTTCAAAATATTTCCATTTCATTCAACCACGCATCTCATGATATTATCAAACCTGCTGGGCAACAATTCGTACACACAATTTCACTGCGCATGCACTTTCCGTTTGCTCTTCATCCTAAGAGCGGATCGGGGACCCGAGTTTTCCATTCAGTTTGAAACTCAGCTTTTACCTATGAAGACGCGACATATCGATTTAACAGAACACCCTGAGAGTCTCTGTTATTCTGAATAAGAATGTTTTGTTTTTGGCCGTATAACTCTTCTGGGTGTTGTGAACTGGTTGTGACTGTGATCTAAACTTGAAAATGTGGTGTTTTGATGAAAGTGAATCGGTTTGAAGACACGGGTATTTTAAAAATCCTGCATTGTAATGGTTGTTTTATCAAGAATTGTTCAAATTCAATAACACTCATTGAAAAAACAAAAATAAAAAATAATTACCACGATTATATTTTTTCACAAATTTATAAAGTGAGTATCGTACTAGAAAGGATTATGTGAATGTTCAAATCATAAAATGGTCTTTATTTCAGCGATACGGATATTCATTTTTGGCTTTTTGATACTCAATGTTTTTATCACGAACAAAAAAGTCTTTGCATTTTACATCGTTGCAATTTTCTAAATACTTTGATAAAACAAAGTATCGGCAAATAACTGATTATATTTAATATTACCAATACATTACAAGTCTGCGTTAACAACATTAAAATCAATTTAGAACACTCAACACATGTTAAGTGGGAAAGTAGAAAACAATACAAAAATCCCAGCAACATACCAATGTTTGTGCTAAGGACACCTCAAAGTGACTCTATTTTCAAGCATCATACAGAACACACAGATTTATACTCGCCTTATAACAGCACTTCTTATCAAAAAGATAGAATCCGGATTATTTGTTGTTTCTGGACTGTTATTTCAAAATGATATTTTTATATTCATATCATTGAAATTAGCTTGAAACTTCAATGATTCGACAACAAAAATTTTCACGTAACTATTGTGATCGACAAAAAAAAAACATCAAATTTATAGTGAAGTCTTTGGCAATGCAAGTTTGTTGGATATGTCCAAATTGCCATTCAAAGTAGAATTCAATGCATATTGGATCCCCTCGTATCTATGTTCATTTTCCACTCAGCATTGGAATTTGAAACTTATAGCCTTTGAAACGAACTAAAATCAAGATGAGAAAAATTGAAAAAAAACTATTTTTGCGAGAAGATACCGTAATGTTTTCATCACTCTGCTTTGAATTTACATAGCAATTCAAATTTACAAGAAGTCATGGGTCATATTAGTTGCAGCGAACTGTCCACACAATTACTAGTTTTTGAACTACCTATAATCAAGATTTATAATGATATTCAGTGTTATCAGAATCGTTGGACAAAAATTTTGTGTATGTGATCATAATATTGGATACCTCATGTAATGCGGTCGTCAAGTCCATTATCGGTAATTTGAGTTTGTTAGAAATCATGTACAAGAAAAAGGCAACCACCAATTTAAATCAAATGTATGAAGAGGACTTCACTATTTCATCATTAACGAAAATAGCTAGAAATAAACTTACTTTACTCTAAAAATATTTTTTTTTGTCACATATCCAATGGTTCAATATCACCATTCAAATATCAAATGAACTAATCAAGATACAGTAACCTGGAAATCATGACAGTATCTCTTCAAGTCATTCCTAACAATTATATCATGCTTTCTGTATAAGTTTCTATACATAGAATGTACACTTTCCGACAATAAATTCCGGACAAGAATAATTTGAGTCCAATCGATATCCCCGTAACTTTTTTGTTTGTTGTCCAATACCATTGAAATTTGTACCAAAGTTTAGCCCTATGTCTTGAGATATTACCATTGATTTTGGTTTTGGAAAAATACATTTTGCTTGGACATTATACAGGGAGGAGCAGAAGCTACTTTTTTACCCTTAAGTATTCAACACCCTGTGGAAACATTGAGCGGCTGAATCTTTCTCCATCATATTCTGTTGTGAAGTACGATCTTTTCTCAGCAAATGTTTTTTTGATCATGTCAATATCTGCTTTTTCAAAGAAAATACAGACGTTTTAAGAAAATGCTGCAGTTTTCCGATATTTTATCAACAGTGAATGAAAACATTTTCATAGACTTGTATGAACATAATGTTTTTATATTAATAGCGCGTATTGTCACCTCGTATCCGTATGACTTCTGCCATGTGAATGGCATACTTTTGGTGCCTCTTTAGAATTATTTGTTATTTTTCAAGAAGTGCTTCTCGCAAATCCGGCAAGGTTTCCAGATGTCTATTGCGTACATGTCTACCTAGCAATCCTACCTATATCCCATGTGTTTGATTTTCCATTTTTAATTAATACAAGATCTGTACGGCCATGTAGTGATACTCCAGTCCACACCATGATACTACCGCCTCCAAAGTGTGTTCGAGATGAATAATTTGCCCAATATGGAACATTGGGTAGATTGGGACAATATGGAATTTTAGAACATTTGTTCATGCAAGTCTATGAGAATGTTTTCATCGATTGTTGATGAAATAGCAAAGAACAAAAAGATTATATTCACTTGATTCTAACGAAACTCTTTTTGGATCAACAGGCGACGTGCTTGTAGAAAAACCGTACCGAAACAAGTGCATGTGATTAAGAGTAGGTAGACAGGCCAGGAAAAATATTTGAAAAAGAAGTCGGTTTGTCTTGAAAAATACCCGTAACGATAAGTTCTTGTTGGTAAAAATGAGAAAAACCAAAAGATTTGCACCTTTTCTGGAAATTTATAACTTTTGCAAACATAAAGATACAGTCTCAATTCTGGAGCAACAAGGTATGTCTTTTTGTTCCTCAAAAACTTGAAGTAGACGTGGGGTATAGTCGGGAATATTGTACCGGTTTTATAAATTGTACCACCTCAATATTGATTGGATTTTGACCTTCCGCTGCCATCTGGTTAGTTTGTTTGATACCTTTTGCCCTCAAAACAAGAACTGATCAAAAGCGGTGAGTGTCGGTGTTTCCTAAAATTTTAAATCTGTATCTACCAATCAAACGTGACTACGCAGTAAGTATAAGACATCCTAACATCAGGTAATTTGTACCACCACAAGGTTAGTTAAATTGTACCGGAAATATTTTATTTACCTCATGTTTCCTTTTTTGGTCATGACACACAAGGTTATCAAATACTGCGAGTGGTTAGAGCAGGATTATAAAAACAGCAATAAGAGAGTATGAAACTGGAAATTCTTGACTAACTTGGGTGCATGAATTAATAGATATTCTCAATTCTCATAGTTATATTCATGAGAATGATATTTTGTTTTACCCATATTATGTTGCTTAAGCTTCTGTAAGCGAATCTGTAACTTTCTATAAGCTTGTGCTTGTGCACAGAATTGGCCCATTAGTCAGGATATTTTGTTTGCTACATTTTTTCAATGACACCAGATGTCCAATGCCGTTCGGTATAGTACAATTTGCCAAACTGCGTGGTACAATTTATTGAACCGGTTGGCTAAATTGTACCGTTTGCATCATTTTTTCTTCAAGCTTATTATTCAAAACTTCATAACTTTAGCTAAAATTTGTTCAAAACGCAAAAATTCACGCCAGAGCAAGCGTAGCGGAGGAAAAAGTATCACTACGCCTACGTCCTACCACCGGCTGCCTAATGCGCTGCCCCCCGCACTATACGCTCTCGAGTACGAGTGAATTCTTGCGTTATGTAAATTTTTCAAATGCTTCCAAAACCATTTTAACGCATAAGTATGAACGTATGAATTTAAGGTCTTGTTATGATATTTTCAAGACCGTTTTAAAAATTCCGATCGGATTACTCTACAAGAAAGGGTGAGTCAACGAAAAAACCTGCAAAAATATAAAAATGTTTATTGTCGTGTAACTATACGTCTGACATAGTTTTTTGTAGTATAAAGAACATACTTGAGCCTAATTCTTGCTCCAGAGCTGAAAGTGTATTATTTTTATATTTGTAAAAGTAATGAATTTTCGAAAAATATGCAATTTTTTTGATTTTTCACAAGGAAACATGAACTAGGGGAGCAGTATAATCTATTTTTGCTCATGCGAAGGTGATTTCGATATCATTACACATCGTGGGTTTTGAAATTCATGTATAAATTTGCAAAGCATGTCAAATAAATTTGACAACAGAATAGTTTTCTTATTATTTCTTGTGTCAACGTCCTGAAACATTCACAACGGACACGTTGTGGATCTTATAAATCCAAATACTGTTGTCGATTCTGAATTCCATATCGAAGCAGGAAATGAGAATAAACATAATATCAGAAGCATATGTACCGCCGGAAAAATATTTCCATTTCTATAAAACGTACAGGATTTTCAGCAATATGTGTGAAACCTGGATTTACATTTATTTTGTTTGGAAAAATTGTTGATCACATAATGAAGTTCAAGGACACGTTGATTCAAAACATCTCGATTTAAGCTGCTGATATAGATTTTTTCACATTGATAAAGATTGTTTTTGATTTGAATATGTTATTATGTACTATACATCTATCATAATTTCATTTCAATTTCTTTTGGAGAAAAGATCTCCTATTCCTTGAGTTATTTAGCTTAAAACATTTCATATATCCAATTGAAAACCGGTCATCGGAAGAAAAAATTCAATGAGTTTCTTTTACCAAGAAATAAAAAGCGATTTTCACAATATATCCGCTAAGTGTTTGTTGAAACAAGCTTCAGTTAATACGGCAAACTTTGAATAACTTTCAACTGGAAACTAAAGAGAAATATTCATAAAAAAAGTTCTAGGGTCGTTTGTCTGCATTTCCGGCTTCAAGTGTTTTCAACTTCTTCACAATAGGAAACTAAGCCAGTTATATGGGAGTTTTTTTCATAAAGTACAATTTTTTTTCATAACATACTTTTTTATGCTCACGAAGACGAATCAAGTTCTTTCACAATATGAAATGGTTTGATATTTGGTAATTTATTGCTCCAAAAAGTCAAATTCATTCTGTATAGGAATTATTTTTTGTCTGAAGCTGAACCATTGAAAATCATATCGGATCACCAAATCACCATCAATATGAAAACAGAAAATGAAATGGATCATCCAAACATGTTATCTATACCCAATATTCTATGTGATTGTGATACCCACCACCCAAGTCACATTTAAATATTGTAGGGTTGTAGCCCTGAGGGTTTGGGTTAGTTGTGAACTAGCGTCATCCATTTTTTTTGTAAAAAACCTTTCCCCTCAATATATTTGTTGACGTGTTTTGCTGGATTTAACAAGAAGTCTGTATTTTTCCGAAAATAACGTGGGTGGTAGGTTAGTTTAAAAATGATCACTCGCAATATAGAGATCTAGGGGATAAGAGTAGGATTTACGTGATAAATAATGTTGAGAGTTACATTATTGTGAGCAGCCGCCCTCTTGTTACCTAGTTTTATTCCATCATACTAAAACACACAACATAAGCTCACTAGCTGGACAAAATCGAAACCGATTCGCGCATGGTGACCATTTGGGTCACCAAGCATAGGAAAGATATGGAAAAATAGGCGTTGAAAACAAAACCTAGCAATGGGCACCGAACACCTTATCCATTTCAAATAGGCGCTCACCAGGAAAGATGCGCGTGAGCTTATCTTGTTTGTTCAGTATCATGGTTTCATTCTTGATGAGAATCTTCAGGCAGGCAGCATGGCAACCACCCACAAAAATGATACCCGAGAAAAAAGTTACAATGATACTCTCAACATCTGAATTATACACTGTTGGCTCACAAGTCAGCGAAAGCAAATAGATAATAGTTATATATAGTAAACGCCAAACAACTTTGAATCTACGTCATCGTTGCCACCATGCGCGTTGATATGAAGTTTGCTGGTATCCACATTTTGTCACCAGAAAATCACATAACAACGTGCTTGGTGTCATCGATGACGTAGATTCAAAGTTGTTTGGCGTTTACCATATTGTAAACGCTAAACATCTTTGAATCTACGTCATCGTTGCCACCATGCGCGTTGATATGAAGTTTGCTGGTATCCACATTTTGTCACCAGAAAATCACACAACAACGTGATCGATACATTGATGACGTAGATTTAAAGTTGTTTGGCGTTTGCCATAAACATTGAACTCGATACTACGTAACTGGAAGGGCCCCTCTTGTGTCGACAGCTGAGGCAATATAAGTCGTACTTTTTTGGCGCATACAGGCGAATAGGTATATTTTGATCGGACTTAAAAAGTGATGCTATCTTTGTCACACTCATTGCCCTTATGCGAAGTCGAAGGTTTTCAAATTGTTTGAAGATAACGAATTGAAAAAACGGTTGATTTGTTTGGAAAAAATTACTACAATTCTGTGTATACTTAGTTGTCTTGCTTTTCACGATATAATGGATCTATATTCCAAATAACTATCTGGAAAAATGCAAAATAAGAAACAAATTGGTAAATAATGGGGTATACTTGAATGATCCGTAATTCGATTAAATATAGTTGAGAAAATACAGGGTAGGTAGTAGGTGCAGGGTGATTTATATGTTCAACCTGTGTATTGAGTAAAGTGAAAGCAAAAACTTGGAAAACTATAATAGCTTAAAATAAAAATTAAAATACTTTTATTTTTTAGGTCTCATAAAAACTTATAAATAATAAATATGGTGTTTTTTGATACCCTTTCATACCATTCTAGCATTATCTCAAGCAAGATACGAGAAAACAAACTTTGGAAATGATGTAAGTAGTACCAACGAACTCGAACAGGATGTGAAATTGTCTTATTTTCAAAACAAAACGTCCTTTACAAGGAGGCAACCCTCGATTATAGCGATGAAACAGTTACGACTTAATCATTTCACTAAGGAATAAAATCTAAACTTATCAAAATCACAAAATCCAATAACGCTCACGTTTTTTTCTTGAAAACGAGAAAATCTCAATGGAGAAAACACATTCAAAACAATGAAATTATTTTGAACCTAAAGAGAATCAGAGGAAGCTACAAATTGATTGAAAGGTTAGGTTGACATAAATACAGGGTGTTCCGGTGATCATGTTACAAACACGAAAATAAGAAAAAGAGTTCATATGAACATGGGTCCGGAAACGCTTATTCCTACTTTACCCAAATACCCCCCTGGTTTGTACGCCCCTGGTTAAAGGTGACAAATTCCGGAAGGCTCAAATTGATAAACCTACCAAGTAGATTTCATGTCTCAAAATAATTGGTGACGATAGCTACAGTCTACAGAAGTACCAAGGCTATAAAATGAAGAGTGGTTTTTAAAAGTCATTTTCGAAGTGCCCTAGTTCCCTTAGGAAGCGTTCCGTACCTATGTTCATATCAACTTTTTTTCTTATTTTCGTGTGTTTTATCTACCCTAGAAGTTTGTAACATGATCCTATCTCTTTCTACTCGAAAATTTGTCTTCACTCAACTCGATGTAGACAGCACGGACGGGTCCCTTCCAGGTACGGTAGTTTCGAGTTCAATGCCAATAAAGGGTGAACAATGGAAACTACGGTCGTAGATGGCCGTGGTTTTTTCTCACTATCATGAACGTGAGTCCGTGTCTGAAATCGTATGGTTTGATGGCAACTGATGTCAAAACATCGCAGATGCACATCAAAACTCCCATTATTTGACATCATATTCATGATATAGTATCATGAATATTTTTTTCTTGTTATAAATTATTCTGAAAGCAAACCTTTGCGAGAATTTTCGTATTTTTCTGTATATTTGCATTAGTTGAAAGAGTAACTGGGCGACGTCATATCATCTATTCCAAGTACATTATTCGACAACACTCGTTGCGGAGTTAGCCAAGACACACGACACACGTTTCTTGAAACAATCGCTATCGATAGGGGAGCTGACCATAAATTTTATTGAACACCTGTTATGTTTGACCTGTATCTCGCGTCTATGAAATAAATTGACAATGTTTTACGGCTATCCGATGTCCGATGTAACACGTGAAGTTGTCATGAAATGGAACGAGTACTTCTTTTTAAACATAACCTTTTTCTTTAACATTTCATCAATTGTTGAAAATCCAAATATAATGAGTTATAAACAAACACAACATGGAAGATATTCTATAAAATATGCAGATAATACCCGGTGCCTGTGAGAAAATATAACATATCTAATGATTGTAGCGACAAAAAATCAAGTTCTCACTTATTTCTTTTAGTTTTACGAACACAAAAAAGCCTTAGTCTATAGGTAAGAATAGATATAGTATATATTAATCAGGTTGTTATCAAATACTTATATTTCATCAACAAATTCCATTACTTGAAAAACTGTGAGTGTTTTTCAATTCAATTGTGTCATAATAATTTATCTTGCAATCAAGAAAAACAATGTAAGTATGAACTAACAGTAAAGATGAGAAATGGCGAAATATCAAGAAGTTTTCGTGATCTCATTCATGCAGTCTCAATACATCCCCGCCCAATTTTAATAAAGAAATAAAATATATATATATATATTATTTGTCGATTTGATTGACATATCAAACATCGTGAAGTAGGCTCTTTTCAACATTGATCGGCGCATCGTTCTTCTTTGTAATATAAAAATGGAAGCTTTTTATCCACAGCCCCATCCGTGTAATGAATGGGATATGCATTCATATTTATTCATATGCATATAAAGTACAATAAAGAAGACACGTATACATTTAACGAGGTTTTTGAAAAGATCCTTCCGGAATTGAACAGATCTTCAGAATATAGTATGCTCATTTTTATTTTATTCAGTCACAATTCAAGCTACTCCAACAATAATATAATAAATATGAATAATATAATAGTTACACCACTTTATCAATTTGATAATATATCGCTAAAATCATATCAACACGAGTTTTAACATCAGTTCTCCCTAAACATCATTTACGATTCAACAATATTCAATAAAAAAAATATATAATTATCATCAAAGTTGCCGAACACATCTGGCTCAACACAAGGGCTCCACGAGTTAATCGAAATAATGCGAGCCTTGTAGATTAGATCCTTCGACGTTTTCTGCTGATTCGGAAGTATGTCGCCCATGATTGCTCATAAGTAAATACATTTGGCGGGTGATTCGAATCGGAATTTCTGTAGTTAGATTTTCCATTTATAAAATGAATAATACTCTAATCTGTTTTCAAATAGATAATAAAAAAGAAAGAAAATCTTCAGAACGAAGTATTAGTGATAATTCTAATACTTTTTTAGGCATAATGATAATCGGAAGAATGTTTCTCTTTCCCTGAATTTATCCATTTCACTGTATTCAAGTTGGAAAATCCTTTCAATGAATATTCAAGGCAAATAATAATTTGTGGAGAATGATGGGAAATTTTCATTATTCATTGTTGTTGTTCATTTCTTGAGCTCAACAATGATATTATTTTTAGTGGTTGAAATTCCAGTGACGAGAAAATCAGTCAGCAAAATACGTCATTATCTGACGGTCTATCTCTATAAACCACCTTGATCAATGCACTTGTCCATAGATGATTTTGCCGTGACATATTTTCAACTGTAAAATCGTCAAGATATTTGCATCTATTTGGAAAATGATTTTGAATATAATATTATGTTTGTACACGCAAAATATTTCTTTTATTCACAAAATCGAAAAACGATCAGAAAAATGTGGCCGGGGCACGATGGATGATGGTTTTATGTTGTATTTTCCGTGCAAAATTATTTGTAATTCAGTTTAAAATGTATACATTATTGTTTTTCTAAATTAGATAAAGTTTGAATTAGAAACTTTCTGCTTATCATACTAGTCACAATACACACACATAATAGTTACTTGTGGTACATGTGCGTTGTGTTGAAAACAAGTCGCGCGAAAAAGATTTGTACTACGAGGTCGTTAGGCTGAGTGGTATAAATTCTATAGTGGTTACTGTTTGTTTGATTGCCACGGGAACCTGTAATAGGTAGTCTGTTTGTTTGCCACGGGAACGTGAGTAATAATTCATAACTCACTATTGACTAGTAAGTTATGGATTATATTACACTAGTGTGTTATTTGATACTTCACTTGTCCAAAATGACATCAAAAATTACACCTATAACTATCATGCGTTAGATAAATGATGTTAAATGGCCTGCTTATGTATTCACTTTTTTCGTTTTAGTCAATAATATAGTTAAGTATGTCAAATTTTTTTACATTTCATTATTTTGAGTAGGTTTATTCCTACATATTCTTAGATATCAAGAAGAATTTATTCTTGTCTCTGAATTGATTGTCAGAACTAATAAAATATTGTTTTCAAAGTGATACCCCAATTTGTTCACATTCAATGAAGCTACAATATTGTGCATTGTTGGAACTTTATGCACTGGAACTTGAATTTGGAAAAGAGAGCCCTCATGTTTTTCAACCTGACTTGTAATGTTTACCTGGTGACATAACAAATATTTCAAATTTTTTGTTCCAATCCGATTATCAACGTTATCGATATGAGTACCCCGTGATAGTTCAATCGCCAAAAACTTCTCTTCATAATTCGTGAGAATCAAATATTTTGAAGAACTTGAAAAATCAACCATTCATGTTTTTGACATCCCATTCCGAAGACCAAAATCGAGTTAAAAAAAACACAACATGACGTTGAAAGTAGCGCTTGACATTTTAATTATGGGATGAATCTAGGTACCGTTTAGCCGATTTGATAGAAATTTGTCAGTGTTGTTGGTAGTTATAAGGTTATTAAATCATAACTGTTTGATCCTGAATAGCTATTTTCATAGCTTGATTTGTCTCCAAGACAAAAAAAATAGCAACCTTTTTTTGGCATGATCATGAAAAAATTAAAACCATCAAAAAATAGTTCTAGGTATAACCCGTGTTTTCTGCAATTCAAGATAATATTATCTTAGTCACCGACGTTGTTATGATCGTGATACTTTTTTTTTTATTTTCGAAAACTAGATATTATAATATCTATGAGATTTTCAAAAGTCTCATAATAAAAAGTATCACCGGTGGGGCGCGAATCATAATATCAAAATCCCTAGTAACCTGTGATTGAAGTCGATCAACAGTTTTGCTACCTAGACATTGGTTAAAAATTCGTGCCGTGGTTCCTGAGGTAATTTCATAAAAGAAAGTTTCCATGAAGATCTGTCGAAAACCGCATCAAAGTAAGCTACGCAACATTAGATAGGATATCCTAAAAAAAGATTTTCCTCAATATTTCCAAAACCGTCCATACCAAAATCATCAAATTCAATATAATATAGCATAAAATTTGTATATCAATATATATTCCAGAGAAAACAGTGTCGTACCATATTTTTTTTAAAAAATATCTAGTTTAAACCTCTCACGCACGCCACTGGTTCAAATGAAAAATGATATGTGGACGTCAGAAAAGGCCTTTTGATGCTTAGAAAATGCATAACAATTTTCACCAAAAGGGGGCTTCAAAGATATTATAAAAAAAACATATGTTTTTCTCAAATCTTTGCCACCCTGTATCTCAAAAGCTAGGACTTTCAGGACATACATTAATTCAAGGTTTTTTTCTTGAAATGGACTCAAGAATCATCCTCGAATTTTTTCGCACTTATTCATTTACACCCTGTATTATTCAACTTGTCTGAGGTTCTCACAGAAGGGTATGAGATTTTTAAGACGAGTCTTATATTTGTTCTTAACACCAAAGAATTTTTGTTCTTTTTCTAATCAGCCCAATCCAACAAGGTATGTTTTGTTCAATGCGTTGGGTTGACTGGGAAAACTTATTTTTGTTTTCGTGAGCTTGAGGGACTCAACATCCAAATCAATAAAAATGATATTTCTTGCAGTGTCCAAGACTTCATTTTTCTCAGTGTTTTTTTTTTCTCAAAACTGAGAATTTTCTAAATAGCGGTGATAGTTCAAATGATATCAAAAGCGAACTTGGAAACAACCGTATTGTGGAGCATTTCAATCATCTAAAAACAATATATCAAATATCCTGTATTCGCATTGCGTTATCATAATTTATAGTCTGTTCAACGTTCATAATAATTGATGAATACCTATGCGTTCATGAATTTTCAAACAACGATATAATCTAAAACCCAATATTCAGGTGTCAAGTCGCTAAAGTAAGCAACTAACAACAAACCAGAATATAAATTGGCTACAGTACTTGCTGTTCACTAAACTCAGTCTACTAAATTAGGTACTTGCGCAGGAACTAGAGGCTTCTTCGCATTATGGCGGATCTACTTGATCAAAGTAGTTGGAACAATAAGTACTAGAGACAGTAACTAAAATATTTTTGTTTTCATTGGGGTGAGTATCTACATGATTGTCGGAGCGGTACACGTAAAAATTTGACCAAGAAAGAAAAAATCAAGCCACCAGCAGCACTTGCTTCTTCCACCCTGTGGAACCAATATGGCGATCATTGAAAAAAAAAAAAATTTTTTGATAAGACAAAGATATTTCTTACTAAAAATTAATTTTTTGTTATTAATCAAGTGGTTCATGGTCACGAAAAACATATAAGATGATTCAAAAATTTGTTTTTTGATAAGTTTGGACATCCCAGTGGCCATGTTGTTTTTTTACATTTAAAAAAAATTGCTATGCTCAATGCTGTACAAATAGTACATGCAGCATATCATTTGAGGGTGATTAATAGGTCACTGATTTCAAAGGTGATGTCAAAATTATAAAATTCAAAAGATCAGGTTTTTATTCAATCATTTTAGTACTTTGAAACTTCGAAAAAAACATTTTTTTCAAACAAAACGAATATACTGTGGTGGCTCAAGGTTAATTCAATAGGGAGGTGAAAATTATATGATGTGTGGGGTGGAACAACACAAACATTCGGAGACGAAAGTGTCAAGAGCCACCCAATCTCTAACATCAAACGAAATTTCTCATTTTTAAATATAAAAAAAAAACAAAAGAAAGCAAATTCATGGTTAAAATAAATCGTACTGAGCGCAAAAAAGTAAACAAGCCAGTATAAGGACTCGTCAATTTTTAAAATTTTTGAAAACTTACCTATTCATAATATGTAGTTTAGAATCATTTCTCATTATACAAAGTTTAGTCATTAAATTAAACTATAAACAAGAAAAATGAGAAACAGAAAACTCTACTTCAAAATTTCTATTCAATGTTCCATTTTTGTCCTGGGTCGAAAAGGTCGTCCAAGCATTTTCGAAGCGTGTTTCAAATGTCAAAACATCTTCTTTCGAATTAAAAATTTCACACACTGCACAACGATCCGAAGGATCCAAAATTTTTTAAAACAAAATTTGAATTCGCGACCGATTACCGATGTTTGTAAACAAACCGCCCGCCGCAAAATAAATTCATCAGCTGACTTGCCAAGACGTTCAAAAACGACAGCGTAGGTCGCAAATTGATGCCTGGTTCATATTCAATTTCATTTCGAAGTAAAACTGTCAAATTTCCTCTTGGCAAATGAGAATCATATTATACCATCTACATTGAATTTGGCGTAAGCAAGACTATAAACACAGATTCAATGTAGATGTTAGCGTATAATACTCGTTTGCCAAGCGGTTCCATTCCGAAGTGAAATTCAATGTAGACCTCAAATAACCGCGTGCCAGGGAGAGGTGTCATGGTCAATGCCGATTTTGACACATGTTTGCTCATCCTAACACGCTGATTTCACGCTAACTACTTCTCCCTTTTTCCAATGCCTCCAGCCGCTTATGCGTAATGATATGGCATATAAATATGCAAGCGATTTTTCGTCAGAGCTGAAATTTGACCCAAATAATATGTGCGATGCTTTTTGAGATGTGTTGGTGGAGATTATAGTGAATCAATATGAAATCTTGGTAATTATTTGGGAGGTCAATGACCACCGTTGCTTACATGCATCGTCTAATGTCTTCATTGAGGCTAGAATCAAACCTTTTTCTGCAAACAAAAATATATACTTTTTGAGCAATCGATTATTAGTATATATACTGGGTGATCATTCTACCACCCAATCTGCAAAAATTGACATATTTTCAACCATCATACAAAAATCCGTTGCTCTGAATCCATATCGCTGAGGTTATGGAAATATCAAATACATGAAACATATCTACGCCCGAACATCTGACCGTTATGATTTGGTGTCTATGATCTACTGATGCCCGTTTGCACAGGTTTCACTGGAGATAAAAGTGGAGCTTGAGATCTAGCTTTGGTTTGAATGGCTTAAGATCCACTTACATCTTATTGCTTAGTATCGTCATATTTCTTGTCTATTTGGTTCTTTCATCAAGGCTCCATTCAATGATGAAGTACAATCTTTGGGTGTACCAATCGCAGACAACGTTTGTCACAATATCAACATCTTTAGAGCTATTCAAGATCCTTGGCGCGGCGCAAAATGATCGAACAATAATCCCATCTTTCATGGAAATAACATTATCGTAGCAATAAATAATACCTGGAGTACCAATCTATTGGTCCACTTCCAATCAGTGCTCGAAAAATGACCAAATGAGAATCAAATCTTTTGAATTTTATATTTTTGACCTCACCTTTGAAATCAGTGACATAAAATTACCCTCAAATGGTATGGCGCATGCCACTATTTGTATTTTTTCCAATGAAAAAAAAAACAATATGACCACCAAGATGTCTAAACTTATTGGCCAAAATAATTTCGAATCCATTTGAATGTTTCTGATCACTCTAAATTACACGATTCATACCAAAAAATAGACTTTTAGTTGAAAATATGTTTGTTTTATCAGAAAATAATTGTTTTTTTTTAATGGCCGCCATCTTGGTTCCATAGGGCGGGGGAAGCAAGTGCTGCGGGTCAAATCGATCCATTGGATATAAACATCGTCTGTGCCAAGTGGCTTGCTTTCTTGATTTTTCGTCAGATTTTCTCAATTTTGAGGATGTACCGCTATGAAGTTCAGTGGGTTTTAGTGAAAAGTCTGGAAAAGTCAGTTCTTTTTGAAAATAGGTGTATCTCAAAGTTCCAATTTTATTCTGGATCTAAGTAATGTCAAATCCTTCAATCCTTACAACTTGCTCAATTTTGTCTAGGGCCTCATCTAATGTTTCCATATTGGGAAATTTTCGTGATCCATAAACAAGGTTCTTCATTATAACGAGACATTTTATGCATATTGCATCTAATCTGATAGAGTTAACTAAAATCAACTGGAAAAAACTGTCAAACTGTCAACATGCATCGGTCTAGTTGGGCCAGTTGTTGAATCAGCCACTTGTTCAAGTGAACAGAACAGGTTTTCTATTCACTTTACTGAACTACCCAATAAAGAGTCAAGCGTGTAAATACACACACCTCCAAATATCTTGGACTCCCATGATTTTTCCCCATTTTAAATGTATCGCTTTAAGCAACTTTGGGAACCACATATTCTAGGCTATGAAATTTTCAGTCGTCCTGCAATTTACAGGATCGGTATTTCTCTTTCGAATGAAGTTATATTTTTTTCCAAAACCACTTTGAAAAACCGGCAATAGTAGCTTTTTTTTTCTTTCGGAGGTCATATGGGCACAATGGTTTTTCAACAAAGAAAAAGTCTGAGCACCTGAACTGAAACAAAGAATAGAGTACTTATTTATGTCAACAGATTTTTAATATCTCTAGAAATGAGGAAAAAAACATAGGGGGTCCAAGACTTTTGAAGGTATTTACTCCATGCATTATTACGATTCTAATAAATCCAAAGTTGTGGTATGTTATTCTTCATACGTATTTCAAATAACCCTTTTTTTCTAATCTCATTCAAAAAATACATGAAATGACATATGTACTCGTATCTAGAAAGACATCACGACTGCATTGTTTTCATCCCAGAAACAATTTTTTTAATGCAGTCATATACGAATATTTGGATATGGCTATTTTTTTCAGATAACCGTAAAATAAACGACTATTACTTATATCTTTTATTATGTTGAAACACTCACTATTTGATTTTATGAGAGAACGATTTAAAAGTTCTCCATAACATCTAGAAGATACAACTTTTCCTTGATAAAATTCATTGTACAAATTCAAAAATTCTGTTTGTCATGCTGCGTCGTGTGCCCTTGTGTCCTTGTTGAGCGGTGGATATTACTCTCACCTACAACCTCATTATATTTTGGACATCAACTAGGACGCATAATATCCGTGAAGTTTAGTCATTTTTGAAGATAAATATAAAGTTTCAATCATGCCAGATCATGCCTAATAACGTAGGTATAACAGGCAATAAAGGGCATAGTAATACATATTAAAATCAGCAAACAGAGCAATGAAAGAAAATGGATTTAACAAACTAATCAACAAATTCTAGGACATATTTCCGTGACAGTCTTTTGAAAGATTGCAGGCTATCACAGTCTTTGATGGATTTTGGCAGTCTTTTATATTCCAGGAGCCCCCGGTAGAGTATTGAACCTGCCATATGACTAGAGTTGCATCTGTTGATTAAAATAAAATCAGACTTGTTACGTGTATTATAGCTATGTACATCAGTGAAAACTTTGGTTCGGTAACACACATATGACGGTGACATTCCATGTTTGATCTTAAAAATAAAAATGAACACATTATATAAAACTTTCTGATGAATTGACATGATATTTAATACCTCTAACATTATTCTGACAGGAGAATAACGGTTACATTTCAATATACAACGCATGGCTCGATTTTAAATTATTTGGAACTCATCCTTGACATATTTGGACAAATTATAAAATAGACTTGGACAAAATTTAAGATGTGGAGCTGCCAAAACATTATAAAGCAGTAGTTTGGTTTGCGTATATAGATTTTACCCCACTCTTCTAATAAAATTCACTTTTTTGTCAAACTTTTCATAATATAGTTCGCATGAGCACGGAAAGTCAAATTACTGTCCAAAATAACTCCCAAGTATTTGATCGCACTCGCGTGTTGTATCTGTACATTGTTTATCTTAATACAAAGGTTCTTGAGATCTAAACTGGACAACTTGGACTGTTTACAGAACACACAAAACTTTGACTTGTTCACATTGAGACTCAAATTATCTAGCAAATTATTATCACTTAGCCAGTTAGATAAATCACTCAGATTTCTATTTACCGATTCTTGCAACTCGTCCAGATTCGGCAGCATGGTACCAAAATGACGTAACCGCAGAAAAGCATTGAAGAAACAGTAGTTTGAAGTATTTTCACACTGGCTGCTTGGAAATCATTACACTGTGGAACAATCTGTAAAATAATTTCTTTTGACTTTGATTTTTGAGCTGATTTCGACGTAAATTGACTTACTTATTCCAAATTTGCGGTCAGTTTCTTGTTTTTTTCCATCACGTCAATTTCTTTCTTTGCAGTAGAGGTGCATGGAATAGAAAATCAACTATTTTTTGCATAGTTATCTTGCTAACTTCGCTACAAAAAATCTTGGTTAGGTTAGCGATGAATAGGGCGAGCGTTCTCGACTAGATTTGAAAGATATGAAGGCCGAAGGCGCGGTATCAAAGTAGATGATATGTCAGTATGATAGTGGACTATTGTTGGAGTATCAAGCCAAATGTCCACAGATTGGACACTCTGGAAAAAGCTGTAAGCGAAAAGGTCTACCATAAAATGTTTTTTTAATATTTATACATTTGAACAATTCAACTTATAAATAAAAATATTCTGTTAGTTTTAGTAAATTCTCAATTTATTATATTTGGTTTTCTCTTTACGTGATGCGATAGACGAAAACTGCCAAAATGTTTGTAATGAGAGGCCAAAAATTAGCCGGAAACATGTCACAGATCCAAGACAGTAAAATTGCAGTTCCACAATGTTATGGAATACAGTAAAAAATCTATCGATGCATGATTCAATTCTCCAGCATCATCGTAGTCTAAAAATAATTAAAATTTCCCAATCCCAGAGTTCCATCAAAATCCACCACCTTAATGGTATCTCATTGTTTTGATTAAGTGTTATTGGCGATAACATACCAAATCTTCAATTCCCATTGTAAAGATGTCATATCACGTCAATGGAGAATACAAACCAGTACATGTCTAATAGGACGTGTTTTTTTTCCACCAGATATTCACCAGGTGAAAACATGATGTCACTGAAGCGTCTTTTTATTCTTGGTGGAAATGTGATGGCCCACTTTTTTAGTTTTATGGAAGTCTAACGCCACCAAGTCCCACCACAAATTAGTTTTGTTATTTCATGTTGACACTCACGCTTGTGATAGTTTCACTTGAGTCTTGAATTTGAACAGATGAACAAGTGAGAAATGAAGTTTATACAGGGTGTAAGTAAATAGATACTAGAAACTTCGGAAAGTAGTTCTGCATGGAAATATATTTATCTAGCATACTGTCATTATATGACATATTATTTTTGCGAATGCTTCGTTTTTTCTTTTAAAAAACTGAAATCATTTCCCGTATGCGCGCCACTGATGAACATAGAATTTCTTATTCCATGTTAAAAAATGCTCAATAACTATCTCTCCAAACACACCAAATTTCATTAGCATATCTCCACCGGTGTCAGAGCAATCAATGAATCTTCAGTTTTTAGGAAAAACTTTAACACCCTGTATCCCAGGAAACGAATCATTCACGACATGTCTAAACTCAAACTCAAACTCAAATATGCTTTATTGTCGGAAGAACATAATCTTATTGACAAAGCTTCTGGCTAAAGTTAACATAACATAATGGTAGTAAAACATAATGCATTGATAACAAATAATTACATGGTTAATATAAGGGTTAAAAAAAATACAAGGAAAAAAAAAAAACAAACAAAACAACAAATTCACCACACAGATAAAATGTAACATAACATATCAGAGAAGCATTAACATTAAGGATCAAATTTGTCTTCTAGGAACTCCGCGATACTATAATATGGCCTCGTGAGTAGAAATATTTTGACTTTCTTACTAAACATTCTGCAGTCCCTAGTTTCTCGTAAATATATTGGCAAATGATTGAATAAACGGCGGCCTCCATAGACTACTGCGTCCTTAATCAGCGTGCTAGTAGGAATGGGTAATCTTAATTTCTTGATATGCCTTGTTTCACGTTCCGACCTTTTATGAATGACTCCTTGGAATTTTTTATGGATCAGACAGACAGTTTCCAATATATAAAGACAAAACATCGTGAGTATCCTCCGATTTCTGAATAATGGTTTACAACTTTCTCTTGGCTTCGCTCCACATATATATCGTAAGGCTTTTTTTTGCAACATGAAGAGACTATTGTCTATATAGCAAACTAACATTATTTTTTTATGCAGAATTACCTCCCGAAGTTTATCGCACTCATTCACAAAGACCCTGTATCAATGTTGATACCTATCTGTCAAATCCAATATTATAGATATCTAAACTGCGTGTTTCATCTATTCACTTTGAACAATTTTTGATGACAGCACAAGTCAGAAAAACGGTCCGATACTATCACGCAAAAATTTTTGCGCAAGCTTAGCTCAAGCACTCTCAGTCCTGCAATTTTCAAACCTCTCAATTGGAAGCCACGTTGACTAAGCTTACCCGGAACTCAAAGTTCTGGAGCTTTGGTGGGGGGTTTATTTAAAGTGGGCGCCAGAGATTCGTGCAGGTGAATCCCAACCTTCGAGGTCTTCTCGATTCCAATTGAGTTTATGCAACAATTAACGAAAGAAAGTACGTAGCTGCCTTACTTACCGCCGACAAAACCAGGGATCAGGACTACCAACTCTCAAATCAATCCAGTTAACTCCCAAGACATTCGCATATATTAAAATTATTTAAATCCATGTACAAGAAATCAGTAAATAATAAAACTTGTATTTTCCAAAAACTCAGTTCAACTATATGTGCAATTTATGTATCAAGAAAAAAAAAAAACGTTCAGTACAAGACCGCTCATTAATAATTAAAAACGCTTTAACCTTAATAACGTTATTCTATCAAATTTTATAATCCAAACAAGCGAGCAGTTGAACCGATTAACTTATAAAAAGATCACTCACAAACTGAGTTGCCGCTATGTGACGTCACAACGCTTCACAAAAGTATTCATAAAAAAAAAATAGATAAATCCCGACTGACCGTAACACTGACGTGAATAAAACAATATATAGATACGGCTCACCGCAACAGCTTGCTAGGTTCTCAAGTCCAACAAAACCAAACCAAACCCCAAAACAGTCCGTGTAGGCTGTACTGTACCAGTTCCCCAAGCAGATGAACGATCTTGACCGGTTTTCTTTATTCAAGCTTCACTCAAAGTAGTCAACAACTTCTCAACACTTGGTAATTAATCCCATTCTCAAATTAGGCAATTAGGGTGGAGTGGATCAATTTTGGTCGTGGTAGGGAAGAAAACACCCTTAACGTGGTACATCAGTGGGAGATGGTCATCGTCCTAGGTCTGAATGCGTACAAACGTTGAAGAAAAAATGCTCAACTCAATGAAAGAAAAACGAGTTACCTGAATGGACTATCTTCGGGTTACTTATTTTCTACCCCATGGATCTAACACATGGAGATGCGAATGTCTTCCAACCTCCAACCGTTCGCTACCAAGGTCGAGTTCGAAAAGAAAGATACGTTTAATGAAAACTGACATCAGACATCAGCGACGTACAAGACTTTTAACCAGTGCGCTGTTGCCAGTAAATCAAACGACTACAGGGGAGATCGAAAAAGTAACATACCACGTTAATGTTGATTAATAGTAATGGAACGCTTTTGGCCCGTGATAATACACTCGTATGTACAGTATTCAAAAAGATATTCTATCATTTGCTATTTTGATTCACCAGAGCGTATTTCCCATGTTGATTGTAGTGGATATGTTGTTTCCACTAACAAGAGGCAAATACTCACGTGACAGGATCAGCTGATGCAACAGTGAATTTTTGGTGAAAATCAACATAAAATTTTGGTGGAACAAGAAGCACGCCCTTATAGGTGATTTGAGAATCGGATATGTTGTAGGAATACAAAAGAACTTTTGTTTATCATATCAAGGCTTTATCCATCGACACGCAACATCCAGAATACAGTGATAGTGATGACGTTCAAGGTTATGAATCCCAAGTCACCTGAATCAAGTCGTTAGTTCAGACAACTTCTTATATCGGAATATTCATGTTTATCATTGTAGTACCGTTAATAGAGGAACCCTAAAGCTCACAAATGCCACAAATATGTCAACAAATACAGTATAATATCATTCAAATAAAAAGTAGGGGACAATAATCATTTTTGGTCAGGATCCTGCGTTCATCCTAACACCAATATTTAGATTATACATTTTCACAACTGCTAGGTCCTAGTATATCCGTAGCATATTTTGTTCACTTGAAATCTTACTCTCCAAATAGTCTGATCGGCACTGGAGTATGCAAGTTTTTATTTTATCTTCATCGACATCATCAGCAAAAAAAAATGGAATTGACCAACATTGCTGTAATGATGGAATTGATAGATTTGTCGAATCTAAATCCACGATATTCCGTTAAGATTGGAAAATGAAATCTGACAAGATGTAACCAGTATAAGTTAGATAACTATTACTTGATAGCTTTGGATCCGGGATTTGAATTCTATATTTTTTCACGAGATATCGTAATGTTGTCGGCCAGAGTACATGGAATGGACAAATCTTTCAACATACACCTGTTACATAGCTTGAATTGCTACTCCCAACAGTGACTGATTTTATTGTTTTTTATGATAATTGCATTGGACATTAGGTATTGTATAGAATTACCAATTTAGTCATAATCAGAGATCTTATGATATTACGTTTTGTTACTGGATGAACATTGTAAGGTCACATGTCAAGCAAGAATCATTGTTTGACTCTCAAGTAACATTTGAGTCAAATTGTGTCCAGAGATATTCAGTTATTTGAGTCTGAGCTGACCAGATCCTGTTAACAAACCACATCACACTAACTTGAACATCATTTCCTGACAAACATTCCATAATTTTTCTATAATTTCTCACGACACGATTTCACTTTCCTCAAGTGTCTAGTGTGAGTACACCATTAGTGTAGAGATTAAACGATAAGATGACATTGCTTATACAATGCAGTTTAGACAAACATTTCAATCCTATATACCGAGATTTTGAAGAGAAATCGAATATGATGATCGTGTGAAGAAATGTGATCATGATCTGGATGTGTACGTTTTCTTCTGAGCATAAATAATCAGGGAATTGATTTTTCTAGTGTATGTATTTCATGCAGTGAGTTATCAAGGTATCATTCAATAGTAAACATATCTATTGAGTGAAACTTTGCCCTAAGCAAATAAGTCAGCCAAATAGTGAAAGTCATGTCATTTTGTCAGCCAACTATCGGTGCTCACATAATGATCACGCAATTCCCTACAAAATACCATTGCAATATATTGATATTTATTCAAGCTCCCTTGGGTCCTCTGAAAAATAATGTACATAGTTCATACGGATCAAGCACTGTTCGCTGGTAGTGTAGTGGATTTTTTTTATATTATACAGCAACCAGAAATCTCACATGATGAAAATATATTGATTTGTTTACATCCGATGTCTGATAATACAGACAATAAAACTTCAAGCGGTCAATTGGAAGTGATTGATGTATTTTTGTCGCCGCTCACTTTTGACTGATTGATATTCATTCATCAGTCTGATGTTTCATTACGTTGTTGTTCGTCTTGTGCGTGTTTCGTTATTCCCTCAGGTTACCCACTCACAGTATCTGTTTTTGACCAATAATTGTGTCTAAACCGCTATAAAATCGGTAAGCCATTTAATAATCAAGTCCCGCTCCATGTTGACTGGTTATTGAGCCGTTTATCTGACACGAACTAGGAACTGAAAAATCATTTATGTTGGTTTGTGCAGCTCCAAGGACCAGGAATATCTTCAAGGACGAAAAATTCCGACCAAATCAAAAGCGCAGGGTCCACGGGAGGCAAACATTTCCTGGGGTGCCCAGAAATCGCTAAAATCGTTAGAAAAGCAATAAGGTCGTGCAGTTTCTTGTGATCAATACATTTATGTTTAGGAATCTATAAATCAAGGCCAGCGATGCCCATATTAATGTCTTTGTATTCTATTATGAACTGATTTGTATAACTGTATTCTCAATTCTCGGAGCAAATAATCAAATGTTGAACTAGACACGGGAATTGGAATCAAACCCAGGTCAACTTGAAGATTGAAAGTTGACGAGCAAATCGTTGAAGTTTGATTTTACATGATCTATACTATCTATACAAATTTCGAACGTCTGTAAAATTCACAGTATTGAATGTTTTCCTTCTTCTACAAAGTTTCTGAGTGTATAAAGCGTTCAGAGCCCATTAAATTTTCAATTTGATCCCCAAATAAAACTACTAGTATTTTTGTTTTGTTTTGAAAAGACCAGTATAGTGAAAAACTTGTTCTCACAAGATATAATTTGAGCCAATAAATTTTTATTTGTGATATTTTTTTTCTAAAAAAAAAAAGTCCATGGTCGGTTCATTTAGCTATTAACACCATGAACACATGTTGACAGTAATAAGAATAAACACTAAATGGTTTCATATCAATTGAAAAGACAATGAAATACAAAAATCCATCCATGAGATCAATGAAGCCACCGATTTGTAGAAAGTGACGAGATCCGTCATTCAACATCGCAAATAGTGCAGAATTAACATAGATACGATGAATTTTGGCATATCAAATGGAATGGGATGTTTGCTGTGCTAAAACTTATTCGATCAACTGGTAAAATGTTGATAGATTTTAGTATGGGTCTGTATAAAATAGCAACCTATAACATATTTATATAAAATGAACCCAAGTTTTAATGAGAGCAAACTTTTCAATCCCAGCGTATTGGTTGGCATCATAAATATATTTCTATGAAACCCGGAATTTTATATTTTTTGTATCTTCTTTGCATGTTTTGAAAATAGATGTGTATCTCACCATCTACGGAACAATTATTTTTGGTTACTTGATCTACAGTTTTTCCGGAAATTACGTGTAGGTACAAAATCAATTGATGGCAGAATCCTGTCGTCAAAATCGGTTGATTGAAGTTTTGGTTTTTCCTTCATTTTTCAAAAACGTGCAAATCGATGTTGATAATTTTTGGTACCTTTAAGACCATGAAGTTACGTTTTATGTTGGTATAGCGACCAGTTGTGATTAACCGGAAGTGTTATAAAAGTGACGTCATTCGTATATCTTTTGATTTTTTTTTGGCATTGACTTTCTAATAATTCCGATGTTTCTCTCTAACAGTACAATGTATCATGGAGTTTTCCCTCTCTTGAAAAGATTCACTGGGATGAGTGGTAGTGCCAGCAAAAACTTTTCAATTAGGTTCACATACAGTGTGACCCATTTGTTTTGGGAACACCCTGATAAAAAGTTTATTTCTTAACCGATTTGGTTCGTTTTTTTTTTGGATTGTAGAGCTCGAAAAATTGTATATTCTTGGCAAAAAGTGACCTTCACCATTTTGACTTCAAGGCCTACTATGTTAGTTTTTAAATTCATTTTCCATATTAGCGATTTTTTTAGAAAAAATCTGTGTGCGCCACTGGATTCAGCATCCTTTAAAACGGGTCTATACAAATTTTCAACCGAAAATATCAAGTTGAAAAAAATTAAAAATTCGCACTTTAACAATCTTTGATTCTATCAAAAGAAATGATAAATGCATTGAAGTTGATGGTGGTTTGATAAAAGTTACAAATTTTTAGTTTTATGTCATTTTTATTTGTTTTGATAGAATCAAAGATTGTTAAAGTGCGAATTTTTAATTTTTTTCAACTTGATATTTTCGGTTGAAAATTTGTATAGACCCGTTTTGAAGGATGTTGAATCCAGTGGCGCACACAGATTTTTTCTAAAAAAATCGCTAATATGGTTTCCTGAAATTTTGCTCTTAAAAACTAACATAGTAGGCCTTGAAGTCAAAATGGCGAAAGTCACTTTTTGCCAAGAATATACAATTTTTTGAGCTCTAAAATCCAAAAAAAAACGAACCAAATCGGTTAAGAAATAAACTTTTTATCAGGGTGTTCCCAAAACAAATGGGTCACACTGTATATTTTATGAGTGATTTGTTTTTCTTCCAGCATAACCACTTGACTTCTCCCAGCAAGATTTTTCAAAAGAGCAAATAACTTTCTTGTACACTGCGGTATTAGATAAAGACATCTGGATTTTCAGAACAACAGCATATGACGTCATATAATATGTATTTAGATTTTTCAGGGAAATGACCTTCTCATAATTCAGATGTCTTTATCAGTGTATAGGAAAGCTTTTTGCTTTCTTTAAAAATTGTGCTCGGATAAGTGGTTATGGTTAAAAATAATTTAAAAATAATTTGATGATGAAATATCTGTGTGTGTACAGAGTCATTCCGTATATATTGACTCATATGGTAGCGGCGTTTTCCATGGAGATATGAAAATTTTGTGAATATGAAAGTTTCAAATATTCATCTGAATTTTTGAAAAATGTTATAAATAATACTAGACCTTCGGAATTTTCCACAAGTAGCAATTTTTTCAATTAATCCCTGTATGTTATCATGTATTATGAAAGAGCTTATTTTTTTATTTCAAAAATACCTACACAGGGTCCTGCAATAGTGCGTCAGGCATCCATAGCTCGTATACCATCCAGGTTAGGAATTTCGTTCATGCAAAGACCTATACTGAGTGGTTGAAGAAAAATTGACGACTTTGTTTTTTAATGCGACACCCTGTATTTTTTTGAATATGAACATTTATTTCGGTGTTCTTACCTATGTCCGAAATTTTCATCTGACTTGCTTTGATAGTTTTCGAGAAAAAGACAAAAAAACAAATAAAACGTTTTGCAACCTTTCAAAAAATAATTTGAACGATCTTGGGTATGTTTTTTTTCAGCTTCGCTGTGGCAATTCCAATACAGTTACTCCGGAGATACTCCAATATCAAATGGTTTTCTTGTATTTTGTACAGGGTGTTCAAAATTTGATTTCTAAGCAGTTTTTCCCAAGATTTTGAAATGGTACACCTTGTATATTATGTCACAGTTCAATGCAGAATGAAGGTACAAACACTTTTTGAATTCACAAGTTTATTCAAATTCTAAACCGTTAAAAACATATTCACCAAAAATCATAAATATGTCAATATTTTTCAATAAAATAGTATAGTTAGTATATAAACAAAATAGCTACGATGGAAAATCAAGCGGTTCATTAAATAAAAAAATTTTGCCAAAACAAAAATATCTTAAAAGATGTCTATTGGATAATATCTACGCAAATCGCTGGATTGGAAGAGGAGGACCAGTTAGATGGCCGGCAAAGTCGCCCGATTTCACGAAGCTTGACTTTCATTTCTGCAAAAATACATTCCTTTATTTAATCAACAGCTTGATTTTTCATCGTGGCTATTTAGTGTAGATACTTACTATACTATTTTATTGATAAAAATTGACATAGGTATTTATGATTTTTGGTGAATATTTTTTTAACGGTTCAGAATTTGAATAAACTTGTAGATACAAAAAGTGTCCGTACCTACATTCTGCATTGAACGGTGAAATGATATACAGGGTGTAACATTTTAACATCTTGGGAAAACTGCTTTGAAAGTTGTCACATTCGGAATCAAATTTTGGACACCCTGTACAAAATAGAAGAAAACCATTTGATGTTGGAGTATCTTCAGACTCACTGTATCGGAATTGTCATTGCGGAGCTGGAAAAAAACAGACCCATGACCATCTTTAAAATTATTTTTTGAAAGGTTGCGAAACGAATTTTTTTGTTTTTTAGTTTTTTTCTCGAAAACTATCAAAGCAAATCGATGAAAGTTTTGGACCTGAGAAAGAACACAAAAAAATACAAGGTGTCCTATTAAAAAAAAAATAAAAATGTCGTCAATTTTTTTTGGACCACTCTGTATTTGCGAAAATATGTTCCTGAAATACACTCATATGAATAGTATACGTCTGCCCATGAACGAAATTCGTATCCTGAATGGTATACGAGCTATGGATGCCTGACGAACTATTGCAGGGCCCTGTATAGTTTGACACCTTTCTGAAGAGTCGTTCAGGAAATATTCAAGTTTAAATATTTGTAAAAATTAGTTCATAATTAGTCCCGGTTGCCATGGATGAAGTTGCACACATTGATTTACTCGTGAATATTTGGAATAACATCCAGAAGATAAAGTTATTTGGCATTCATTTCTATTGAATCGATGTATATAATATCAATTCTATCATTTTTCCCATCGCAACAGCGATGTGAATTTCAATTTTCAAACATATTTAAATTCAAATATTTCCTGAACGTCTTATCACAAAGGTATCAAACTATATATTTTTGGAATCAGGAAAATAAGCTTTTCCAGAATATGTATATGATAATATACAGGGTGTTCAATTGAGAAACATGCTACTTGTGGACAAATAATATGGACATTCCTTGTTTTTTTTTTGATAACATTTTTGAAATGTTCATATGAATATCTAGAACTTTCATATTTTTAAGATTTTCATCGCTAGCATATGGGTCAATATACAGTATGTCCACGGATAGACTTTCCTATAGGTATAATCGACCAATTATTTCTTTTTTTGACCAAAAGTCACTCTTCATACAAAGTTCTGATTGTTTTTGAATGTCTTATGCCATACTTTCAATTTGGAAATATTATTATAAGGTGAAGTTGGGTGAGTGGGACCCCAATTTACATCTTTTTAAATTCAACACTTCATAGCTCTTCTGGAGTAAGTATGCCACCCCTACTTAGTTCCCATATAGATAGTACAAGTACAATGCCTGGGTAACTGAGCCATAGTTTGATATGGGTTCTTTGATACGCTCTTTGAATGACAAAGAAGTATCAAATCGTTTTGTAATTATGAGGTTAAACGTAAAACTACACATATTTCTTTGAAAACAGGAACTTTTATTTGAGAGGTTTTTTACAAAACAACGTTTTCTAACATAGGTAAATACTTAGCTAAGTAGTTAGGGAATGTCCTCTTCTATAGTCACTGCTTTGAATGAGCTTATTCGAAGCCGGAATTTTAAAAACACCCCTGTTGTTTATTGGTGTAGGTGCCGGCATAACTTTTATAATCTCTTTCAATTCATATGTTAGTATATCATCCTTTATTGGCCATTTCCATTCATCAACCTTTCCACTTTTTTTCCATGTGTTTAACTTTAACTAGTTCAGGGTTTTCGTCAGTTATTTCAATGACTTGACTAGGGTTATATTCGAATTCATAAGACACTATTACATAGTCATCAATTAAAACTTTCACTGTCGAATCTTCTTTATCTCCTAATTCATCTGAATCGCTTTCTGCTTCGTGGATTGATATGTCGCTTTCGCTTTCAGATGATGATGTCAGTAAAGATCTCTTTTTCTTCTTGATTTTGGCTGCTTCCAGCTCTTATTGTTTCTGTTTCTTTTCTAGCATATTTCTTTTCTTTGCTTCGTTCACTTCCAAAGCCTTTCTATTTGCTTCTTCGTCTCCTTTTCGTTTTTCCAAGTAATCCTGTGCTGTTATAATTTCAGCATTGAAGCAGATTCTTTTCCGAATTTATGAACGATAGAAGTATTTTTTCAAAAGAATTTTGAGGATTATAATCGGGAACCACTTTTTGAGTCGTATCTCCTAAATCTTGAAAATCGAGCTTTTCCTTAGAATTTATAGCGGTGGAATTTTCAAATAATGTACCAAGAGGAACAGTGCGGCTCTAAAAGGTTCCCCTCCCTTTTTTTTTTAATGTATGCACCAAAAATTTTGAAACTTGGCATACTTTAATTGCTGTCGAAATACTACTTTTTGATGTTACTGACGTACTTTTAGTATTCAAGATGGCGGCTGGGCGCCATTTTGAAACATTTTTAAAAAGGGGGTTCGTGTGAAACATCATTCGAAAGATCTTATCGAGTAGATCATTGTGTGAAAATTCTATAGAAACATAGAATGCATACTTCAATTTTATTGTGAAAAATGTTGAAAATGTCCTCCGTTGACCCCCACACAATAAAATAATCTGTTCGAGAACTCCTGATGGACTTTTTCGAAAGTATCGACATTGATATTTTGACAAAAAGCAGTAATTATTTGCTGTAAATCTAAAAAAGAGTCTGACTGTGTTGCATGTACTTTCTGTTTTAAATATCCCCATGAAAAAAAGTCCAATGGTGTTAAATCGGGCGACCTGGCAGGCCATTCGGTAGGACCCCGGCGACCAATCCAACGATTGGGGTAAGTTATGTCCAAATACTGGCTTACATTTCTGCTGAAATGGGGAGGCGCGCCATCCTGTTGAAAAATTGGTGCAATGCCAAATTCGTCGGGATAATTCTGCCGTATTTGTACAATCAAAGGCTCTATTGTAGTTTCTAACAAGTTCAAATACAGGTCTCCTGTCAAATTTTCATCAATGAAAACATGACCAACAATATGGTTCCCCAATATGCTAGCCCATACGTTAACCCTTTCGGGATATTGCGTGTGGGTTTTCCTAAAAACATGCGGATTTACGTCACTCCAATAACGAACATGTGTGCCTGTGTACACGGCCATTTAAAAAGAAAGTACACTTGTCACTAAAACCAATATTTTGAACGTATCTCGGTTCTCGGCCTATTTTTTCGGTCATAATTTCGCAAAATTCCACACGTCTGTCAGAATCATCTTCAATCAACTGGTGCACCATTTGAAATTTACAAAGATAAAATTTCTGTTTTTTCAGCAATCGTTTTACAGAAGCAGACGAAGTATCACAGATGTATGCAACCTGAGAAGTCGACTGTTCAGGATTTACCACCATCTTATCAATGATTGCTATTTGTTTATCTTCCGAAATAGATGGTCGCCCTTGATTCTTCAAGCTATGAACACTACCAGTCTCGATAAATTTCCGCACCAATTCGCGAAGATATTTCCTGCATATCGGACGGTCCGGGAAGCGCTCATTGAAGATTCTTTCCGTCTCATGGAAATTAGGATTTCCGCCATAAATAAAAATTGCTTCAATTTTTTCTGCGAGGAAACGCGACATAGGCATTTTTGTAACACTTCCTAATTAACATAATAATCAAACAACTGGCTCATAACGTTTCAAGATTTTCACATTTGGTTAAACTTTAGTGCTGTGGCGAGGTAGTGTGGAAACTGAATCTCCATCTCAATTTAGATTTAAGTAGGTATTATAATGCTAATAAATGCTCACCATTTTTTTTTATCATCTTGAAATTCTTCATCCGCTTAGTATCAGCATGCCTATTTGTTAATCTGTACTGTTTTGCTCAGGTTCGCCATCATTTTTCCGAAATCCGATGTGTCAGCTCGTTAAAAAATTGAAACTTTATGTAAACGACATTTTTAAAAACTAAAAGTTTGGCAGGCGGTCATCTCCGCACGTATGCGTTTAATCCTATGAAATTTTCACACAATAATCTAGGTACTCGATAGGACCTTTCGAATGATGTGTAACACGACTCCCCTTTCCGTTTGAAAAATGTTTCAAAATGGCGCCCAGCCGCCATCTTGAAAACTAAAAGTACGTCAGTAACATCAAAAAGTAGTATTTCGACTGCCATTAAAGTATGCCAAGTTTCAAAATTTTTGGAGCACACATTAAAAAAAAAGGGGGGACCTTTTAGAGCCGCACCGTATATATTCTACTTGATATATAAAATACTCACTATATTTATATGAAGTGTGGTAAGTGGGCCACTGTGACCCAGTAACCACAAAGGGTATGGCCCATTTTCCCCAAACACTTGAATTTACGGGAAAACTGGACCACCCCACATCTAACCCACAAATACAGTTATTATTAAAATTTAACTCACGTATATATGAATTTGAAGTGTAAACTTACCTCCAAACAATAAATGCAACCACTGCATTATTTGATTCACTTTTTTACAGATTTTTCTCGATTCACTTAAAGCTTGTTGCCGCGGTCCGAATCAGCTGTTTCAATTTGACACTTAAAAATTCTGACAATAAGATAAGGGTTACCAACTATAGTAATTGTTTTGGGCAGTACTGATCTAAAACTGTTGCCAACAGGGTAATTTGAACTTGAAAAGTGATTCCTTTTTTGAAAAAAGCGGTATGGCCCACATTCCCCGGTGGCCCTTAACCAACCACCTTATATTAACAAGAAAACGTGGAATACTTTTGAGAGTAAACTACATATTTTGCGTTTTGGAGCAAAGTGGTAACTAAAAAAAGATTTCAAATCATATCTGAAGACTATTCCGAAAATTTCAACTCAGTATTCCAAATTTATTTTTGTTTGTATATACAGTGTTGTAGTATAACATACCCGGGTTCGTTCAACAAAGTTGAATGAGGTAAGTTTTATGACGTTCATGACGAATACCTACGTTGGACCTACGTTGTGATGACTCCACCTTCCAAAAATTTACTTACCTCGAATGCGCCCGACAAAACAATAATTTGGGAAATTTGAGGATATTGGGATGTTAATTAAAACGCAACGTTCGTAATACACCTACTTTATTACAAATGTGAATGAAAAATAGTGAAAAATAGTGCGGTACTCAGCCTGGAATTCATGTGGGGAAAGAGCACGGCAGAGTAACCCACAATCGCAATTCCAAAAACCGAACCATGCTGTACAACTGTTTTGTATTTTTTTACAATCAATAAATTACTGTTTTTCCGTGTCGAAATTGCAGTTCCACATTTCAAAAACACAACCTACAAGCAAAACTGAAGAGTTGTTTGTTACTGATCCTTTATAGACTTCTGAGGTCCCTGGGGTGCGGAAAACTACTCAGCCACTGTGTGGGTCTTAGGAAGAATATCTCTAACTTTTGTTTACTTGTTTGTTAGGATATTCATCCGTCACGGTGTATAGGAAAATGTTAGTAGATTCACCAAGGCTCACACATACCCTCAATCATACTATAACTACAATCCCAGCACGGAAACTTAAGTAATTATTGAGTTTTTCTAACTGACGACCATCTTTGACCCGTAGTCGTATACAGCATTAAACGGTTTCTTTTAAACACTCACATGTTATTCAAAACAAGACAAATTGTACCACAGAATAAATGAAATATAAGGACAATCTTCAAGACATATAGTATTAATATGGAGTTCGTTTTACTGACCTGTGATAACACGTTATATCACAGTTTTTCACAGCCCTTTCAACGCCCCTATCATACATCCTCTCTCGCTGACCGGTACACTCGTACTCCTCCTGCGCGCGAATCACGTGACAGGAAATCGATACATTGATGATGCGCGTGGATAATATAGTATGTTCGCAAAGTATTTGCATATCAGCGTAATATAGGTCGTTCATTTGGTATATGGGTTAACGACTATATTTGACTGATTTTAACTGACAGTGTGATTGATGATAATTAGAGAGGACGGTACTCCTCAGATCGCCCCTTTGGAAGATTTTCGACAGAACGGAACTAAGGAGAGAGACAATCTTCCAACATTTCAACTAACTAGAAAATAACACCAAAATTCACAACATTTTTTTCATTTAAAAAACTTACTCTTAACAAAACTTACAGCTAATTACCTAGAATAATATCCCATTTTCAAAGTGAACAAAATACAATAACACTTGATTATACAAATAAACAAAGTAACACTCGGACTTATGGATCGGAACGATAATAGAATTTCAGCTGATTCGATGGTTACGTGTGGTAGGAAGATGACGAACTACTACAGAGGTTTCCGGTCTAGGATCAGGAGTGTAATTGCTGAAGGAGTTCCGTGAGTGTTTGCCGAAGATAGAGACCTTCCTTTCTAAAAATTCCAAGGCCAAAGGCAAGGTACGTTCGGAAACAGTAGCCCATAACGACTGCACAGGTACTGGTAACTGCCTCATAACTTACGAAATGATATGTGCATCGGGTATTTGGGGTGAAAATAGTCGGTAAGACCTAACTTGCCTTAAGAAAAACTCGGTTAACGTGAGCTTTTTGCCTGATAAGTACTTTAAACTACTTAGACGCACGCGCTCTGAATATTGCCTGTCCTCAGACCAAAAAAATGTCAGAAAGTCCCGTTTGAAATGTTCCAACGTGCTCCAAACCACCTCTGTCATATCTCTCCACTCCGAAGCTGGGCCGGACAAACAATCCTTCGCGATGTCCAAAGACTGTTTAGGTGAAGCCCCTACAGCCTTCATAAACCGATCCAAACGCTGTAGAAATAACACGGGATTCTGTGACTCCGATGAACAAAAATTTGGTTTTTCGACAGATGAATTTCGGAAAGATTGCGCAGTTAGAGCTAATGCCACGGTTCTCCATTACGCCCCTGAACTTTCATTTCCCCTTAAGTTATGTGTTACATGATGGTCAGTGGCATTGGGTTATAAAGTAATGTTAATTGCGTCACTTACTGATGATGTCGATGCAGGTACCATAACAGGTCTTTCATGGTTACCATAAATCAATGGTGGTGCTGGGGTGACATTCTCGGGTGGCACTGGTGGCAGTCGCTCCAAGATACAGATGTAGCTCTGAAAAGACTCTGATTGATTTGGTTCTGCTTTCTGCTGTTACATGGAGTTGAACAGCAAGTCCGTCTGATGACGCAACAACTCTCCCAAGTCCTGGATCCCTAGATTGTTGTACGTCGGTGGTGGATGGGCCGTTGGTAGTGCTCCCTGGTCTTTGTTAACTTGGCTCACACATACCCTCAATCATACTATAACTACAATCCCAGCACGGAAACTTAAGTAATTATTGAGTTTTTCTAACTGACGTCCATCTTTGACCCGTAGTCGTATACAGCATTAAACAGTTTCTTTTAAACACTCACATGTTATTCAAAACAAGACAAATTGTACCACAGAATAAATGAAATATAAGGACAATCTTCAAGACATATAGTATTAATATAGAGTTCGTTTTACTGACCTGTGATAACACGTTATATCACAGTTTTTCACAGCCCTTTCAACGCCCCTATCATACATCCTCTCTCGCTGACCGGTACACTCGTACTCATCCTGCGCGCGAATCACGTGACAGGAAATCGATACAATGATGATGCGCGTGGATAATATAGTATGTTCCCAAAGTATTTGCATATCAGCGTAATATAGGTCGTTCATTTGGTATATGGGTTAACGACTATATTTGACTGATTTTAACTGACAGTGTGATTGATGATAATTAGAGAGGACGGTATTCCTCAGTGTGTCCCGAATTGACTCATGAATCAGTTTAAAATAGAAAAAAATTTTGAACTGAGATTTCATCCTCTTGGGTTTAGCTCCGCTTGAATAGAAACATACATGTCTTGGAAATTCCCCTAGTAGCTATTTTTCTCACCAGTTAAGTGCTTGCTCTGTCGGAGATACGACAAAATGTTATCGAAGAAAGTTGTTGAGAATCAAAAACTGAATAAGAATGCAAAATTTCGTAACCCTCTGCCTACTTTGATATTTTGTATTTTTCCATTCCAAGTTTTCAAAATAGCATGAACATAAATTTAATCCTAATATTTAAAGTTTGTTTGTGTTTTTTTTTTAATTTCAAAATCCGTTTTTTTAATTTGCAAAATTGCGTGATTCATCGTTCAAAGAGTTTTTGGTGATGAAATCTCATCTCTCCAATCTTAATATTTCCAAAAATCAAAGTAGGCGGGGGGTTTTGAAATTTTGCATTCCAACTCAGTTTTTTATTCTTAGCAACCTTGCTCAATAACATTTTATCGTATACCTCATAGCAGAAGCACTTGACTGGTGAGAAAAATAGCTTCTAGGCTAGTCACCAAGACATGCTTGATTTTTCGAAACTAAAATCCAAGCAGGGCTGAACCCCAGAAGATCAAATTTCATTCTAATTTTTTTTGCCTTTATCACCTATTCATGCGTTGTTCACACACTGTATACAGTATGTCCTCGGAAGCGGTCACCAAGAGGTGAAATGGAGCCAAAATTGAAAGATACGATAAAAAGTAATTCTTAGTAAAAAAAGTCTGCTTGCCAAAAAAATAGGAGCTACGATGAAAAAATTGATTTTCATTATACAGAATATATAAAAACATAAAATTAAACAAGAGCAAACAGTAGTTGTTTGGCGTTCGAACGCGAAATGATAAAAAATTTGCTCCAAATTTAGTCCCAACCCTGAATCCCAACTTAATGAAGAAAATTTGAATCTATGAAAATGTTTAAAAATTGAACAATTTTGCAAGTCCGCATTCTACCACTTGCATATTATGACTTTTATCCCTGTACCCACATAAACCTATTATTATTATTATTATTATTATCATCATATACAGGGTGTCCCTGAGTCAACTGTAGAACGCTCAACCACAAATTCCTTAATCAAAAATAAGGCGATCCAGATAAACAAACTTTAAAAAAAAACTTGGGTTTTCCTACATCTTTCAAAAACGTGCAAATCAACTTAGATAATTTTTGGTACCTAGTCTTGGACCATGAAGTTTCGTTTTTTGTTTATGTAGCGATCGGTTGTAATTTACCGGAAGTGTTATTGAGGTTAGGTCACATGTAGTTATTCTTTTTGATTTTTCTTGGAACTGACTTTTTGATCATTCAGATGCTTTTATCTAATAACGCAGTGTGTGGGAAGGTTTTCCCATTCTTCAAAAAATTTGCTGCGAAAAGTGGTTACGCTGAAAAAATAAATCAATAATAAGATATCTGTGCAGCTAATTGAAAAGAACTTTTTTCTGCCAAAATCACCCCTCTCAGCAAAATTTTTCAAGAAAAAGAAAAACTCCCCAATACATTGAACTTTCACATCAAAATATCTGAATCATCAAAAAGTCGATGCCAAAAAAATCAAAAGAAATAATTACAATATGACGTCACCTTCATTACACTTCCAATTAATTACAACCTGTGGCTATAGAAACAAAACGCGTAATTTCATGGTCCAAGACTAGGTACCAAAAATTATCAAAATCGATTTCACGTTTTTGAAAAATGTTGTAAAAACAAAAATATTTTTGAGTCTTTGACGCCCACTGTGGACTTAACGAAGCAATTTTGGAAATAGGTAAGTTTGCTTCTATCGTCTTATTTTTGTTCAAGGAAATTGTGGTTGAGCGTTTTATAGTCATTTCAGGGACACCCTGTATATTTACTCGTATTCAATCAGAAAAAACGAAGAAATAATAATAATATGATACAATGCTAAACCACTGATATGTATAATATCCATTATTTTAGACGGTGCCAAGAGTCGGTTAAAATCGTAGATTTCAAGGGAATAAAATATTCTGTTTTAGTTTAAGTACTGCGTTTACCGCATTTTTTTTTCGTAGAAGTACTATTTTGGACGTTTATTTGAAGGTGAAAAAAAAATCTAGAAAACCCGCTGCAGACTTAACGAAGCAGTTTTAGATATAGGTGAGTTGGCTTATATCGACCTATTTTGATGACGGGATTCTGCCATCAAACGTTGTACACGTATTTTACGGACACCCTGTATATCAATATCTTGAGCGAGGACAATATCCTCCAAGACGCGATACATTTGACACACTACATTAGAAGAAATCAAGGTTGTTATTTCCATTTTTTTTTCGATATTCTTCCACCTACTGTAGGCTAGACTTGTTGGTTGCATCCGTTTCATGAAATGGCTACAAGATATTTTTCACAAATTCATTACACAGCATAAGTTAAACTTGGGTAAACTCAATAACAATAGAAACTTTTTCTCAAAATTATTTCATCAGATTCATTATTTTTGCTCGTTTAATCCCCTTTGGGCTCCATTATTCCAGTTCTCAATAATGTTCAACGAACAGCTCCAGAATTCAAATGATGGAATTATTTTGCTCCATGCGGAAAGGTTTCTCTAGTTGTATGGAGTATTGATCGGCTCATTCTTCATAAGTGAAACTCACATTATACTAAATTGCAAATTAGTAACTCCCATCAAGCATTATACATATGATCTAAACCTCAATTATTATTAAAAATATCATTTTTTCCACTTGTTGACAAAATTTTCTCAACTATTGGAACTTGATTCAAACAAATCCTTGTCAACTTAAGAGTCAAGAATAATTCACACTTTTTCAAAAGGAATATTCGGACGAACTTTGCACTTGCAGATTGAACTTGTTTTGTACTTCACATTTTCAAAAATTGTTTACGAATCTGGATCTGCATTTTCTTGATAACACTTGACGTCATTCGTTCACCAGAAAGCGGCTACGAAGCTCATGATTCAATAAAATGACCTAAAAATACAAGATCTAGTCCTGCCAGTTAATCAATACTGGCACCGGCGATAGCCACTTGAAATTAATAATTTAAAGGTTGAATAAGGCATTGCTCTTTTGGACAAAAGGAAAGAATGATCTTTGTTTGTCAAGTTACTGCGATAATAATATATTCCACAACACGTGTGTATTTATTTACCACAAACGTCATTTTAATGGACTCCATTGACGTTATCAGATTATTAAATCGTGTCAAAACAAATAGAAACAGAAAATCGGTCAGCCTGATTGATACGTTTAACATCAATGATGTTTGCAAATATCGACTCGTTAAACCAGGAAGCATGGTTGAGAGTATACATCAAGATATAATGAATTGAGCGCGGACACAATCTTGATTTCTTGAAAATGATTTCACCCAATGGAACTTTTACTTCTCAGTAGAATAGAAGGATGATGTGCACTTGTGCCCTTGTTCAGTCAACCATTCTCCAATTATTATTACCACAAAGAAATCCAAAACCCAAAATATTCGATTTGAAAAAGTATATCAACCTATCTTTCCAATACATTTGGGTCAAATTCAGAAAATTGCAACATCAATCCACTCAGGAACTGCTCTTTGTATGTATAAGTCGTTCACAACAATTTTTAGTTGATAAGTGAGCGCGTAATTGTGGAAATTTTCTATGCAAAAAACTCAAAATTTTGATACTTCTTGGTCCCATTTTGAAAAATTGTACAAGAAACACAATAGGGGCTATTGATTTGAAGAAAGTCATAATACCTCTGTTTCGGAAAATGTTATTACATTTGGGTTATAATACTTGGCACTGGAATCTTCAAATCATCCTTTTCTCAAAAAGCTTCTCCGTGGATCGTACGAAAAAAAACTTCAAAGAATATTTGGAAACTGGACGTAGTATTCTACTGTCCTGTATTTAGATTTAACATTAAAAACAATGAGAGAACTGCTTGTGAATGAATTTGACGACGACCGTAGATGACCGAGCTCCGGAGATTAGCTAAGTGCTGGAGAAAGATCGGCCAGCGAACGGCAAAATATTGATTATTTTGATATGAACTTTGGCGAACATTTAGTATTTGTTGCTTTCAAACTGATGACAACATTTTGTCTACTCAGAAACTGTTTTATTGAGGCGTAAAGCTCTCGTGTCGAATAACGTGAATAACCCTGTATAATATGCTTTGCACAGAGAACCAAAAATATTTTTCCGAAAAATCCATTCCCGGCGCACCGGCGAAAACGTACAATATGCATCCGTTGTCATCCCCATTTTTTGTATCTAAGAAATTTTGTGACAACACAGACGAGGGGCAATTCTGCCTTCTTTGATTTGTTCCAGCATATTCAACCATTTCCGAATTGCAATATAAGTTGGAGCGTTGTGACTTATGCAGTACGGAACTGCTGAGATAAAAGTTTCATATAAGATAAAAACCTTCTGTTAATCCTATACGTAGGTATTAATGTTTTATTAATGGTGACAATTTATTGTTCTACGACGTGCACTCGAAAATTGAAACCCCCAACTGATTCTCTTCAGAGACAGTGACGGGGGTGAAATGTCATCACGCATACACCCTGTTCAAAACCAAGAGTTATCGAAAAAAACTACACGAGATCAAATAAAGGAGAACGATTGAAAAGTTGCGTGAAATGAACCAACACCTGTGACCAGCTCAATCGTTCCGATATGTCTGATCACGTGTAGTTTGCCTACCTCGATGATTCTTAGTTATGAACCAACTGTAATGAAATATCAAGTAAGGAGCATTCTTTCTTAACACAGCAAAAATCCTCTCAACTTCAACTTCTTGTATTTGGTGGTAAACAAAGAACTGTAAAAGTACTCTCTTTTTACTGTTCCCTCTATCCCACAAAGAATGGTCAATTTGCACCTTTTTTGGAAATATGAAAAATATAAGTATTATTAAGTACTAATGGCATTGATGTTCAAAAAATCAACCTTTGACCTCTATTAATGTAGTAATCACCGATTAAAGTGCGCCAATCAACATCCACTACGTCACAGAATACATTATCTTTCTCCGTCTGGCTCATTGTCTATAATAACTCTCTCTCTCTCGAGGGGGTAATATAGCGCCGCCCCGTCTTTGATCATACAGTGAAATTTGCGTTTTCTTTTTCATTTATTGAGTATATTTTTGGGTATTTTGCAAAAATTTTTTCGCTGATGAGTTTCAAAAACTATGTAGAATACGTATATAGAATTTCAAGTCAATTGAAAATGTATGCAAATTGACCATTTTCTTGAACAATATCGGATGATGGAAAGAATTAAAGTCAAATTTGGGCAGCTACATCGAAGTACTACAGCTATTCGAGTTACTAGAAACTCGATTATTCATGCTTCATCATTCATTATTGAGACAAAGGGAACCCACAATAGCGTCAGGTAGTGTCAGAGTAACAATAATTGGGCATTACAGTTACCTATAATACAAGGGACCAGATTATGAACGTTTACTGGGGACGTCCACTGAGTATAAAACCAAACTTGTGGGTTCTTAGAAATAGGGGTTTTTTCTTTTTTTATTTTTTAAATCGACAGGATTTTTAAAGGATCGTTTGAAAATTTGTAGCCGAAACAAAATTACATTTGTCACTTTTGTGGCAACAAGGATGGTTTTTTATTATTCATATAATAATCATCATATTTTGGTGAAAGTACAAATATTTTCTAGCTGACAAGTGGAAATTTTAAAATCAAAATTGTTTGTTTGGTTTGAATGGCCGTTTTTTTCATCCGTGCAAGTGATTTTGTACTTTCTATAAACACGAAAAGTGTGGCAAAATTGCTTATTTGTATAAAACGTTTTGTAAACTATCATAAAAAACATTTATTGCACAAAACCCACATGTGTGACGTGTGTGATCTCTTCGGTTTTATACTCAATGGATCTTCCCTCATTGATCCTGAGAAGATTAGCTAGTCAGCAATTTTTTTATTGGATAATGATATCTTCACTGGTAATGATGCGTGGGCGTCACCGTCAATATTTCCAGACTATAAAAATAGGTGAGATGAGTAGAAGCACTCCAATTTGAGAAGAAGGCTATTCCTATTTTGCACTGTGCGGAAGCAAAATGAAACAACATTGTATATGAGAAAATATTATACCTAGATCGCCTGATTCTTGGTCAAGTAATTTGTAATTTGAGGTTGTGTAGGGATGTTGAAACCACCGTATGTATTAATGAATACAAATGATTTTTCCATGTTTTTCCAAAAGTATTCAAGTAAAATAGTCTGGAAATGTCGAATAATTGAACATAATTATAATCAAAAAAAATCGCATAAAGTACCTACTTGTTCGCATCAGATCGCTAGCTACTGAATTTTGTAAAGATTTAATTGTATCGAATAGTATTTTCCAAACCGCAATCTGATTTTCATTCATTGATGAAAAGATAAGATTATCGAATAATATCAGAGATTTGATTGGTTGACACCCGCCTTACAAAATATCATTATTCTGGCAACGCTTCGCCGAATGACTTTATCCTCGTGTCATTTAGTGCCCCATTGAGACAGCGCTTGGAATACTAAGTTTGTATAAAACCCCACAAAAAAGTATTTGCAGCTATACAGGCTCGAGGCAAAAGTAAGTTAATCAACATGGATATAATAATAATAATAAAAAGTACACAGCTCAAGAAGTATTGGTATCCATTTTATATTGAACATAACTAGCCAAAACTTCTCCTGTCCAATTTTTGGTTGCTTGATTAGTTGAGTTTTTGAAATCTGAAACCTTGCCTGAAACATATATTTGATTTCCAAAAATTGCTCCGATTGATTGATTATTGATGATTTAGGAATTAACATCCTCAAAGTTTGGTTTTTTATTTTTGTCAACTAAGTTAATTGTTCATAGAACTTGATGAGTACCAATTATCCATTTGAAGGCTTGAACAAGTGAGTCAATCAACTGGCTCAAAAAATACTAGTCTTATGATTCTTGATAAAACAACACATTTGTCGGTTGCTAGTAGTTCGTCTGCCACATCTGTTTTGATACAGTACCCGACAATAGAAGACAGTGCATATCTGTGGATACTAGTGATACATACAATGTAGTGCTCATGGTATATAAGGCAAGAACATAGAATACAGGATACATATCTGGGTACTGATCAATATAAACACCGAAAATATCATTGTATCGAAATGAATCATATCAAATCATATCCTATGTAGAAAGCAGTTATTTCTTCAAATTTCCTAAATGTGACTGTTTCCATCACAATATTCTCACTCTACCACAAAATGGACGAAAATGGATTAACTTCACCGATTCCTTTGATAATAACCTCAGGTAGTGAGAAACACTACGAGAAAACTCCAAAGAAACGCAAAAAAAGTAATATCTCATCAAGAAACAGTCAAACATCGGGCGAGAGAAACTCCTCACCAGCAGCCAGTCCTTGTGATCCGGAGGGACCAAGCATTGCTGGTTCCAATATTCTGGAGCATCGTAAAAGAAGTGCGGTCGGTGGAAGTTTAAAGTACGAAATTGGTCGGGAGCGTTCTTCAATCATATCATTTCCCGTGAAATGGAGCTCCGTGCGAATAAAAGGGACAGGACGCGGTGAAACTACTATAGTGAAAGTGGAACCGTGTAACGGGATGCCTCTGGCTGTCGACTTTAATACGCAGTCAAGTCCGACAGAGGGTCAGAATAACATGAAGAATAATATTGGAAATGTAAGTGGATATTTGTTTATATACTTATCATCTCTAATGGTCTTCAAAGCATATGTTTTTGAATATACAGGGTGTCCGACACAGAGCTGGAGCATTCAGGAGAGCTCAAAATATTATGATTTAACACAAACTACCTCCCCAACAAACACTAAGCCGGCGGTTGAGTGGCAGCCGCTAAACAAAACTGGCGGCTGGGCGACGGTTCGGAGAGGCTTCAGCGGCAAACCCGCTATAATCATGCTATACAAAGATATGCATTTTTGAGCTTTCTGAACGGAGTTGGCACGAAGTCGGTTGCCCACCAGGCGCCTTCTTCAAGAGCGACATCCGTCGGCTACAAAACGCTGCCATCGACAACTCCGTGACTCTTTTGGGCGCTTGCGGATCGCCACCTATCCGCAAGCTAGTTTCGTTGTTTTCGATTTTCCCGCTTTTGTAAGTGGAAACCACACAAACCAGTTGTAGTTGAACCGTTGAACCAAGCCAAGCTGTTTTTGTTTTGGCGTCGGCCATTGCATCAGTCTAATTCTATTATTCCGATCAGTTATCGTTCGAGATGAAGACAGATTATTGGTTGTGTTGTGTGTTTTAAATTTGATTCAGTGATTGCTCCTGTAAGTTATATTTTGTTGAAAGAATCCGTTGTTTAGAGGTTATGATGGATAATTATAATCAAGAGGCGCAAGTAATAATTGATGGTTTGCATGATAACTTGAATAATAGTATAAATATCATTCCATAATTTCTAGATTCTAAAATTTGGTCGCATTATAATGTATAATGTATAACCATTTCAATCTATAACCATTGAAGATTGTATGTAGGTTCCAATCATGTTTGAAAATTGAAATTTATCAGGTAGCTTCTGGGCTTCAGTTATATACACATACAGTGGCGGGCATAAGTATGGAAAGGGCCTTAAATATGATAAAACCCTGATCCTGCATCAGTTAACAAAGAAGTGATGGTGCATTTGAAAACTTCAATCCATTTTTCAGTTTAGAGGTCCTGGCGATTTTTTTTCAAATTGTTCATTTCTCTTTTTTCTCGTGCAAAAAAGGCTACTTGAGTACCTTTTTTTTGTGTAACTTTTGATAAAAATGGCCAGCACCATTCAAGAGTGGGGCAAAAGTTATCTACTTCCTGAGAATTTTATAATAATTGAACAAAGAATAGTCTAGCTATAAAATTTTGAACTTGAACCAAAATGACCCATATCATGCAAAATGGGTCATTTTTGCCAAGTTGAACATTTTATTGCTAGATTATACTTTGTTGAAATTTTCAGAAAGTATATAACTTTTGTCCCTCTTTTGAATGGTGCTAGCAATTTTTATCAAAAGTTGCACAGAAAAAAATTAGAAACATAAATAGCCTTGTTTGGACGTGAAAAAGGGACACTAAACAATTTTTTGGAAAAATAGCCTTTTTTAGACGTGAAAATGGGACACTTGCAACGGTCCAGTTGTCGCGTTCAAAATAAAATTATTATTTATATAGTTACGAAAAGCCTTCGGCAATGTTGCCAGTGGAGTGAAGTTTTCTGGGTATTTTGACATTTAGGTTAGATGATGTTGTGCCAATGAATTTGTTTGGAAGTAGAATAAGTATTAAATTGTGACAGTCCGCCAAAAGTTAACCAATCACAAAGAATCAGTTTTTATTAAATCAAAATGTTATAAATTCGACGAAATGCGGAGATTTGGTCTTTTTCGTGTTATTTGTTAAATGTAAGCTGTTTATGTATCACTGACACCCTCGACTCGGCAAGGCGCCCAGAGGGGTAAGTTTCACCGAATCTCAATCTCTTAAAGATTCTAATTAGGATTTTCTTGATGTGTAGTTTTTGGTTAATAATTGGATTGAACCAAATCAATGTACTAATGGAATAAACGGGTACATGCTCGATTTGAGGTTAGAATCCGGTGTATGTTTACCTGATTGAAGCTTGGAGGTATACAAAGCCACCACACCACTCGAAAAGCAGCCCCAGATCATTGACTGGGAAAGGGCCAAGGCGGCCGAATCAATTGGAGTTAGCTGTGATTGGAGTACCACCTCAAATACCGCTTGAGGCCCACAGCAAGCAATACCTCACTGGCTACTGTTGTTATAATTCGCCACAGCAAGTACTCATTAAGTTTATAACTGGTTACATTATATCTTCATAATATCGTCATTTCGTCATAACGCAGGAACTACGTCTCATATCCCCCACTTAGTATTAATAGTAATTTTCCGTTGGCACAACATACTTAGTAATCTTAACATAAGTTCGTAGTATAGTAGTAATTCCTCAAAATTGTCAGTTTGTAGAATATTTCCAACCTTTCACTTTATTGAGTTACTTTTTAAAGTGTTTAATTTGTGCAAATAAGGCCCACATAACAAAAAAAAACAATGATACCAAGAGGTATCTGGGCAATAAAGGGGAGGAACTAAAATTTGTACTACTGTTATTTCACACCTGCCCTATGACCCATTGCACACTGAACAATTTTTTGAAAAAAATCGTCAGGACAGGTATACTGATAAGTGACCAATAGATTGAAGTTTCTAAATGTACCATCATTTCTTTGATAACTGATGCAGGATCAGAGTTTTTTCAAATTTAGGGACTTTTCCATACTTATGTCCGCCACTGTATATACTTGTGCTTATATCATTCCAGTAGAACAAAATTGATGAAATATTGTGATATCCATCAAATTGTTATTTTGTTATTTATTGATTTACAGCTTGACATGAGTTCTTCCATAAATACTGTTTTGTGTTGAGGGGTACCTTATCCGTTAATGTTATGTTTTTTTTATATAATTATCTAAACTTCCATTCTTCATAGGCGCCTTGAGGAGAAATGCACATTGCTCTACTAATGTGAAAATCGACCAACCTGTTCAAAAAGTGCTGGGGATAGAGAGGAAAGAAGGCCCCTCACCGTAGGGGTAAAAAATGAATAATTTGATTGAGAGGAAAAATTGGTCCACTATTCTACTGTGTTTATTTGTTGCTCATGTGTACCATATTATAGTGTAGTTGAATCTATAATTGTTTTAAGTTGAATTGTTGTTTCCAATGTTTGTTTTATATACTACAGAATTCTTATTTTTTATATTAAAATGTGTTCCTCAAAAGTTGTATTATTTAGAGGTATACAGGGTGATTCAGGAGGAAATGGAAATATTTTAAGGATATGTCCAGGAAGTCAAAATAAGCAAAATAAGCTAAAAAAAAAATAAATAAAAAAAAAAAAAAAATAAAAAATAAATAAATAAACTCGCTACTAGATCAATTTTTAAACGCGCAAATAAGTGTATCGAAGTGGGAGGTGATGTTTTCGAAAATTTATTATGAATTTATAATTATTTGTTTTGTTTTACTAGTTTTGTAATAATTTTGATTTAGTTTTTAAATTACAATTAATCAAAATATCTTTGAAACAAATAAAAATCGGACTTGAACATATGAGCTTATTTTGCTTATTTTGACTTCCTGGACATATCCTTGAAATATTTCCATTTCCTCCTGAATCACCCTGTATATGTATACATTAGTATTCCAGAAATTGATTTTGCACATGATATTTTGCATGATAATTGAGAAATCGTGCTTTAATCAGTATCTATTTTTCATATCCACGATTGCTAGGATTCTTGATTACTATAAAGATGGCAGTCCGGCAGCTTCAAATTCTGGATCTCGTAAGTACCTATTCATCAAAGCAACATCAGTCTGATATCAAAATCAATTGTATGCTACACCCTAAACCACACCTCTCTTCTCACTGATAGCCCTCTAGCGAGACGATGATTTCATATAGCTTCATTACCGCCTCGAAAGATGTAGTCTGGACACTAACTTTCCGCTAGTGAGCCGCCAGCGTATTACATAGGTGTTTCTACCCCTAAACGCTTTTCAAAAGAGAGAAAACACATCGGATATAAGCTAGCGGCCATAAGCCGGAATTCCGCGGGTAGGCGGAATAGTGACGGCATGCCGCCGGTCGGCCTACTGGCGCTCAAGCGGTCATGGGCGGATTGTATGCCGCGGCGCCCCTAGCATTCTAGCCGCCAGTGAACTTTATAAACGTAGCATACGTTTCGGCGGTGGCCCGCCAAGGTTGTGTTTGTTGGGTCTATACTAACTTGGACCGCATGAAGTTATACGCCTCACAAGTGAGGTTTGAAATTTATAAAAATATCAATATCTCTGATTTTCAAACTAGTCAAACTAGTAAGAGTTAATACAATGTGATCTTCTATATAACCTGCAAAAGAATCTATGAGTAAATCAGAAAACCTATCAATACCAAAATTTTCGCAAAAGATTCGGCTTTTGTCGTCAGTGGAATCTAAAAAAGGAACAATTGATTCAAATTCAAAAAACTGTTCCTCGTTTTTATGTGGTTTGTCGTCAGCAAAACTGGCTTTTTTGTGTTTATGGCACAAAATTTCACTTTTACTCACATTGAAGTGTATGATGTGCCATAAACACAAAAAAGTGAATTCTGCTGACAAACCACATAAAAACGAAAAATAATTTTTTGAATTTGAATACGCTAGGTTTCTGAGACGTCATGGCGTCAGCTGACAGACGGAAATATCCAAACAAACTTTTTTTCATTACCTTAAAAGCTGACTTTCCACTCGGCTAATCAACATATGCACTAACGGGACACACGATATATGTAATACTCCCAAAAATATAGTCCAAAGAAGTCCAAATTGAACACTGATTTCAAACTTACACAATACAGAATCAAATGTCATAAAAGCTTGTTTGGATACCAAATTCGGCCACGACCAATCATATGGTGCCTGTGACGTTTTCAAAAACGTCGCGTATTGATTGTTCCTTTTTAAGGTTTCACTGACGATGGAAGCAGATTCGCTTCTGGAACGTTTGGTATTGATAGGTTTTATCGTTTACTAATATATTCTTTTTCAGGTAATATAGAAGATCAGGTGTATTAACGATAGTTTGATTGTTTTTCTGATAAGGTGTGGCGAAATACCCAAAAAAATCTGGTAAACCATGGGTGCGCCACAAAACTACAGAGCATATTTAATCAATATCTCAGCTATACCTCAACTTAGAAACATCAAATTTCGCAGCCGCTGTTAAATAAGACAAAATTTTGCAACCTCTTGGCAGTCTTGAAAAATTGGAATCTTAATTTTTTGAAAAATTCAGTTGTGAAACATTCCATTCCCTTTTTTTTTAATTCTAACGTTGGCTGTGAAATCAAACGTCGTGTTCTACAATGAAGTGAAAAGTTGAAATAACAATTAATTCCTGGACAAACCAACAACTTGAACCATAGAAATAACATTCAATTTGAGCACTGAAACGTCACAAAACGTTCACCAAAATGCTGGTGGTTCCTACTGAGTGTGCATCTATCTGTAATCGGATTTCACAATTTGGCACGAGACGCAACTCACGAGTATTGCATTTTTCATTGATCCCATATGAGGTTTGGTGATCGTGGAAACTAAAGTTGTGAAACATGATTTTCTCTTCTGATCCATTCATCATTCGGATACTGATGATTTACAAAGTCTCTAAAGTAATATTGAAATGGGACATCGCACGCAGCTGTAGTGACACCTCGTCCTGTAGATCCGAGAAAGTCCATCATAAAATAGTGACTGATCCTTTATTATAATCTTGGCTATTTGGACAATACACAGCAGAAATTACTGTTCAATTGTCCACTTCTCGGATGGTCTATTTGGACGTTTGATTTCATAGCCAATCATTGCAGTTTTGATGATTTTCACCTGTCTTGAAATATTTATAGTTCCCAGTACAATGTGGTATTTTCGAAGTGATACATATAGTCGTGAAACTTTGTGAACTGCTTTCTTATGTCAAGTGTACTAACCCCTGAAAATAGTAACTTTGGGGGTGGCCATGTCTTCGCACACGCAACCTCTTAATTTTTATCACCTGACGATGTTACGAGGCGATATATATTTTGGTGGCCGGGTATATCATTCTTTCAGGAGCAATATAGAGAATAATTTTTGAAAAAAATCAGAATTGTATGTATTTAATTCCATAACCTCCAGATGTTTAACATATTGAGGATTTGGTGGCCATCAAACCATATGCGTGATTTTTGGTGGCCAAATATTTCCGTCAAAAATGATTCACTGTATTGTTTTTAAAAGAATGGTGAACTTGTCCACCAAAATATATATCGCCTCGTAATACCGTCTGTACGTAATTAGTACAGGCTATAAGTGTATCAAGAGCATTATCCAACAGTAAATGAAGTCTAATTGTAACCTGTTGGTGCCCTTGAAAATTGTTTGTTTTATTTCATAAGAAATTTTTATTTAGTTCTAAAAAGTGTTTCGTTTTCATCATGAACTCAAATATCTGAGAACACGTATTATTGTAATCGTCATATCAAAAATCGTCGAAAATTTCAACGTTGGTCATGAAATCAAACGTTCAACTTAAACATTTGATAAGTCATTTAATCAGTTTTTTTTTGCTTTGCATTGTCCAAATTTCCTGTTCGTTTTCTCACTCGATATTTCCAACGCGAGTTTATAATAAAAAAAAAAGGATTTATCGATCAGTATTTGATTGCTCGACTCATTTGGAGTTTCTTCGAAATACCCTCCTGGATCCACTTGCTGAGGTGCCAGTGGTGCCACTACATCTTAGACTGGGACATCATACACGATGGAACAACGGCTCATTATAACTTACGAGACCTTTTGAACCATCAGTATCCAAATCAAATAATGGATTTTAAAAGGAGATTGTTCTTCACAAGTTTGGACTCCACGATTACCAGATCTCAAATGGAGGTCTTCTTTTCTTCAGGGACCGGTAAATGAATCTGTGTATTTCTAAGTTGCGTCTCGATACAACTCTCAAGTCTCAGGCCGACTTGTGGAATCGGATTGGTTACAGAAAAATGCACCCTCATTAAAACAACCAGCATTTTGGTGATAATTTTGAACAATTTCTTCAACTTCTCAGTGCAAAATGCATGTTATTTTTTTGGTCCAAACTGGTAGTTTTTCTAATAAATAATTCTTATTTCAACTTTTCACCTCAATGTAGAGTCTGACGTTCAATTTCATAAGCAACGTTGGAACTTTCGACGATTTTTAATATGACAGCTTCAGATAATTGGATTTTTCATGAAGACGAGAAAGTTTTCCGACCAAGAGCAAGAAATGTGTTAGAACTAAATACATCATTGAATAAAACAAACGTTTTTCAAGTCCAACAACGGGTTAAAAAGTTCTGCCGTATTTTAGAGGAGCATCACACTCCGTCAACTATTCAGAGCGCCTCAATAAGAGTTCATTTTTTGTCAAATGATGCTCTTGGTACACCAACAACATGTACCAAATCTGAAGATTCTAAGTTGAGGTAAAACTAAGATATTGATTTTTCACGAAATTTGAAACCTCACTTGCACGGCCTATAGTTTCTTAGAGGTGCAACTTGGTATATAGGTAAGTTACATAAAATCATAAAACATATTTTGTTTTTCTCTAGATGCTCCTGCTCTGTGTCTGTGTCGGTTCTTATGCGGAATCACAAGACCAAATAATTAACGAAACTTGATCAAAATTAGAAAACTAATTTTTGTGTCTAGAAATGTTACAAACGATCATAGTTTTTCTAGGGCGCTTGAGTGAAGCGTGGATATATTTAGATAGATGATATGTCACAATAAGTGATGTGTCGTGTCGTGAAGCCGGTGACTCAACAAAGTTAGCGTTTTGAAACAATTTTATCTCATGTCGAGATGCGACTTCACAGTTTAAATCTGTTTAAAAACCCTTTGCCATGTCATTTGTTTATTATCGTATTCTACCCAACTATATACCTAGACTATATCGGTACTGCCCATATACTAGTACCTTCTTTGAAGTCCTTTCATCATCGTCAAATGACTTGGTTTCCAGGAAGGCTCCAAGAGCAAGTGATTTTTAAAAATATGTCAAATTCTGAAGATTTGGATGTGCTTTTCTTTGGCCAGAATTATACTGTTTGCTGTTCATTGAAGTCGGGATTGAGATTGTCTGGGTTGGCCAAACCAGACTTACCCAAACTAACCTTGTGGGTAAACTCATTGAAAATTGAAGCTCATTGTGATTGTGTCAAGTTGAGAACTATTCCAACATCTTCACAGATCCGGAAAGTATACTTGTGAATGAGCATACAAATTGGATAAGACTGGAGAAACGGGACTCAGAATAGCTCTTATGATGTAAATGATATGATGTATATTGAGGAGTTGATGCTGTAAGAAATTGATATTATTCAGAAATGCATGTATTAGTAAGCGTTTTATTGACAATTTTGTGCAAATGAACATGCACAACAGGTTGTTTAGATTGAAAAAATTGAAGTTGTTGTGAGTAGAGCTCGGTGTTTTGGCTATAATGTGAGTATATGATTTGGGTAAGTGGCCACCCTGGCTGTACATGTCGTGACGTGTTGATAGGTCCATTTCATGAACGACTAATTTCACAAAATCCATATATATATATATATATTGGGCTCTTTTTTCAACCGATTTGACGCCGTTAAATTATTTTATGCGTATATATGCGAACTCGCATGTCTACTCCGATAAATCAGAAATAATTGAGCACTTAGCAGCCAACAATCGAAGCGTTATCCCGAGATACAGCCCGCTCTACTGCGAAGAGTATGTGAATATTGGGAATCCAAACTACCTCATTGTACCTACCTATCGTCTGAATTTTCACCTAAAAAATATTTTCTGATGTGGTGTTACTGGTGGAGTAGTTAGTTTGGGTTGGGGGGCATACACGGACGCAGATGACTCAATACAAGTACGTGCATTCATTAGCGCGCATCCAAAAACGTCCGTTAATGGTCATTCTTTGATCACGTACATGTGTGTGCATACAAAAAGTACGTCGTACTTGTATTCCGTCAAAACCTGAATAAATCAACGTGCGTTCATGAGTGTACGTTGAAACATCAATGTTGTGAAAAAATACAGTCAGGTTAGTGTTACGCACTGGCACTGCCATCAGTGGAATCATATCTTCAAACATTCCTTACCGTCTGTGCTTAAAATATGTCCACGTTGATGCACGACGTTCTTGGTTGCGCGTTGATGTGTTTCCACATCTACGTCCGTGTATGCCCCGCCCCGCTTTTTAGAACGACCGACATTGAACTTCATACTACGTACCTGGAAAAGACCAATCGTGAAGTGTGTCATTTCTGTTCATATACAGTGTGTTCATTCAAGTGTGCAAGATATGGGATTGTTTTTATCAATTGCAGAACCAAAATTACAATATAACCAAAAGTTGGAGCTTGTTAAATCAACTTATTGAGTGCAATAATAATGGTTGCAAGTCAAAAATCATACACGGTGGGTTAAAAAATATAAAAATTGACCAGAGTAACGTACCCCATTTCAAAAAAATCCGCAAAATGTTATGAAGAAAAGTTGTCTAGAATTGAAATTTATGTCCAAATACCAAAATTGTGACGTCCTGGATTTTTTTTAAATCATTTATTATTTTTCTAAAAAATTTGCTTTTTCAATATTTACCTTGAACTTATTTATAAATTGATCAAAATCAAATCAGCTTTGCAAAACTTATTCCAAATTCAAGCATTTTTGTGAAACACACTTGGATTATTATTTTTCTAGGAAATTCCATACTTCATCTTCTTTGTAACGATATTGAACACAACGTCAAATATCCGCGAAAAATCTTGTCAACATGGTAAAATCAATTATTCATAATATGCATATCAAAAATGTCTTATTCAAAGTGCAATTCTTGTATTTTATACCATCCTGAGGAGCTGTTTATCAATTAGGTTAACCCTTGGGTTGACGCAATAACCTTAGGATAACCAGTGTTTTACATCTGTCCATTTGGCAGGGGCGAAGTTGACCCAGGGTCAGCTGACCCATTGACCAACTCTCAATTGATAACAGCCCCTAAGTCTATCGATTTTTTTTCCTAGGTCGCTTTATCTTTGGGATTGAGGCAAAACTTCAGATTCTGGACAACTTTTCTTTATAACATTTTGCTGTTTTTTTTCAAAAGGGTACTTCACTCTTGTGAATTTTTAATATTCTTTGACCCACCATGTATGATGTTAGACTTGCAACCATTCTATTCTAATAGAACCTTATAAGTTTCTTAACCATGCAGGAACTTTTGGTGATATTTGAATTTTGGTTCGTCAATTATTGATAAAAAAAATATCCCATAATGTTGCAGACTTGAATGGACACACTGTATAGACCAATAGGTTAGATAGAGATAGGTGTTCGTAACTATTGCTATCTCTCTCTCTACTCTATGCATATTATAGGCCAATGAGTTAGAAAGAGTTAGATATCCGCAACTATCGCTCCAGACTAAATTGCACATAAATTTCGTACATTGAGATGGTGAAATTGTTTTGGTTTATGCAGTGTATGAAGGAGACAAGTAAACGTCAAGTTTTGTCATTTGCAAAAATAATCCTCTTTTGTCACAACATAGATACGTACACGCCTCAGAAAGACCTATATGGTCGGTTAGAAGAGCTGAATAAGTAAATAGCTACAGTCGATTCAATCTTGAATTACGCCGATGTGAACAGAAGCACGCGGTGGTTTTCCAGGGTCGTATTCTACTTTATTTGGTCTCAAATAAATCAATTGAATAAATTCATCTTTTTATCAAATATATATACAGATTGGATAATGAATGTAGGAAATACGTCTGAACTGTTGTGTGCCGGGTCAGATGATTCATGAGTCGTTCGACCAATCAGAAGACTGCTCGAGATTTCGGGAGATCTGTGTGTCAGTTGTAAAAATATTTTTTCAATGGGATTTACCGTGCGTTTTTTTTTCGAAGACGCAAAATGGGGATTTCCGTCTAAATTTTTAATCCCATGTTGGCACTTGTCTTATATTTTTGAATACAGGGTATCCCATTTTCGTTGCCTTCGCAAGGTATCTTCCTAATGAATAAAGATAGAAAGACACTGTGCTATTTTTTCGAAAATCGAACCATGCCACAAGCAAAATCTTAATAGCTCACTTCGTTTCTGATATACAGAGCGTAGTTGAAAATTGTCCATTTTCAAGAACCCCTCGTATCTCAGCTGTCATATAATTCAGATAAAAAGTGAAAATGTATTTTTGTAAAGTTTTTTTTTCGTAGAATCCACTGGTGTGATCAGATCTTTTCTAGAAGTAACCGATTCGGAGATAACGCAAAAATATGTTTTCTCTAATGGGACCCTGTATATTTTTGGTTATTTGGAATAGGCTCGCTCTGACCTTCTCAAAAGTATAATACACTCGATAATGTTTTTCAATAGTAAAATAGTTAAATTCCACAATTTTTAAAAATCAAACAAGTTCTGGATAATAATAGTAAGCCATGAATGCTCGCGATTTGTCCATTCTAGATTTAGTTTTTCCTGAGAATACCTTCTTCGTGTACACACGTTTGTCGCACGCTAGTTCCATCACAAAGAAAAAAAAACCGTCCCAATGTGTCAATTATTTTTACAGCTCTTTCCCTACCCCTCCTGTATTTTTTGCAACATGAATAAAGGGCGCCACAAATTCAAGTGTATGCATGAGGATTCCCGTTATTATAAAAATTACAGGGTCGGTTGAGGCAAACTTGCGCATTCTTATGGTCAACAATGGGTATCTTAATACTTCCCAAAAACCATAATCTGGCAAAAACTTTTTTTTTTTCAAATTTATTCGGAAAGATATTTCAGAATGAATGACACTTTGTCCTTGCCACTTTATCTTTCCTAGGCGGTACCAAATTGAAATTCTAGCGTTCCGGCTTTGAGCGGCCATCATCAACTTCTTTTTTTTTTAATACGGCGCTGGATTTTTTTATTTCATTTTTATTTTCCTATTGACTTCCTCAGGGCAATAAGGTGATTAGATGGAGTTTTCTAAGCAACCTCAATATTCTTAATCATCATTTATTAATTGGTCAACACACATTTTATTGCCAGGATTATTCGAGCCAGTAAGTAATTTTGTTGGGTTGATCACAAATATGAAGCTCATTTTGCTGGATCGACTCTGGTTCTCGAGATAACTGGGAAAACACCGTAAAACGAATTAGAAAAAAAAATCAAAGCCATCAGGATGGTGCTGATAAGCATGTTTACAACTGAAGGCAATGTAATTTAAAGATAAAAAGATCCAAAAAACTCGACGCTCAGCATTTTGTATAACCGATGACCCAACCAAGTTTACAAATAAACAAATCTGTATATCCGACTGCAGGCACGCGAAAAAAAAAGTCAGCAGGACAGAAATAGTAAGTGAGAAAAAAATGAGAATTTACTGCTGTCAGCTTTATAAACTGAATTATAAAGCTTATTGCAATAAAATCTCACTTTTCGTAAAAATGTCAGTTAGCAGGTATTGTCAGATCATCGTCGATATGTTATTATAATAATAGTTCTGCTGGTAGAACAATCACAAACCAGTCAGAGCCAATCAGCATTTTGCAGTTTCCAAACTATTTCTAACTGACATTGACCAATCGATGAAACCCCGACTGATTTGTGATTGTTCTACGAACTATTATTTGGTCAGATTTCCAAAAATGATGGTATTGATATATCTCAAAAACTAGAGCCAATGTGAAAAACCATTTTTATTTATGAATTAAGCGTCCCTCGAATACGGGGAATTCGTTAAAAAATTCGCGACAACAAAATATATATATAACACATTGCATGCGTTGACCAGTACCTATTCATATCTTGCAATGAATAAATCATGGCCTTCTTAGAAAAGATTGAGTTCCAACTACGAAGTGTGATATTTCGATGATCCTCAAATCTTTTATGCACTTGTGAGACATCACCACACTGGAAATTTTACGCTCTTTCCAATATGGCGTCCATAGGAAAGATAAAAGTTGGAGATTAAACTGAAAAAATATGCAAACAGACAGAAGACACTAGAGACCCCCTCCCTCAGGAGACATTGACTACTATAAACAGTAATTTGGCACGCCGGAAGCGACCTCCACTAGCTGCGTCTTCTCGCATGGTGCGTGTGGTCTGACGCTTTCGGCTACGATTAGGTAGGGTAGGATTAGGATGTTTCACTTTGATTTTCGATTTCATGTCTGATTGAGAATATTCACATTATTGTGCAGCGTCAGGTGGTTTGTTGGTTGGTTTTTCGATTGTGTTGTGTTATTTTGAAGTCTTAGCGGTGATAATAATTAGTGGGTAGATTTGTTTCGTTTCGATTAGGATAAGGATGTTTCACTTTGGTTGAGGATTTAGTATTTTTGCTTTTGATCAAGGATATCTACATTTTGTGCGTTAGTTCTTTTCTGCTTGAAAGTTGGATTTCAATTTTGAGATGGATTTGAATCAAATCTGAGTTTTGCATGGGCAAAAGCTGATTCAAATTCATGGAAACGGCACATGCTTTTTTCATCCATTATCGCTGCTCGAAGAGCGGGTAACTCAGCTAGTATAATAGAGACGTCGTATTTCACGCCACTGCAGTATATCTCACTTCACCTTTTACTATGGATATTCGCATATTATTTTGTTCACTAGCAACCAACCTTTGCAGAGTTATCATTTTTCTCATATTCATGGACACAACATTTTTTTAAAATCATGATTACAGGCGATTATGACGTACTCGCTCCAGCAAAACTTAGGACAGAATCTAGTTTCTCAAAAACAGATTGATATCCAGATTACAACGATTCGCCGCTTTATGCAAGAGTTACATCGAATTTGTTTTAGAATTGCCCGATTAGAAATGGACAAATCATCTTCTATGCATTCACATTCAATCCATCAAATGTCAATTGGCTGCCAAAAAATAGTATACCTACACATGGAACTGTCCTTTCACATCCAAGCGATCAACGGCAAATGAACTTAATAATATAAGCAAAATCAAAATCTACATCATAACAAACCGTGAACAGACGGCGCAAAACGTCGATTATTTGTCTAACCTACAAATCCAGTCCAAATTTCACTAAAATCTTTGTCCCGATATCGGCTTAAGCGTGACTTTGAACAAAAATTCAATGTGGATGGTAAAACATAATTCCGGGTTGGCAATTTGACAGTTTCACTTCGAAGTGAAATTGGATGTGACTCAGGCACTCAGGCGTCACATTTTACCATGTAATGTCTACTTTCGCAAAGAAATGACCACAATTTTTGGAATTGTGATAAAAACCTTAATAAATATGCCGGCGTCGCAATAAAAGTCGCAGCCCTTGAAGTATACGGAAATAGTATACTATCACTTCTATCGAGAATGTCCATGAATGAGCTTGAAGAATCACGTGAAAATTGGAATGGTTACCCATCTTGGTTATGAAATCTGGAATTTCTGAATGCAATCATGTTTTGAAGTCAATCATAAAACTATATTATATTTTGCATTTTGACTTAACAGATTGAAAACGCAATTATCAATTATTCATTGGATAAATTCAGATGAAAATCTTCAATAATAATAATTTCACGATATAAAGTTGTTCTTCATATAATGTTCTGCATTGTTCAGAACTTAGAATATTAGATATCAAAATATTTAATCCGCATAAGCTTGTCAAAAAATGTGATTTTTCTAAAGAAGTAGATGCTTTGATTTTTGATGAAATACCCATGTAGAAATAGTAATTTTCCTAACAAATGCGCAAAGTGATGCTAACCCGCACGCAAAATCAGTCAGATCGGATACGCTTCAAGGCATGTTTTGGGAACATTATTTTCTCTACGAGCCACGAGCATTCACAAATTAGAAATGATAGACTTTTAATAATATGTTTTAGCTAAATAGCAGAAACCTCTTACAAAAAACTTGACAGTCATAAGCACAGTTGAAGCAATTAATCAGACATAGTTGTTTTTCGGAGCCACTCTGCCTTGGATTGTACAATCGGTCTCAAGTCGTTTCTTGGTCAAAATCAAAATTTCGATTACGCAAATTAATGGTATTTTCGAAAACAGAATCATGTTTTCAATTTTGACTGAAAAGTGAGCAGTGACAAGAAAATGTTTGTGTATTGTATTACTTACAATTTGGTTGGTGTAGAAACGAAGTTCAAAACTATAAACTGGTAGGTAGGCATTTGAGTTGACATTCAAGTGCGGGAAAAATTTTCTTTGCACACTAGTGCGAGAAAAGGTTACTTTGTACTTGCGAATGATTGTGCAAAGTGTTTATTTTCTGCGCGCTCGTGAACAAGGTTCATTACAGTTAGAAGCAATGTGGGAATATGGAATCTATCTATCTCACATGAAAAGTCTAATTTTGTTATGTCTTCCGATAGATACACAATATCTCTTAAATTATAAAAGTGAAAATGTGTATTATGTTTTCTTGCTCTTGCGGTTCAATGCCAGAAATCTATTTTTCTAAAGAAGAGGCTATAATATTGTGTTTATATCAAGACTTTAATTTTGGCCCCGTATTTAAACTTATGTAATTTTTTTTCAAATAAACTTTAGGAAAAGCTGTTTTAGGATTTTGCAATTTTTTTCCCAAATGGTACATACCACACTTTTTCAGTAGGATTGTTATCATAATGATGTAGGCATAGTATAATAAACAACAAGTAGCGACAGCTCCATATACCTAAAGGTGGTCAAATTTCGTCTGTCTCAATGACAGAAATTCACCCCATTTATACACTGCTAACCTTATGAAATGTAAAATAAAACCATACTGTAGCCGATTCCATGACTTCAATGATACTGATACATAGGTAAATTATCAATCAAGTTATACAATACGATTACCCACTATGCAGTAGGTCTAAAGATTTATGCGAAGTTTCAAAGTCTTGATTTAGAAAACAGTTTTACATTCCAAAATGTTAGCAGGGTATAAATGAGGCGAATTTCTGTCATTGAGTCAGAACGAAATTTGACCAGTGATATGGAGCTGTCGCTACTTGTTGTTTATTATACTATGATGTAGGTACGCAAAATTTTGAAATTCAATAAAACTATCTCATCACCAGGATTCCGACTAATTCACTTGCCTTACATTATTTTTCCATGCATGACTAAAAATGAGAGTCACATGGATGTGGTGAATATTGATAATTGGATGCAACTGTGTTCCTATCATGTTTCATTTATCTGCATGAACTTGTCGCGAAATCTAGGCCACAGGATTTAGATTAAATAATAAGCACTTGAATCTTGCCGCGCTGGCCACACAGGTTCAATTGATCAAAGTGTCAAGTGATATTGATTTCCATTCTGGGACGTCAAATCAAGAAATGCTGTGATGATCCTGAAACAATTACGAAAGTACAAACAAACTGCACACGTCTGTTGATATAATGTGACCTACTAAATACAACATTAATTTCTAGCCGCAGCCACGTGTGGGCTTCAGTGCATTTCCGTCGTTCAGCCTTAAGTTTTGACTAGAGAGATGATTGAGAATACCGCCTTGTGCCATAATAGATGCTTGATATAGGGTCAATTTGAATTGAGGCTGAATTGTCAACTTTTTAGCTGCTAGTAATAATTAATCATGATAGGCTCAACTTCATAAGCCATTAAATACAGTGCGGCTCTAAAAGGTCCCCCCCCTTTTTTTTTAATGTGTGCACCAAAGATTTTGAAACTTGGCATACTTTTATTGATTATTATTACTGACGAACTTTTAGTATTCAAGATGGCGGCTGGGCGCCATTTTGAAACATTTTTTTAAAAAGAAAGGGGGGTCGTGTGACACCTCATTTTGAAGATCCTGATGAGTACTCTATAACCCTCGAATATTGGGTCGATATCTTCAAGTACTAAAAATGGCGGTACATTTAATTACTACATTGATACATACACTTTTTGAAAAAATTCGTGAAGCTCAATTCAAAAGATGCTTTTTTAAGATTTTTGTCATTTATTCCTAACCCAAACTTTATGTCAAGAATATTTCAAGCATCTTTTGAATTGGATCTGACAATTTTTTTTTAAAAGTGTATTTATCAATGTAGTAATTAAATGTACCGCCATTTTGTGGTACTTGAAGATATCGACTCAATATTCAAGGGTTATGAATTAATCATCAGGATCTTCAAGAAAGTATTTCGACAGCAATCAAAGTATGCCAAGTTTCAAAATTTTTGGTGCACACATTAAAAAAAAGGAGGGGGGACTTTTAGAGCCGCACTCTATATTGAGGTGTTGTTAATCACAGTGATTTTTTATTATAGTCGATAAATATAGAAAGTTGATCTTTTTTGTGGCGTTCTTGATGTTTTTGAATCAAACATGGGTCACTCCTTATTTGGATAAATCAACAGGAATTTTCGATCAGGGATTTTCATCACTGATAAATCTTGGACATCAAAAAAAAACACAGATATTGTCTTTCAAGAAGATCATGGTTTGCCTAAAAAATATGAACTTCGATGAAACGTCGGACGTATCGAAAAGGATCAATATAAAATGTAGCACTTGATTTGGATTTGATGACATCAATACGTGTGCTGAATAATGTGAATGATATTACTCATTAATAGAAAATGAGCTAAAGGGATTTTTTTTCAGAGCAAGCCTCTTATTCCAATAATTACTTTTGTAGTTTTCAAAGTAGATCAAATCAATAACGGGATGTTAAATAATAAAGAACTTATAATTTAATCAATTCATTTTGGTCTGCTAATCAAAAACGTACTCATAACTAGAGGGAATTTGGAAGCTACGCTATAATAATATAAACCAGTACCCAGCAAACAACCAGGTGCAAATTAATCAATTCAGTTCGCTGTAAATAACACGACAATTGACATTTTTTCTTTGAAGACTTAGAATAAAATGAATAGAAAATACTGCAATTAGTTTTGAGGTAGTTGTATTGGATTCTCCTTTTTCGCAGATCAACTGATAAATTGCTCTCCCAATATTTCGGAAATCTCATTTCAGTTTTTATCAATCTCCGGAAAACTTTACAGTGAGTTAGAACTCAAACGTGAATAAAGGCGTCTCCAGACCAACTAATCAATATCTGAAAATTAATAATCACCAAGGAACGTTTTCCTGACGAGTTTATTATCCACAATTTATAACTCGAATATGGGCGTTATTGATGTTTTTGAATCAAACATGGGCTACTCCCCATATGAAGATGTTAACAGGAATTTTCGAGCAGGGATTTTCATCAGTGATGAATCTTGTTGGACTTGACGTCAAAAAAACACACAAATAATCTCTCTCAAAAAGATTATATGATTCACCTTAAAACATATGATCTACTATGAAACGGGCTCAAATAAATCTTGGCGTGGTACAGAATAAAACGAGGGGATCTAAAATATCATCAAACGAGACCATTTCGAACTCTACTTCCAACGTTACACAGGCCATATCGAGAAGGATCAACATAAAATGTAGATCTCAACTTAGATTTGATGCGTGCGTACTGAATAATGTGATATACAGTGTCCGAAAATGATGAGCGAAAAAATCAGGAGAGCATTCCAGACCAAAAATAAATGCTTCATGTTCCCATAACTATTTTTCGAAAACTGATTATCGACGGAGTTACAGGGTGTTAAACTAAAATTTTATTTGCAATTTTTTTGGCCATGCCTTTTGCCAGGGTCATAATATTTCGACGAAATCTTGTATTTGGAGCTTTTTCAAGATGAGGAATTCAAAATTGACAACCGTTTTCTTGCACTTTGTAGAGGGCGCCACATACGAACCTTCACTTTGATTTGGATGGTCCTGACTTTTGATGCTGCACTGTATGCGACTAGTGAGTGAATATTTGTATTCTACCAATCTTTTGACATAAAAAAGGTATACTAGTTTTGTTGCGATAAATCTAACCATTTCCGAGAAATACGCTAAAATATCTTTGCTTGCATGTGATGAATACGAACTTATTTTTAACTTTTAACAAAGCATGCTTTGAAATCATGCGCTCTAAGTTTCCGTAGAAACAAATTGGATTAGAATTAGTTTTGACAGTTGGTAATTTTTCACATCTTTCAATTTTTTTTATTTTCAGTATTTTTGTCATTTACCATCATCAGCGTAACAACAAATTTTCAAACAATTACCAACTTTCAAAACTATTTTTTCCGAAACCTGTTTCTACGACAACTATAGCACATTTTTCCAAAGCATGCTATGTTCGAGGTTGAAAATATATTGATATGCTTTCGTATTTATTACATGCAAGCAAAGTTGTCTTATCGTTTTCTCGAAAACGGTCAGATTTATCGCAACAAAAGAAGTTTCCCTATCTTATTTCAGAAGGTCGAGAGAATAAATGATTTGGTCAAAAGTCACATACAATGTAGCACAAAAAAGTTAAGACAAATATGAGATTTCGTCAAAATATTAAAAGCAAAAGGTATTGCAAAAAAACTACAAATAAAATGCAATTAGAGCACCCTGTAGCTCCGTCAATAATCAATTTTCGAAATAAGATTATAGGAAGAGGAAGGTATTTTTGTCTAGAATACTCACCTGAAATTTTTGCTCATTATTTCCGGACACCCTGTATACAGGGTGATTCAGGAGGAAATGGAAATATTTTAAGGATATGTCCAGGAAGTCAAAATAAGCAAAATAAGCTCATATGTTCAAGTCCGATTTTTATTTGTTTCAAAGATATTTTGATTAATTGTAATTTAAATACTAAATCAAAATTATTACAAAACTAGTAAAACAAAACAAATAGCACTAATTCATAATAAATTTTCGAAAACATTACCTCCCACTTCGATACACTTATTTGCGCGTTTAAAAATTGATCTAGTAGCGAGTTTATTTATTTATTTTTCATTTATTTATTTTTTTTTATTTTTTTTTTAGCTTATTTTGCTTATTTTGACTTCCTGGACATATCCTTAAAATATTTCTATTTCCTCCTGAATCACCCTGTATATTACTCATTCCTAGAAGAAAAACTAAAGATTTCTTCACAGCGAGCCTCCTAATCCAATAATCACTTTTGTAGTTTTTGAAGTAGATCAAATCAATAACGAGATGTTGAATAATGAAGAACCTATAACGTTATCAATCAATTTTGGTCTGCTTATCAAAAACGTACTCATAGCTTAACGAAATTTGGACCTTGGCAATAGTAACATTAACTAACATAAACACAGCAAACAACAAAGTACAAATTATTTAATTCAGTTCGCTGTAACACGACAATCAACATTTTTTCTCTGAAGACTTGAAATAAAATAAATACAAAATACCGCAATTAGTTTTGAAGTAGTTATATCGGTTTTTCCTTTTTCGCAAATCAACTAATGAATTGCTCTCGCAATATTCCGGAAATCCGATGTTCGGAGTCTCATTTCAGTTTTAATCAATCTCCGGAAAACTTTACTGTGAGTGAGAATTCAGACGTGAATAAAGGCGTCCCCAATTCAAATAATCAATGACTGAAAATCAATAAACACCATGGAACGTTTTCGTATCGAGTTAACTATGAACAATTTATAACTCACTCGAATATAGGCTATTGCAAAAAACATTGTACGAGAATATTCATTACAGTTCCACTGTTGCGTGTATTTGCACAAAAGTTAAATTTGATTATATCTTCATAGTTGAAATAATGTTAGAAATATGGAAAAAATAAGGTTCTCATCAATATTTCAGTGGAGACACCTTTCATGTTGATCTCCATTATTGTTTAATTTTACGCATAGGAGCATTAACGCGATCGAGACAGCCAGAGTCAACATGAGCATACGTATGTGGACGTTCGAACGAGGCACGAAAATTTGTTCATTCGGTCTCGGACCGAATCTTATCTTAACTAACTAATCTAATAGTCACCTAAATATGATTGTCTTATTTGTTCTGACCAGTCCAATATTCTCAAGAACGATCGACTTTTGGAAGATTTCTAATTAAATTCTACTCATTGTCTGTCGAATAATTTCCACAGACCAGTCTGTAAATTTTGTCCACTCGATGTCGCGACTATTGTCAGAAATTTTTCTTTTTGACTTTGATTTTTGAACAGTTTTTTTTCTTGGGACCAGTTCTGCACTATGCCTTCACTGCATAACGACGGACGTGACTGAGTAATGTTCGATTTTGTTTTGAGGCGAAGAGCCACTACTTGTTTTTAATTTGAAACTGAAATGTTAGTCTCCGGACTGTAACCGCACGCAACTTTCTTTAGTTATGATGTTGGCAAAAAAGTACGTCGAAAGGATTTTCCAATTCTTTGCAAACTGACGATTGCCCTTCCGTTCGTTTGTTCAACATCTGGTACTCAATTCCCCAATTAATCTGTACATAAATATACATTTGATTTTCTACACGTGCACGGATTCAATTGGAGGATTGAGCACCTGGAAACAATACTTAACATAGATCTGAACAGATTTCTTTACAAAAATTTATTCACAGTAATCATTCAGATCACACCCCGTACTTCGTAGGTATAAATCTGAAAATCAAAAGGCAGAATAAGAGCCTGTCATAATATTTTCATGGGTCACAAGAGATATCTTTGCGAAATGACAACACTTCCTGAAGGGATCACTCAACTTCCAGCTCAGAACAAAGTCTTATACAAAACGACCTGTCGTTGGTTTGAAGAACTTAACTTCCATCCTTCACTTTTTAACAAAGTTATTCCTGAGTCGTTGGTATATTGGCGATACCAACGCCGAAACTGTATGTTGGGTTTTTGGATAAGTGGATAAGGTGGATGTGATATCACTCTATGTTGTGGAAAGTAATAGTTCAACGTGAGTGATCCAAAATTATTCAAAGCTGGCTACTGTTCACCGCCTGGAAAAACATGCATTGGTCATTTGACGTCTCCTACAATAGAGTCATCATAGATAACCGATTCATGTTTTATCGACGAAATCAACTCAAAGAATGAATCTCTTCCATCTTATTTGAAAAAACTGGAAGTTTGACGGAGTCGTGCGTTTAGTGCTACTCAAAATACGTTGCTGTATGATTGGATTCTGTGCGGAATTACCATTGAATCATCACGACGCAAACTGTTGTGTGAATTGACTTTCAAGAAAATGGAATAGATTTGTCTGGTTTATGAGAAGAAACAAATAGTTCAACAATGTTGGAAGAAACAGAAACGACGATAACAAGTGAAGTAGATTGAATCGCCGCACGTCGCCAATAGCTGATTTGACCAAATGAAAACAAATTACTTGTGAACTTTGACAATTGTGATAATGTCATCGTTTCCGGAAATGTTTCCGCTGCGAAAAAGAGCATTCGGCCAATATTTCTGTGCACATGAACGCAAACTTTGAATGGAGAAATTGGGCATTTAAAGGTTGCTTTTGATTGTGAGAAAAGCCGACATAAAATTTCTGTTATAGGCAAACAAACGTGCAAACTATTGACTGTAACAATTCGAATCATGGGTTTACATTAAATAATCTTTAACATTTGATAAATAAAAAACAATTTGCTGCCGACGAAAATAGAAACTTCCAAGAAAGTTTTCTGTGAACAAGCTCTGCTGATAAAAACTAACAAAATTATTGGACAGTGAAAGTAGAGTTATACTTTGTTAAGTCGATGTTCTGTGGATTTTAAACTGAAACACCATTAGAAGTTTGTCAGCGCGGATCAGTTTGGAAGATTAAGGTTATCGATCATAAGAAAAAGGCTTATTGGTTCCTTCTCCAACTAGACCCAGGAAATCGTGATGTGCCTGAAGTTCGTTAATTTTCGAGAGGATGTTGGTACGTACAAGTAGCGTTATCGTGGAGTATGGTATCATGACATCATTTCAGTTTGGTCTGTCATCAAAGCCACTTGCAGCTTGCCGATTGGCTGCAGGTGACGTTCATAACAGACCAAACTGGAATGGTCTCATGATACCATACTTCATGAAAACGCTTATTGTCACATGTCAGCGTATTAGCTTCTACACAAAAGGGGTACTTTTGTCATAAGCTCGTTCCTGTATTCCTTCGCCATGAAGGTAATACAAAACCAAGTTTCCCTTCATTAGGTAGAGCGTAAAGAGGTTGGTAACTGTATTTCAAAAATAAGCAACAGACTTTCACTTTAGGGCAAATGCTGCCGAGAAGTTTTTTGTAGGTGACGTCATTTCCAACAATTTAAAAAAAAATGGTCCGATACGACTTATTGGAGCTGAGCAATCCACACGAGAAGATGGGCATGTTGATCATACTAGCGCGCGTCAATAAATCGGCGTCTATTTTACAGTCGCTTTTAAGTAGATGTTTATTCGACGGCTGGAGGATAATGTCTAATTGTTTTTTTGATTGTGTACAGGGTGCTTCCGTATATTTCGTCTGCAGAGTAACTCGCTTATTATGCAAGATAGATCGAGACTCTGAATACAAAGTTGGTAGGTATTAACATGAGCCGCCAGATTTTTTTTTTTGTATACCGGGTGTACAAGAAAAGTATGGCAGACACAACTCGCATTTTTTCAAATAGAACACCCTATATATTATTTTATAATCAAATAGACATTATTTTTCTGATCTAAAAAATATATAACATGTGGGCATTCCTTCCAGCCGTTTTCCAACTATATGGGTTTTAAAGTTGGTTTTTTGGTATTGCCAAATTTAGTATCTATGACTACAATAATTGTTTAAACATTATTAATGTATTAATTTTCATCCTTTCAATAATCTTAAACAACGAATATAACAAGTGAATACATTTTATTAATAATAAATTGATATCATAAAATGCAATTATTGAATAATGCCCTCCATTATTCACAACACATTTTCTTAAAAGGATTTGATATACATTTTTTATTAATATAATGTATTCACTTCGTAGAGACCGTAGCTCACATCCTAACGGAATGTCCCGCTCTTCGTAGCATAAGGATGGAATACTTCGGAGCTGAATTCACAACACTCCAGGCTCCAGGAATTGGAACGGATCTATTTGAGGGACCTGATGAGCTTCGCGAAAGTGTCGTGCCTTCAATAATCTCACTTCTATCTAATGTGGGTTGCAACGGGCTCAGGAGGCCTAAGAAGGTTTTGGCGTGAGGCGTGAGCCACCCACTGACACATATACATCTACAATGTATTCACTTGTTTTATTCGTTGTTTTAGATAAATGGAAGGATAAAAATTAATAAATAATAATGTTCTAACAATTATTGTAGTCATACATACTACAATTAGGCAATACCAAAAAAGCAACTTTAAAACTCAAATATTTTGAAAACGGCTGGAAGGAATACCCACATGTTGTATATTTTTAAGATCAGAAAAAAATGTCTATTTGATCATAAAATAATATATATAGGGTGTTCCATTTAAAAAAATGCATGTTGTGTCTGCCACACTTTTCTCGTGCACCCGGTATACAAAAAATTATTTTTTTCTGGTGGTTCATGTTAATACCTACCAACTTTGTATTCAAAGTCCATATCTATCTTGCACAATAAGCGAGTTAGTCTGCAGACGAAATATACGGAAACACCCTGTACAACTTATCCAGTACCTAACTATTAATGTTTCAAAATATCATAAAAAAAATTATAGTTTGTGAAAGGTGGAAAACCTCGGTAAATGACTTTTTGCGAATTTCGCTATTATTCATTCATTTTGTTTTCCTTGAATTAAATTGTCGTTAACTGTCTTCACACCACCCAGGAGGTGGAGTTTATTGTGGTTTTCCCAGTAGGCCAATCACATCAATGTACAGGATGTTCCCGTATATTTTTGCACCCCACCTAGAAAGTTTATTTCAAAAGATATTGGAATAAGGTAAACATAAAACATGCATGGTTTCTCATCAACTTTCAGAATCTGTAGGCCAAAATGTCAAAAAAAGTAAGTGAATGTCAAATATTGACAGGTTGATGATTATTTCATATGGAACACCCTGAATATCATTTCAAATTTTTGTAGACCTTTTTTTCTGATTCCAAATAAATATATATATATATATATATATATACAGGGTGTCCCAGCAAGGGTGGCCACCGGCCATATCTCAGAAACTACTGGACCTAAAAGTTCAGGAAAAAAAAAATTATCACTAAAGTGGCCACGAGAAAATGCTGGGAAATATTTATAACTTCGAAATTTTTCCGCTAGGGGGCGCAATCAAAGCTTAAATATTAAAATTCCAAATTTCTCCGGAAATTCTCAGATTGAGGTATATCTTTATCAACATGGTTAGAAAACCTAGACAATTTCACGTCTTTTTGGCACAGGGCTCATTGGCGTACCGATCTTCGTGTGAGTAGGGGAAGGTAGTGAAAGTGTAATTGTTCGAGTAGCTGTAACCTATCAACGACTTGTCCGATTTTGTTGCGTATAGGCTTGTTTAGAAGATAAATGTGAGTACTTTCGAACATCGTATCCAGTAGTGCGTGATTGTTTCCAGCAAAATTGCTAGAAGGGGTAACTTGAATTAAAAACAGTGTTTTTCATTTTACCGCAAAAATTTAAATGGTATGGTAAAATTCTGATACGAGCATCAAAAGGTACATTAAATTTACAAGAAAAAACCTTTGAAACGCAGGTGGATATCTTTTTTCGTTTTCGAGTTATTGCCGAGAAAAGAGTTTTTGACACTCGAAAAGTTGTTTGTTGTGTAGTTCTATTGCAACCTGCTTTTTTTTTGGCTTCAATAATAATAACTAGTCCAAATTATGTAAAATTTAATGTTTTCATTTGTTATTTCAATAGAACAAAACTCATAATAAATGAAAAATATTTTGATGAGCATAAATCCCAATCTAATTATGTATTAAATATTGCAATGATGGGTTGAAAAAAAATCTGGGTAGCTGTGGAAAAACATCGGCGGGTTTTCATGGAGATAATTGGAACAGATATTGCAATCATAACAATCTCTTAATTATCATTTTAACATTCTCTGTTAAAATGTCTTACACCAATGCCGAGGCTTCTGATATGCTCGCCGTATATTTTCAATGTTTTGGAAATGCTCCGATTTCGGCACGTGGATACGCTGCAAGGAATCCTGAACGAAGGCACTACAGCAGAAAGGTATTTCGGCGAATGGCAATACGTTTAAGAACAACGGGAAGTGTACAGCTCAATCCAGTTCCAATCAGAAGACGTCCGGTAAGAAACCATGAAGATAATATTATAAACGTTCTCGCTTACGTGGAAGCTTCACCGCATTTGAGCACAAGAGAAATTTCCCACCATCTAGGATTAAGTCGTTCTTCAGTGCTCCGAATTTTAAGAGACTTCAAACTTCGTCCATACCATCTTTCCTTACACCAAGCTCTATCAGAAGATGATTTCAACAGGCGACTAGACCATTGCTATTGGCTTCGAGAAATGTGCAACGAACATCCTCAATTCCTCTCCCAAATTTTATGGACCGATGAAGCCCGTTTCTCTAGTTCTGGAAATGTTAATTTGCATAACATGCACTTTTGGTCGCGGGAAAACCCACACTGGATGCGGGAAGTGGATCATCAAAACAGGTGGAGTGTAAACGTCTGGTGCGGAGTGTTAGGAAACAAAATTGGGCCGTATATTATTGATGGCCATTTAAATGGTGAATCATATTTAAACTTTTTAGAAAATGACTTGCAAATACTTTTAGAAGATGTTCCCATTGGTCTTAGGATGTTCATGTGGTACCAACATGACGGTTGCCCAGCTCATTATGCACGGGGAGTTCGTGATTTTTTAAACAATCGTTATCCAGATCGCTGGATTGGAAGGGGCAGTTTGTTCCCATGGCCACCGAGATCCCCTGATCTAACTGTGTTGGACTATTACTTGTGGGGACGAATCAAGGACATCGTTTACAAAACTCGTCCCACCTCAAGAGAAAATATGATTGAGCGGATTGAGAATGCTATACATTCCATTGCACCAATTGAAATAGAAACAGCTGTTTCTATTTTGTAGGCACAGAATTGAGAAATGTATTTTACAAGATGGAGGACAATTCGAACATTTATAAAGTTAAATAAAACTACACAACAAACAACGTTTCGAGTGTCAAAAATTATTTTCTCGGCCATAACTCGAAAACGAGAAAAGATATCAACCTGCGGTTTGGAGATTTTTTCTTGTAAATTTGATCTTCATTTCGATTCTGTTATCAGAATTATACCGTACCATTTAAATTTTTGAGGTGAAACGAAAATAACAGTTTTTAATTCAAATTACGCCTTCTAGCAACTTTTCTGGAGACAATCACGCATCACTGGATACGATATACGAAATTACTCATATTTATCTTCCAAACAAGCCTATACGCAACAAAATCGGACAAGTCGTTTATAAGTTACAGCCACTTGAACAATTACACTTTCACTACCTTCCCCTACTCACACGAAGATCGGTACGCCAATGAGCCCTGTACCAAAAAGACGTGAAATTGTCTAGGTTTTCTAACCATGTTGATAAAGATATACCTCAATCTGAGAATTTCCGGAGAAATTTCGAATTTTAATATTTAAGCTTTGATTGCGCCCCCTAGCGGAAAAATTTCGAAGTTATAAATATTTCCCAGCATTTTCTCGTGGCCACTTTAGTGATAATTTTTTTTTTCCTGAACTTTTAGGTCCAGTAGTTTCTGAGATATGGCCGGTGGCCACCCTTGCTGGGACACCCTGTATAGTGGAAAAGTAGTCGCGACTGACTAGTTAGGAATAGAAAAACTAAGTCTAGTGGGGATGCAGTCTAGTTTGGTCTAGTCTAGTTGTCAAACTAGACTGCATCCCCACTAGACTTAGTTTTTCTATATATATATATATATATATAACAAGGAAAAGTAGTCGCGACTGACTAGTTAGGAATAGAATAACTAAGTCTAGTGGGGATGCAGTTTAGTTTAGAGGCCATTAGTGTGAGTGAAAACCCTTTATTGTATGTCAAGCTTTCGAGATTTTTTTTTTCTCTTCATCAGGACTATCTAGAAAAAATACATTTTTTTGCTAGTACTAAGACTAAAGAAAATGTATATAATAACTCAAATAATGAGTTATTATATACATTTTCTTTTCTTTCTACTTTTAAGAAAATCAAACATGGCATCTCAACGCAGAATCAATGTACGCTTCGCCTGAACCAACAAGGTTTCTCAACGACGAAGTATTTCACCGACCAGCCCCCAGATTCTAATTCGCTATTACGAGGCGTCACGTCACGACTACGGTCAGTTTGCGATTCTAATCGTCGAAACCTCTCGTCCACGTCTCGTTTTGAAATGTCAAATCAGACGAGACCATCGGAGGTCCCGAAATGGAAAAACAAACCTCACTTTTCAGAAATTGTCACCACTTTTTCAAATATTTGACAGTAGTTTTCAATTTTTAAGCGCGATTGTGAGTGAATAAACATTATTTAGATCATATTCTAGTTTGATTGTGGTGATTACTGATTTTGGTCATTTTTTTTTAAATACTTTCACAAATTAATGAGGCACCTATGAGGGTTTTGGAAGAAAACCAACCCATTTTTATAAGTTGTTGACGATATTAGTTTTTATTTCATTGACTCTTTACGAATTATAAAAAAATAATGATCCCTCACGTCACTCCGTGAGTGGAAAATCAATTTGTTCCTCAATTTCAGATGAGGATAGTTCAACTCGTTTTCAATTGATTTATTTGTATAGTTATGCCACGGACGGCTTATGCTGATTGCTGATGGACAATTACGATTTGAAAAAAAAGAAAGCACATTGACCCCGCATTAATATAAAAAAAACAGTTTCCCAAAAGTTGGAGTCTTGTTGCATTATTGCATTAACTATTAACAAAACATTATACTGTTGACTCAAGGATTTGTTCCATGAGGGACTCAACTAAAATTCACTATTTTTAAAGATAGTCTCGTATTGGTGGATTTGTGTCAAACCAACGTTGAGTTTAAAAATACACGTTCTCAAACCAACTAGGAAGAAGCCGTTCGTGGTTGCCTCTTGCCTCAGTAAGCTCTTTTACATGATATTTTTAAAAATCAAGTTTCCACGATGAACAAATTTCAATCATTTTGAGGTTATCCCAAGGTTATTGCGTTAACCCAGCGGTTAGCTCAATTGATAAACAGCCCCCAAATCAAAAAAACAGAAAAAATCAAATACAATTTTGTGCTCAACAAATTTTAATAGTCTTTTCAAGTTTCCAAAACCCAAAAGATTTTGCGCGACTGCTAGCTCTTCAACCTCCCGAAAGCAATGCTTGGCTGACCGCTATTCCTTTCGCTACCCTAGAGAACCTTCCGGAGGACTTGGTCTTTTGCGTTTCTGTAGTACTGCGAGTTGGTCTTTTGATTTGTGAACACCATGTCTGTATTTGCAGTGAAAAAGCCGACGAATATGTCCTTTACGCGCAAAAAGTGCAGACAGGTTGTTAAGACTTCGAATGATGAACGACATTATCAAGCTCTGGCATCAGCGGAGCTTCCGTCGTTGGTAGATGCAGGGCTGATGACCTTTCTTTGATTTCTCGGAGTGTCGGAAAAAGCTTGGTTTGGGATGCTACCTGCAGTCATACTCTTGCTGATACTTACGTCCACCAAACATCCAAAGAATTGGGTGCTGCTGCTCTTTTAGCTGAGAAAGAATAGCAAAGAAAGTATGGAGACCTATACAGCGCGGCTCTAAAAGGTCCCTCCTTCTAACTTTTGAACCGTTTGATATATGCAAACGAAATTTGAACACTCTATATGTGAGGACGTACTGCATTTTTTGACATGGTAGTGACAGCTGAAAATGTCAAAATGACAGCTGGGCACCATTGTGAATAAAAAATTCAATCGGAAAGTAGAGTCGAGTGATACCTCATCCCTCGCCTTATCCTAAAGGACCTTTGACCCTTATTACAACTGCCGAGTCTCAATCCTCTGCTATCATTCCTGTTGATATGACAGCGTGTAATTTTTTTTTTCTCATTTTTGTCACTCAATTGAATCTAACCCGCAAGAGTTGACTTCTCCAAACTAAAAGGATTTGGTGAGGTACGGAAGGTCCTCAAAATGAGCTATTACTCAATCTTTTTGACGATTCACACAAAAAAAGATTGGGGTGAAAAAAATCCACTCACAATCCACTTAAAAAAAATTAACTCTGATCAGCCATAACTTCATGCACGACCCTGTGGATTCCAATTTATCACAAATATGTAGATTTTTTGAAGCCTCATACAACTTTTATACAAAGACGTTTTCCTCTAACTCGTTTATCTGTTGAAATAATCGACCGTTCTGGTAATTTCTCCTAACCGTGTATTATTGACACCCAATCGAGAATGGATTCAGATACGCAAACTTCTCTCGAAGGTGTATGGTGGTTACAACACATGGAAATATGGATATTACAGGATATTTCTGTCTGTATCTTGACATGCATAATAAGTTTTCTCTCATGCCAAAGCAGCATGCGACGGCGACTTGCAATCTATAAGCAGGTAGCATGCTTCTTATTTTAAAACCACTGCAAATACAGGGTTCGCCAAAGTGAGTGGCCTATCAGAAGATCTCGGGAAATAGAGCGATTGGGATTCTGAAAATTTGTAGGGAGAGATTTTTAGATATGCTGTTTTCAAATGAAATAATAGTGACGTTGCGCGACTTCAGGTTATACCGGAATTAGTTGTCAACTCGTCTATTTAAAATGGAGCACCCTATTTATTATTACATTTTTAGATTCTATGTAAAGTTCTAGGCAGATTTGATGCATGATGTCCCATACCATAGTATAAGCGTTTCAGAATTAATTGAGTTTTCATGTCAAAAATGACGTTTGTAGGTTCCTATTTGAATGTACATTTTTCGTATAAGAAAGCCCTTATGGTTCAATTTGTATTGAATTTCTTGTTGGAAGGGACCTACTTTGGATGATTTTTTACAATATTTTGATAACTTTTATTACTTGTTACACTGGGAGCATCTAATGATGTTACTCTTGGATGGATACCAGGGCACACAGGGATAGCTGGGAACGAGCGGGCGGATTTACTAGCACGCAGAGCTGCAAAAACACCACTTCTGGGTCCAGAACAGTGGCGAAGTTAGGGGGGGCTTGGGGGTGCTAAGCCCCCCCTGAATAGAAATTAGCCCCTCCAAAAAATAATAAGTGAAGGATTATTGTATTGAAATTTACAATTCACTAACCCAACGACTCAACGTAAATCTAGAACTAGTGACAACATTGCCGAAACTTTAGGAAAACGAACATTCGGTGCAGTGATAGTATGTATCGGTATCGGTCAACGATTATCGGTAGCCGTGAGTCGAATAACCGAATGTATCGGATGAGTGAATGCATATTATTAAGCCTCATACTCAGCACGCGAATATTCGCGGATTTTTGACAAATAATTTTTATGCCGCACATTCGCGTCTTTTCTTCATAGTCACCGACGCGAAATTCGCGTTTGCGAAAGTGCGGCAATCGCAAAATAGTTGAAATGGTTTTAACTTTTTAGCGATCTTCTGTCATTGCACTGTCATTAGTGTCATTTCCCGTCGGAAGCGAAAGCACTCGAGCAAAGTTTATTATTTTTTTCTCCATCTAGTGCTCCTAAACAGAGGCATTTTCCATGAATTAAAAAAACCTTGCGATAGGTATATCATTCCATTCCAGACAGTCTCAAAAAATCATCTTTCTGGTTATTCCAGATTGCTTCGCAACATTCATTGATTATTCGAGATATACTGTCGTTGTGGCCCCAACTCGAAAAGAATATGATATAGATATCATGCTGTCACCTGATGCTATATATCTCAGCGATAACGACAGTCTTTCAGCTGGGGAGATGAAAATCATTTTTAGTTATTGATGGACCTATTTGTGTAAGAGCAATTCAAACTTGAAACTGAGTTGCAGTGATTCTTAGATAATTAAAATATTTGTCCTCATCAGTTAAGCGCATCTTGTTGATACAATAATTATTGAAATCTTCTTGAGCCTTCCTTTGCAAAAAAATGTCCTGTATACCCACATATTCTTTTTCTCAATCTCTTGGCTGGTCTTGTACGGTTTTTATTAAATATAGGTATTTATGCAAAACAATAAATGATAATATCTTCGTAAAGAGTAATAACAGTTGTGATGAAGATCATCCATGGTTCTTATTATTTATATTATTTTATCTTATTTTCGTAAAGTTGCCAAAAATCAACAAATAAATAATAATACAAATTCGAGGTTATGTTATTAATTCGCTACAGATGACTTTGACCTTTGACAGACGGCACCGAATCGCAAAAAAGTTAAAATTTCCCGCGGCGAATATTTTTGAATCTGAATTTGACACATTATGTCAAAAATCCGCGAATATTCGCATGCTGAGTATGAGGCTTTATACGTATTTCGTTCTCCCGATGTATGTGTGCACTGAAATTCTGAAATAAGAAATAAGTATAACATACCTATTCACACTTTTCTGTTTGATTGTTAGTGTTGTGACTTGAGTAAAAGACCACCAAGTAATCATCTCTGTAAGGCAAACGGTAAGTGCAATATTTATTTACTATTTAGATATCTACTCATAGTTTAATTAATTAATTTTCAAAGTTGGAATAAAATAAACACTTGCTATTTTTTATGTAATGAAAATTAACCATAATGCTTTTTCTAATACTTTGTGGCTTGCAGAGTCTAGTCCGGTAGAATGAAATTAAAATTCTTTGTTTTTTTTTGTTGACTAATTAATAATTATATGAATGATAGCTGAAACTACAAACATCATTGATGGATCATAGATTCAATGGAGTAAAAACATTACCAAAATATGTTTGAACGGTTGTGGCTACAAATACAAGAGTTGCAGTTGGCCAATAAAAATGACATAGAGTTCCTCAAAACGCAAAAAAGCTGAAAACGTACGTTCAAGTTCTCAAGGAATATATGCTGTTAATTTTTATTTCTTTATGTCAAGACAAAAAGATTTGGATGTTTTTTGAATTGTAGGTTTTCATTTAGTCTATATTTATTTATATCCATCGCACACCCCACCAACACATGAACACAAAAAATACACACATCTTTCGTTCTACCCAGAACCCAGAGTAGATATGATCTTGGGGCTTGCACGTTTTAGTTATTTATCCTGATTTATGGCTGCTAAATAATTAATGAAATTATTTTTCAATTGACATTATTTGGTGAATAGTTTTGGCGAATTTTGATAAAATGGCGAATGCGCAGCCCAAAAATTTTTCGACTACGGCGAAAGATGATTTTTGCCAGGGGCTTCAGCCCCCTCTAAGACAAAGACCTGACTTCACCTCTGGTCCAGAACCTGCTATTGGTATCACAAAATCCTCTGTAAGAGGTTGGCTAAACTGTTGGTCCAAAAAACAACAGGGTGCCAATCACCAGGACTAAAACACAGTAAATTAATAATGGCAGACGAGATCGAACCATCATTTTCTGGAAGCCTACTGAAACTCAGCAGGAATCAGCTTAGGAAAGCAACAGGTATATTAACTGGACACTGCACTCTGAGGAAACACATGCATATCATGCGCCTTTTCAACGAGAATACTACATATGGGATGTAGGCTGTGCAACGAGGAGGAGAAAACATCCTCTCACATTGTATTTGAATGTGAAGCGCTGGCGTCTTGGAGAGAGATAAAGAGATAAAGAAACAGTAGAACGAGTTTTAAACCTTATTCGGGCAATGGATCTCTCCGACTGACAAGAGGCTGCGGTAACGGTGCCAACAGCCCCAAACTCGTAGCACCTGTACTTCAGTAATCAGTGATCAGTAATCACAGGGTGGCCTATAAATAAAATCAAAAATAATATCAAGAAAACAGACACAAATCTATGTTTTCAAATGAAGACTCCAAATTCTTATCATTTAATCTTATTGAGCATTGAAAATAAAGGTGAGTTTGTATAAGATTGTCGATTTCAAAAATTCTAACTTTTTTTTTTTTCTTGAATTTTTGGAATGGAAAATATTTTATAAACTCACCTCTATTTTCAATGCCCATCAAGATAAAATTATAAAAATTGGAGGTTCCCATTTGAAAAAACTGATTTTTGGGCCACCCTGTTATTTGGTTATCAAAATATTGTGTGAATTTTTTGAAAGTTGGTCCCTTTCAACTAGAAATCCAATACAAATTGAACAATAAAGGCTTGCTTGTACGAAAAATATACATTAAAAGAAGGACTTACAAACGACATCTTTGACATGAAAACTCAAATATTTTGAAAACGCTTATACTTTGGTAAAGGATAAGATTCATAAAATCTACTTAGAATCTCACGGATGATCCAAAAATGTAGTAATATATGGGGTGTTTCATTTGAAACAAGCGAGTTGACACCTATTTCCGGTATAACCGGAAGTCGCGCAAAGTCACTATTATTTCATTTGAAAATGGCATCTCCGAAAATCTCTCCATATAAATTTTTAAAATCTCAATCGCTTTTTTTCCAAGATATTCCAATAGGACACTTGCCTTGGCGCACCCGGTATAATATGTTTAACTTACGATAAGTAAAGCATACTTCTTGCTCCTAGGTCGCACGTCGCATGCCGACCAAGACCACTTTCACGCTAAAGTAGCAGGCTACAAGTTAACTTGATACTACATTGAAACCTACACAACCATGGCAACTTGATTGTCATGGCTGCGTCGCACGTCGCTTGACACTTCGGTGTGGAAGCGGCCTTAAACGCTGCCTGTGATCGGAAAATTCATTTGTATATTACAGTTATTCAATATGTAGGACATATTCAACCCAAATTTTCCAATCATCATAATATGTTTTTTGTTTTTATTACTTAAATGTTTTACTAGCTGTAACAATAATTTATTTGTTGCAGAAAATATTTGGTCTGATGAAAATCATATTTGTCGCGAAACCTCGTACACGACTGAGAAAAAAGTAAAGCTTATAATAAAAAAGTTTTCCATATGTTGCGACCTTAGTATACGCGACACACTGTATAATACCCACTCTATTTCATCACAGTTTATAGTAATTAAACCTCATCATCCATGCAAAATGATCATATTAGTACCTAGTTCCCGACATTTAAATGACTTATTATCGGGTATTAATGTCAGGTAGGTGATAAACATAAAATCCCTAATGGTACATTTTATTAGTTGCTGTTCAGGCTAAACTGTGAAGAGTCATAGCAACATTAATGAAGCTACTCAAGTTTAATTCTGAGCTCAAAATTTCCAATTTATATCAAAATTACAAAAATTATTATAACAATTGTCATAAGTCCATTTTTTAATGTCGATTTTTTCGACAAATATATAGTTTATTCTAGTTTGTTTTCATAAAAAAACCTCAGGAATAAACTCACGAAATTCAACAAAATGTGTAGGTAATGGATGCACACATATGATTTCAACAATTAACAGATTAACATCTTATGACCATCATATATAGAGTGGCGCCATAATACTAAAACACACAAGATCATTTGCAGGGCGGAATCAGAACCGACTCGCGCATGTGATCACTGCGAGCTCAAAACGTATAGGAAAGTCGAAACATCAAAAAAGTAACCTAGTAATTCAAGTCGCCTAAGTGACCTCTACATTTTGAAGGTTGAACACGCGATGACATCAGCGGAAGATGCGCCTGGTCATACCTCATTTTTTAAAGTAATTTGGGGTGACACAGACAAAAGACATGTTTTGGAATGGATGGTATTATGCAAAGAGAAGCGCAATCATACCAAAGCACCGCTGGGCCAAGGCTATGCAATTTTATTCATGACACCGTGGACGACGCGATGAAAAATCAACATGTTCTTAATTTCCCTTGTTGACGATCTTCCTTCGCTCCAACGGGTTATCAAACCCCGTACTATAGAGAAACTGAAAATCGCTATAACCCTAGACAGCTTTCAAGAGTGGTTGGAGATCTGCCACCGCAATACATGACATTATTTCGATCATTGATTCAAAATTGCACTACCATCACTCCATTCAACTGTGATCAAAAAATATATATCTTGAAAATACAAAGTTTTATGCTTAACCTACGTGAAAAGACATGCATTTATTCTTTGCCACCCTGTACAATACTATTTGGGCAAAAGATATAAAGTTATACTAAAAAAAGGGATTCAAGAAACCAAGATAAATAAAATTATGTAGTTTAATCAATCAAACTAATATTTCATCGTCCCCATAGTTTGTTGGATTACCTTTGACAGTTACATACTTAGATGTTACATACGTCAGGATAAAACCACCAGAATCACCTAGTATATTTTATGTCGTGAGACTAAAGAAGCTCTTCTAATTCCAAACGAAAAGATAACAGCCTAACCAAAGAATGGGCCATGATATTCGCAAGGTTTATAAGATATTTTTTATGCTTCCGGAACTGAAACGTAATAGTGATATAAAAAGTACAAACAAACTTTCGCAGAATGACAGATTTATTCATAGATGACCAAGGCTTTTGTTGGTGAGGTCAATGCTTAACAAGTTATATTAATAACCGTTGTTAAACAGTGACTGGCTAGAATATGGAACAAATTCATTTTAAATTCAAGGCTTTGATTTTTTGAAAAACCCTTCGACACGTCGATTTTTATTTTCAGATGCGATTATTTTCATTTCAAGTTCATGTATACAGGGTGCACCAAGAATAAGTTACGACTATCAACTATAGTATAATAAACATTAAGTAGTGACAGCTCACGTTAACCCCTCTCTATCTCAATGACAAAAATTCGCCTCATTTAGACCCTGCTAACATTTTGAAATGTAAAATTGTCTGGAACTTCGCTAGAACTTGGATCTAAAAAAAAAAAATAAAATGGAATAAAATAAAATGAAATAAAATACAAATAAAAAAATGAAATTAAAAAAAAGTGTGTTCCTATACCATAATATCCTGTGGCAAAATTCAGTTCAATATCTCAAACCGTCTTTGGAAAATGTATTAAAAACTGAACATAAGATAAATCTTCAACACCCTGTATCTTAAAATCGCAGCATTTCAAGACCCAAGTTTATATGACCTTTTCGACTTAAAATATATCCAGGAACTTTCCTCAAAAATCATGACATACCCTGTATAAAGTAGGTGATTTTTCATTCCATTTTTGAATTCTGTGTGGAATTCGGAGTATATTTCATATATCACACCCCATATTTGTATCCAACCGTTTGAGAGAAAATGGCCTTAATAATCCATACTATGTTTATTTAAAAAACATTTTAATATTCTTATTGGTTCAATAATTGAATTTAATGTCCAATCAGCAACGTTAATTGAATGAGAAGTATCTAAGAAGCTCAAACTGACAGAATCGCGAAGTAGCCTATTTTTATATCCACCGCCAAGAGTCATCAGCAATATTATAAACAATACGTGACTACGCGATTATGTTTTTTTTAAGTGGGTTACCACTCATTTACATTGCTGAATGAACATTACATTTAATTTTTCAACCATTAAAAACATTAACCAGTTTTAAAATAATGAATATTATTGATTTAAAATGGAATTTTCTCGAAAACGGTCGGCTATGGAGTATGTTCCATGAAATATTCTCCGATTTTTACGGAGAATTCAAAAATGAATTATAAAATGAGTACGTTTTCATTCGAAACAAAGAAGTTGATGACCGTAACTTTTTTTTTGTTTATCCTTATACATAAATTTGACAGTAAAATAACCGCATCCACAAATAAAAATCGACCTGTCCAAGCGCTTTCCAAAAAATCAAAACCCAGAATTTAAAATGAGTTATTTGTTCCATATTTTAGCCGGTCACTGTAACATTTACGTCAATACTCGCATCAATACTTCGAAATCATAGATATATTTCACATTTTAATAACAATAGATTGGTATTATTCAATTAATAAATATCAGATATCTTTTTATACATTAAAGTTTGGTATAGGATATGGTACATAGAAAATGTTTAGAATTTAAAGGAGAATCAAAATATCAAATAAAAAAATAGGGTATCAATTTGAAATAAGAAAGTTAGACCTCGCCCAGACTTTTTGGAACTTCCTGTATATGTGAAAACAGGTTTTTCAAAAATTTCATTTTCAACCATGAAACTTCTGGGACACTTTTCTCTGGAACGTCAATTTAAAAAGTTAGAGGGGGAGGGCATTTATAACCAATAACCCTGTAGAGATTGGCATTTAGGCTTCCGTTTCATACGGGATAAAGTGTGGGGATAACTGAGTCGAAAACGTCCGGCATTGATTTTGGGCATTTATTGTCATATGAAAATGAAACACCCAGACACGTCCACTTTGTTTTCAAGGGGGCACTTATCAGGCGTAGATATAAGTAAATCCTCATCTGCGTCTCCTTGGGCAGGATGAAACACATCATTAAAATCTTAAATGGATTTTGAAGGCCCTTCGACCCTGACTACACTTTCCGAGTTTCAAGCCTCTACAGTCATTCCTGTTGATATGACAGCGTGTAAATGAAAAATATATTTTTTTTTATAAAATAATATTTACCCGCAAGAGTCAACTGCTCCAAACTAAAGGTTATGATGGCGGACCGAAGGCCATGAAATGAGCTTCCACTCAGTCCATTTGACAAGGATTTATTCAACCAAAATAAAAATGGGGTGAAATATACCCTCGTCAACAGGATTGAGTAATAACTTTTCAAGATCATCTGTCCCTCATCATATCCTCCAAGTTTGGAAAAGTCAACTCCTGCGGGTAACTTTTTATTGAATAAAAAAAATTGAAAAAGTGCACAAGCTGTCATATCGTCAGGAATCACACCAGAGGCACAGCATAAAGAACAACCAGCAGGGACAATCCACAATGTGATTGAAAATGATTATTTGACCTCGCTAACGTCATTCTGGAGTAGATATCATGGCCAAAATCCAAATATTCACAAAAACGTTATGTTTGTTGGTATGTTGGGTAGCTCTCATCCAAGCACTTTCCACAGCATATACTCATCGCCTTTTGGTACATCCATTTTGAATAAATAATATACTACAATAATCGTCCAAACTTTTTGTAAAAAAAAACACCTTTTAGTTCATTTTTTCTCAGAATTACAGTGACAGATCAAAATTGTGTGTTATTGATATCCTGAGTGAATTTGTCACGATGACTTCTACAGCAGGGATTGTCTTGCGCCAAGACATGCTCAGTTGGTGAAAAACGAGGGAGTTTCCCTGCTGGTTGTTTTATATGCTGTGGCGGAGGCTTGAAACTCGGCAGTTGAAATCATTATCGGAGGGCCTTCAAGATGAGGTACCACTCGACCCCCCTTTTCATTTGAAATTTTCGGGGTGAGTTTCACCGTGCCCAATTGGAAAAGAACACAAAGTCCTCAAGTGTTTAATACATGAAAACGTGACACGTGTTCCGCCTGTTATGGCATCATCAGACCTAAGAAAGAACCTCAATAAAATATGGCAGACGACACGATTGTTGAAAAACTTACGTGAATAAAGCATCAACAATTAAGAATACATGAATCCCAAATTAAAACACATCACACTACTTGTTTCACCTGTTATAGCATTATCAGATCAAAGAAAGATTTTTTTGGTCTGATGAAGCCATAACAGGTGAAACACGTGTCACGTTTTCATGTATCAAACACTTGAGGACATAGACTTGGTGTTCTTTTCCAATTTCATTGATCAGCAGACAGTCCTCTTGGGAATGATGGATGATTTATCGTTATTATTTTCATCTGACTTTAAATGCCCAAATTCAATGCCGGTACGTTCTCGATGGCCAACCCTGTATACATATTTATCTCACTAGAGAATTTTCACAGATTCTTAATGACATTCTCCGAAGAAGAACTCGATAATCACCACCCAGTGGTCAAATTTTGTCCAAAATACCATCGTATCTTTGAATGCAATATACCAAATTCTTTTTTCTAATACTAATACCACAATTCGATCAATAATGCTCACTTGAGTTCATTTGATACAAATAAGTCGATTGATGAATGTAGAATGTGACTGTGATCGCATGAATTATCGAAACGTTCATAATCTAAATCTTAGATTTAAGTGCCATTTGCAACAAAGCTCACTATTTTTTTCATTTTCCAGGTCCTCTCTTTGGGAGCTGATATCTTACCCGAGTATAAACTTCAAAATCCACGTATCCATAACTACACCATTCTTCACTACTCACCTTTCAAAGCAGTCTGGGATTGGATTATACTCATTCTGGTTATGTACACCGCCATATTTACACCGTATGTTGCGGCATTTCTTCTGGGTGAGCCTGATTTCAATAACAGGAAGAACAAGAAGTACGGCGAGGATCCAATCGTCATAATTGACTTGATAGGTGAGTGAGGGTAGAAATGAATCTAAAATTTAGCGCCCAAGATTTCAAATTGCGTGAAAGGATACTGGGGTTATTCGATGTGGGGCAAAAAGTCTATGTTTCACTCAGGGTTGTCACATAGTTGAATAAGTTCTAAAATATTTTTCCAAGGCCTGATTTCTCAATGATGGTTCAACGTTAAACCTGGTTCAAGTACATTGGACTGTGCATTCTTGAACCCAGCTCAACAATGAACCATCGTTGAGAAACCCGGCCTAAATGTATTCATCATACCACTGTAAAACAGTAACAGTAGAGTTTTTTGAACAAATATGAGTAATCAAGTTGACGATTTAACGCAACTTACTCCTTTCCGAAATTGCACCGTTTTCGAGATAACGGATGGTCACATATTGCTTTGAAAATTGTTATACGGGGATTTTGTGGTATGAGAAATTTGTCCGTTTATCTGTGGCAGCCGGAGGACTCTCATTGAAAAAAAAGATTCTCGAGTCAATATCAAGTGGAAAAGGTACTTTTCTCAAAGTTTGCTCCAGTATGCCCTTTTCGAGACATTTTCATTCAAAAAGTTCCGTGCCACATGGACCGGGAGATGAAGACCATTTTTGGGTAACGTTCAATAATGCCCGTCTGCCGAGCTGAGGTATGGTATATTTTAGAATATGAAGTCGATCAAATTCTGTAAAAAATATTTTCCCCCCGTGTACCAGCTCCATGATCAATAATTGAAATTGTACTGAATAATTGAAAAAAATAACGATCGATGCCCATCTTCCGTTGTGATTTTATGATTGTGAACAAAAAAAACATCCATCGGTAACTCATCAGCAGAAAGTTTCAAGTGATAGGTTCTGCAGGACCTAACTATGATATTGTTGTGAAAAATGATGAAAATAAAAACGATTGATGCCCGTCTGCCAAATCGAAGGTTAGGGTTGGAAGCTCAAAGGAAACCTTTAAAATCCATCGGCAGACATATAGAACATATACTTGATAACTATTGCGAATTTGTTGTTTTTTTATACAGTGTGTCCTAAATTCGTTTCTCTATACAGGGATCTTGGCTCCTATATTATACCTACATCAAAGGTTGAATGCGGAAAGTTTCACAGGAAACTTAGTGCATTCGATATTCGGTTCCAGATTTGCGATCGGTCAATTGGTTTTGGAAATATCGGCGAAAAGCCGAAAACGGCGGATTTTGTTTTTTGCCAGTAAATCCGAAACGGCTAATTGGACAGCTATGAAAATGTGACATTATCTGGACACTTTTTTAAGACGAATAAAATGGTGTGTATAACATGTCTCAATCGCCTTTTGTTTTTCCGCAACCCGCCTCAACTTTCATTTTTCTTATGGCCGCCATATTGGATTTATCGATTTATGGAAAGAGTGTAGAATTTCCAGTCTAGTGATGTCCCACAAGTGCATAAAAGATCTAAGTATCATCAAAATATCACACTTCGTAGCTGGGACTCAATCTTTTCTAAGGAGGCCATAATTTATTTGTCGCAAAACATCATTAATAGGTACTGTGTCAACCTAAGTTCACCTTATTTGGTGTGCAGCGAACGTGTCTGTATGGATGGTACTTATTCTTTTTGAGCACTCTCTGTACTGTGGATTTTGATACACCAATTTCCCGTTCTACAGTTTTTACCGATTTACTAGGGTCTTCGTTGACAGCTTGTAAAATGTTTCTGTTGCGATTTTTATTTTCAATGTTGTAGGTATCCGCTTCTAGGTTGTTCGAAGGCCCCAAAGTTGATCATATCAACAACCATTTTTCTAAATTGGGTTTTATGAGGTTGCCGTCGTTCGGGGTACATCTCCAAATACCTTGCTGAGGTAATGTCGGCATTTCTCTGTGACTGCCAGTACAGCGCTAACATTTCCAACTTTTCTTCATTCGAATAGGGAACACCGGGCATTTTCAATAGGTTTCGACGATTTGTTTATCAGATTTATAATTTTAATGACAGAGAAACGTACTACTATTCACGTGAACACAACTTTCATACTGAATTATTATTTGCGGGGTGTTTTGGCTGTCTGAGAGACGTAGCCAATTGCAATGCACGATTAGGGCAAACGTATATTCACAATAATCACACAAATGAATTTATTGAACAGTTAAAATGTCCGTGAAGGAAAAGAACACGTTACAACGACTTAATGACGCGATTCACCATCGATAGCTTCGTACCAATGACTTACGTCTGTCAAATCGAATACCTGCTGTCTGTTCAGTTGGAGGTGGTTCACAAACCGCTCGGTGGATGTTAATTTGCCACAGTGTTATAGACCACAACGCCATCTTTCGGCAGAATGACATATCAGAGCCTCCTAGGATTTTTCTTATAAACCTGTTTTCTGTCAAATAAATCATGGCCTCCCCAGAAAAGATTGAGTCCTAACTACGAAATGTGATATTCCGAAGATACTTAAATCTTTTATGCACTTGTGAGACATCACTAGACTGGAAATTTTACACTATTTCCAAAAATCGGAAAATCCAATATGGCGGCCATAAGAAAAATGAAAGTTGAGGCGGATTGCGGGAGAACAAGAGACGATTGAGACATGTCATACACACCATTTCATTCGTTTAAAAAAAAGTCCAAATAATGTCACATTTTTATAGCTGTCCAATTAGCCGTTTTGGATTCACTGGCAAAAAACAAAATCCGCTATTTTCGGTTTTTCGGCGATATTTCCGGAACCAATTTATCGATCGCAAATCTGAAACCGGATATCGAATGCACTAAGTTTCCTCTAAAACTTTCTCCATCCAACCTTTGCTGTAGGTGTGATAGGAGCCAAGATCCCTGTATAGAGAAGTGAATCTGGGACACACTGTATATTCTCATGTCAAATGAGATGACAAATGTCCGTCTGCCAATATCATGCATTGTCACGAAAATATTACAAATAAAAATTATCATTTTTTATTAAGTATATGTCGCATATGTCTGCCGATGGATTTTTAAGGTTTCCTTTGAGCTTTTGAACCTACCTCTGATCCGGCAGACGGGCATCGATCGTTTTTTTTTATCATTTTTCACAACAGTTTCATAGTGAGGTGCTGCAGAACCGATTTCTCGAATCTGTCTGCCGATGAGTTACCGATGCTTTTTTTGATTACAGAATCATAAAATCACAACGGCAAATGGGCATCGATCGTTTTTTTTACAATTTTTTAGTAAAATTTCAATAATTTCTTTTGGAGTTGGTACAAGGGGAAGGAACAATTTCATTGCATTGACTCAAAATATTGAAATATACCTTACCTCAGCTCGGCAGATGGGCATTGAACGTTTCCCAAAAATGGTCGTTATCTCCCGATTCGACACTGAAAAACTCATAATATTCGCCGTCTTCACGCGAACGTCTTAAAAACGTATGTACAAAATTATCATTTGATTCTACATAGTTTTTGAAGGGAGAAGGATGAAAAATTCATAACTTTCCATTTTATATTTGACCACCCTGTATAATACATTAACGGTGCTATCTATCTCCTAATCCTTCATTCGACGTTAATAGTAATTATGGTTTATGGTTATGGTAATTAGGTTTATAACCACCTCCCGATAGAAATCAGAAAACTCCAGTCTATTTCTAGATTTAAAAAAACTTTGAAAAATCAACTGGCAAATAAGGCATATCATTATAGCAAAGCATTGAGGATTTTTTATCGGATTCATTATAACGTGAACTGTTGTATTGCCTTGTCTATTTTACACTCTCTAACTCAAACTTGTTAGTGTTGTTAGTACTTACATACCAAAATGTCTTTTTATTCTGTGAACATGACCTCTTTTTGACCTGTGCTTTGTCCATTCAACTTATGGTTTTTGACAATTTTGATTTGATTTGATTTGACTGCTCAAAGCAAGCCCTCCCCGACTCCAGATACAGCTGCACGAAAAGCAAACGACTGTTAACTTTTGAGCAAACATGAATGAGCTTCCTCATTTCTAGCGGAGCACATTCCCCCATGCTACTGAGTAGCAATAATTGCTCAATAATGGCATGCTTTCGTGCTACCAATGAGCTTCTCTGTCCGTAGCTTTAAGTTGAAAAGCACCCTAGTTTGAAGGCGATGCAATGCGATGCTATATTACCAGTGATTTTCTTAAAATGACCCTAAATCAAATTGCTAATCAATAAAAGCTGTTTATGCACCTAGATGAAAAGAAAAACATCTGTATGTGCCTATCCTTTATTTTTATTCACAATCCAATAATATGTATGATAATACTTTTGTGATGAGTACCAACTAGACCGTCAAACAATGACATATTTTGCTGACTGATTTTCTCGTCGCTGGAATCTCAATTATTGAAAATGATATCTTTATTTAGCTCAAAATCTGGAAATCTAGCGACCGCAAGTGTGATAGTCATAAAAAAAAAATTGGTTTTTCCTGCTGCAGAACAGAAATGTTTATCTTTTAATCTCTTGTGTATGGCATTTCAACTCATCAAAATGACATAACATTTCAAGTGTGAAAAAACAGTGCCACGAACTTAGATTTTTGAAAGAAAGGCGTCATCTTGTATGAGAATACTCGGTTACTGATGCGTTTTTTTGCTCATGGCAATCAACAGAATGAATAATAATCATAATTATCATCATGAACCTGGCAAAAATTTCGCATAAGCCGATCAGCTGTTGAGAAAAATTTACCGGTCGGACAATATCGCGAAGAGATTTCTGATGGTGCAGTCGCTAAATTTTAATTTTTTGAGCATAAAAAGGAAAGTATTATCAGTGGTTAAGAGCTCAGTCACGGGAAAACCAGTTAGGAAAAAATGTCATTATCTGACGGTCTAAAATCAAATTAGAACCTAGTTTGATCCTCAATAACTTTTTTGTTTGTTTATGGATTTAGATAAATTTTGGATATGATATTGGTCAATATGTTCTGGATGTTCCTCCAGAATTGAGTTTTCGAATTTTGGACAGGACCGGACGTACGACGTTTTTATAAAATTGGTGCATTTAAGCTCGTTGCAAAAACGAACTTCGCTACGTACAGACCAACTGATATATTTTTTGAGAAGGACATTAGTCGGAAAAGGTATCCTGATAATATCAATATTTTAGAACAATAACCTAAGAAACTATGATTTTTTCCATATGATGGTGCTTGTCGGCATTAAAACTATTTTACTTCGTTTTGATCAAAATTTGTTGCAGTTCCATTGCAACGTGGATTGTTTGTTGAAAATTGTTAACATTTTTGAGATTCCAGAGTTTGCCTGTTTGATTTTGAATACGTGGGCATGGTTCTATCTATGAAAGATAAAATCTCGATCAAACGATAATTGAAATAGAACATTTATGCACGGCAATGTTGCGGCCCCTTTCAAATTATCGAAAGAAATTAAACAGTTCAAAAACGAAAAAAAAAAATGATAATTGGGTATTATTTTTTTTCCAAATTAAAAAATCTAAAATGTAAAAAATCGACAAATCTCTAACAAACAATACACGTTGCTGTGAAATTTTAAGAAACTTTGATCAAAATGAAGTGAAATAAAATTTTTCGATTTCTTCTCCAGGGTGAAGTTTCATAATGCCGAGAAACCAATCACTTGAAGTGAAGTGAAATAGTTTTTATGCCGACAAGCACCATCATATAGAAAAAATCATAGTTTCTTAGGTTATGGTTCTAAAATATTGATATCATCAGGATACCTTTTCCCACTAATGTCCTTCTCAAAAATTATATCAGTCGGTCTGTACGTAGCGCAGTTCGTTTTTGCAACGAGCTCAAATGCACCAATTTTATAAAAACGTCGTAAGTCCGGTCCTCTCAAAAATTCGAAAACTCAATTTTGAAGGAACATCCAGAACAAATTGACCAATATCATATCCAAAATTCATCTGAATCCATAAACAAACAAAAAAGTTATTAAGGATCAAACTAGGTTCTAATTTAATTTGGCCCACAGTGTATAATATGTACTTAAAAAAATAGTATATTGTAGTCCTAGGCGATAAAGTGACATTTTTCCAGGCTCAAAGAAGAACTGTACGAGCGAGCTTTAGTGAGGCTAGACACTTCTTGAAGCCTAGAAAAATCACTTTATCGCCGTGGTCTGCACATTGTTTTTTGCTGACACAGAAAAACAGTAAAAAAAGTACGGGAAAAAAGCATGCCCGAGCTGGTATTTGAACCCAGGTCTTTTCGGACGCCAGGCTAATATCGAACCACTGAGCCACCGAGGCCAGAAATACTCAATTTTTTTCAGCCACCATGTTGCATTTGTCTTGAATCTTGTCACTGTGAAACAAACAGCGACGTAAAAGTGTGAACTCCACTTTGTATCCTGAATGTATAGGATTTAATCTACTCAGAATCCATAACATATATTTGAATAAGATGATATTACATTCCTTTGCATATTAATATGACTATCATGCTTCAATCACATGCATTCAGAAAATAATCTTGTAACGCTCTCTATCAGAAATAGTCGAGGAAATAGTTGAAAAAATTTTAACCGCCTAGCCATTTTTCACCACTTTGTCGACCTAGACTTAGAAAGTCCCACTTCCTCGTCTCTTTGGCGTCAGTAAACTTCAGTTTTGATGTCGTTCCGGCAGAAATAGTATATTGTAGTCCTAGGCGGTAAAGGAGAAAGTGATTGAAAGGCACATTAGGGAGACCTCCCTAATAGAGAGGCCACTACACAAAAATCAAAACGCCTATCAACCTGGTAAATCATGTGAAACTGCTCTGCATGAACTAATTCATAAAATAGAGCAACCACTGAACTACCAAGGAGTTGCCCTAGCTGCATGCCTTGATATGGAAGGAGCATTTGATCACACCTCCTTCGATTCAATGACCACCGCAATCAATCGGCGTGGAATTAGAGACACAGTTTGTAGGTGGATAAGAAACATGCTGAGAGGAAGGAAAATTCAAGCAACTATTCTTGACAAAACTGTAATTATAGAGGCAGCTAAAGGCTGCCCCCAGGGTGGAGTCTTGTCCCCTCTACTCTGGAACCTAGTCGCAGATGAACTACTGGTAGAGTTAAACAGCAAAGGTTTCTACGCCCAAGGCTATGCCGATGACGTAGCAATACTTATCACTGGCAAACACACCAAGACAATTTCAGAACTGATGCAGACAGCTCTGACAATCGTAGAAGATTGGTGCGGGAAGGTGAACCTGAAGGTCAATCCTGAGAAAACCTCCCTGGTCAGCTTTACGAGAAAGAGGAAGACAGTGGAATTATTCAAACGCATGTTCTTTGGACAAGAACTGCAGGTGGTAAGAGAAGTCAAATACCTAGGCATCATCCTGGATGACAAACACACATGGAGTTCACACCTACAGACAATAAGGAATCGGGGTAAAGCCACAATAATGACAACAAAAAGAGCGAAAGGAAAGAATTGGGGCATAAATCCGCGCATGGTACACTGGCTCTACTGTACAATGGTGAGACCCCCCCTTGCTTATAGCTCTGTTGTCTGGTGGCCAAGAATCGAGCAGCGACAAGCAGCCACGGAACCTGCAAAAGTTTAGAGGCTAGCATGTTTCTGTGTAACGAGAGCCATGAAAACTACTCCAACACTTGCCATGGAGGCCATGCTACCTCCTTTAGATATCTATATCAAAATGGAAGCAAGAATGGGAGCATATAGACTTAGCAACACCGAGAACTGGAGCCACTCAAACTCCCGAGGACACACTAAGATAACCAGCACAGTCACGAACCACTTAGTAAGAATGAGGAGTGATATCATGTTGAAAAATATCAACTTTAGCTCGTCTCCCAAGACCAAGCTAATATGAAAAGAGGAAACGGTAAAACAGCTCCGGATGGCCAATGAGGCCATATGGTACACAGACGGCTCCAAAACAAGCCGGGAAACTGGTGCCGGAATCGTAGGTGAAAATCCAAAGAGGGAAACATGTGAACCACTCGGAATGTACGCTACAGTTTTTCAGGCAGAAGTACATGCAATTAACGTATGCGTGCAAGAGAATCTCAGGAGAGGCTACAGAGGAAGGAAAATCCTTATCCTTAGTGACAGCCGAGCTGCAATCAAAACCATCTTCTGTCGGGAAACCAAATCCAAACAAGTCATGGACTGTTAGCAAAACCTTGTCACACTGGAAGTATCTAACGATGTCACTCTTGGATGGATACCAGGACACACAGAGATAGCTGGGAACGAGCGGGCGGATCAACTAGCACGCAAAGCTGCAAACACACCACTTCTAGGTCCAGAACCTGCTATTGGTATTACAAAATCCTCTGTGAGAGGTTGGCTGAACTGTTGGTCCAAAAAACAACAGAAAGCTAGATGGTGCCAATCACCAGGTCTAAAACACAGTAAATTAATGATGGCAGATGAGATCGAATCATCATTTTCTGGAAGCCTACTGAAACTCAGCAGGAATCAGCTTAGGAAAGTAACAGGTATATTAACTGGACACTGCACTCTAAGGAAACACATGCATATCATGGGTCTTTTCAACGAGAAACCCATATGTAGGCTGTGCAACGAGGAGGAGGAAACAGCCTCCCACATTGTATTCGAAGTGTGAAGCGCTGGCGTACTGGAGAAGAGATATTGGGGAATTCACAACCACTCCTCAAAGGACGGACAGGAAAACAGTAGAACGAGTCATAAACCTTATTCGGGGATTGGAGCTCTTCGACTGAGAGTCAGGCACAGAGAAGATACAATAAGCCCAACTAGAGGCTGCGGTGTCGGGACCAACAGCCCGAAACACGTAGCGCCTGTACTTCAGTAATCAGTAATCAGTAGGCGGTAAAGTGACATTTTTCCCGGCTGAAGGAAAAACACTTCTTGAGGCCTGGAAAAATCACTTTATCCCCGTGGTCTACACATTATTTTTCAGAATCAGAAAAACAGTAAAAAAAGAACAGGGCTTTATAAAAAAAAGCATGCTCGAGCTGGAATTTGAACCCAGATCTTTCCGCACGCCAGGCTAAGATCGAACCTCTGAGCCACCGGAGCCGGAAATACTCAAATCTCAGGTTCCAGCCGCCATGTTGCATTTGTCTTGTATCTTGTACCTATTAATCTCGAGAACAAACAGCGACGTAAAAGACGTCGCTGAAGTTAGCAACAGATTCAGAAATGAAAATCATATTTTAACAGTCGCCCAGACAAGTTATGTTCGCGGTCGTCATTAAATGTATCTGATATTATTCAGCGGCATCAATTCAATCTTGGACAATAAAAGAGGGTTGAGCGCGTGAAGTGAGGGTCTTCCCAATAACAGAGGTATCCCCAAATACCTAATATTATTAAAAATCAAAACTAACATCAAACATTTTTGTTAAACCATCAAACTTTGTGGGTGGATGCAAGAATGCTAAATACATAATATATCTCAAAAGCACACTTTTTCTCAGGGGATGACGGGGTGTAATCCACCCTCAAATTTTATAAAAAATCAAAACTACCATCTAAAATTTTTGTTAAACCATCAAACATCGTGGGTAGATGAAAGGATGCCAAATACATAATTTATCAAAAAAGAACACTTTTTCTCGGAGGATGACGGGGTATAATCCACCCTCAAATGTTATAAAAAATCAGAAGTACCATTTAAAATTTTTGTTACACCATCAAACTTCGTAGGTAGATGAAAGAATGCCAAATACATAATATATCAAAAAAGCACACTTTTTCTCAAAGGATGATGGGGTGTATACCACCCTCAAATTATATAAAAAATCAAAAGAACCATTTAAAAATTTTTTTACACCATCAAACTTCGTAGGTAGATGGAAGAATGCCAAATACATAATATATCAGAAGAGCACACTTTTTCTCGAAGGATGACGGGGTGAAATCCACCCTCAAATTTTATAAAAATCAAAAGAACCATTTAAAATTTTTGTAACACCATCAAACTTTGTAGGTAGATGAAAGAATGCAAAATACTTTATATATCTGGAAAGCACACTTTTTCTCAGGGGATGACGGGGTGTAATCCACCCTCAAATGTCATAAAAAATCAAAAGTACCATTTAAAATTTTTTTTACACCATCAAACTTCGCGAGTGGATGAAAGGATGCCAAATACATAATATATCAAAAAAGCACACTTTTTCTCAGTGGATGACGGGGTGTAATCCACCCTCGAATGTTATAAAAAATCAAAAGTACCATTTAAAATTTTTGTTACACCATCAAACTTCGTAGGTAGATGAAAGAATGCCAAAAACATGATTAATCTAAAAAGCACACTTTTTCTCAAAGGATGACAGGGTGTAATCCACCCTCAAATTTTATAAAAATCAAAAGAACCATTTAAAATTTTTGTAACACCATCAAACTTTGTAGGTAGATGAAAGAATGCAAAATACTTTATATATCTGAAAAGCACACTTTTTTCAGGGGATGACGGGGTGTAATCCACCCTCAAATGTTTTAAAAAATCAAAAGTACCATTTAGAATTTTTGTTACACCATCAAACTTGGTAGGTGGATGGAAGAATGCCAAATTCATAATATATCAAAAAAGCACACTTTTTCTCAGGGGATGACAGGGCGTAATCCACCCTCAAATATTATAGAAAATCAAAAGAATCATTTAAGATTTTTGTTACACCATCAAACTTTGTAGGTAGATGAAAGAATGCCAAATACATAATATATCAAAAAAGCACACTTTTTCTCAGGGGATGACGGGGTGTGATCCACCCTCAAATATTATAGGAAATCAAAAGAATCATTTAAAATTTTTGTTACACTATCAAACTTCGTAGGTAGATGAGAGAATGCCATATACATAATATTTCAAAAAAGCACACTTTTTCTCAGGGGATGACGGGGAGTAATCCACCCCCAAAAATTATAGAAATTGAAAGTACCATTTAAAATTTTTGTTAGACCATCAAACCTCGCGGGTAAATGAAAGAATGCCAAATACATGATATATCTAAAAAGCACACTTTTTCTCAGAGGCTGACGGGGTATAATCTACCCTCAAATGTTATAAAAAATCAAATGTATCATTTAAAATTATGGTTTGTCAACGTATGTTTGTGAAACAAAAATTTTTGACGGTTCTTTTGTTTATTAATAAAATTTGAGGGTGGATTAGATTATAGATAATTTGTCATCTCCTGAGAAAAAGTGTGCTTTTCAGATATATTATGTATCTCGCATTCTTCCATCTACCTACGAAGTTTGATGGTGTAACAAAGATTTTATATGGTTTTTTTGATTTTTTATAAAATATGAGGGTGTATTACACCCCGTCATCCCCTGAGAAAAAGTGTGCTTCTTTGATATATTATGTATTTGGCATTCTTTCATCTACCTACGAACTTTGTTGGTGTAACAAGAGTTTTAAATGATTCTTTTGATTTTCTATAATATTTGAGGGTGGATTGCACCCCGTCATCCCCTGAGAAAAAGTGTGTTTTTTTGATATATCATGTATTTGGCATTCTTTCATCTACCTACGAAGTTTGTTGGTGTAACAAAAATTTTAAATGGTACTTCTGATTCTTTGTAATGTTTGAGGGTGGATTACACCCCGTCATCCCCTGAGAAAAAGTGAGCTTTTTTGATATACTATGTACTTCGTCTTCTTTCATCTACCTACGAAGTTTGATGGTGTAACAAAAATTTAAAATGGTTCTTTTGATTTTTTTATAAAATTTGAGGGTGGACTATACCCCGTCATCCCCTGAGAAAAAGTGTGCTTCTTAGATATATCATGTATTTGGCATTCTTTCATCTACCTACGAAGTTTGATGGTGTAACAAAAAATTTAAATTGTTCTTTTGATTTTTTATAACATTCGAGGGTGGATTGCACCCCGTCATCCCCTAAGAAAAAGTTTGCTTTTTGGATATATTATGTACTTGCCATTCTTGCATCTACCTACGAAGTTCGTTGGTGTACAAAAGTTTCAAATGGTACTTTTGATTTTTTATAATATTTGAGGGTGGATTACACCCCGTCATCCCCTGAGAAAAAGTGTGCTTTTTTGATATACTATGTATTTGGCATTCTTTGATCTACTCACGAAGTTTGATGGTGTAACAAAAATTTTAAATGGTTCTTTTAATTTTTTATAATATTTGAGGGTGGATAACACGCCATTTCCCAGGTAAATAGTAGCTGTGTTTGTTATGCTCCACTAGTGCACACTTTTCTACACTACAACACTCAGTATGGCTTTGTATGTGAAATGTTTGTCTGTTTTTTAGGATAGAATGTTTTCACTAAACTAGAAAAGATATTCTATCCTAAAAACAGACAAACATTTCACAAACAAAGCCACACTGAGTGTTGTAGTGTAGAAAAGTGTGCACTAGGGGAGCATAACAAACACACCTAGTAACTGTCCACACTTTACGAGCTCAACCCCCTTTGTTTTCCAAGATTGGATTGATACCGCTATATTATACAGGGTGTCCGGGAAAATGTGGGAGATCTCTCGGATTCAGATAGAACATTAAAAAATAAGATGACAAGTTCCCATAAATTTTTTTCCTAGCGGCCCTCCCTACGGAGATACGGCCCCCTAAAGGACCCCACTGGAAATCGGTTTTTCTTGAATAACTTTTAAACGACTTAATATAATTCAATGAAAATTTGATATGATAAACAGTAGTAAGGACCTCTCAAAATACTTCCCTTAAAACATAATTAGCTTGTTTAGTTTACCAGGGACGGACTAGATTGTACATTTTAACGCTCAAATTTTTAACACCCTGTATGATAAGGAGTTAAAACAAATAAATTTGGATACCTTGAACATTAAGCTAAAGAATAGGTACTCTTGTTCATTGTCGATAAAATGAACCATTTTCGAGAAAAAACAATTTTTATTAAACAAAACCTCGAAAATAGCCATGACGAAGTGGTGCTCTTGACGAAATTGTGAACCTAACGCTAGGAAAAAAATTCATGGGAACTTGTCATCTTATTTTTTAATATTCTATCAGAATCCGAGAGATCTCCCACATTTTCCCGGACACCCTGTATATCAGATACATTTTATCGCGACCGCGACCAAAACTTGTCTGGGCGACTGTAATAATCTGATTTTCATTTCTGAATCCGTTGTTAACTCCAGCGACGTACGTAAAAGTGTGAACTTTACTTCGTAACCTGAATGTATAGGATTTCATTTACTCAGAATCCATAAGAAATATCTGAATAAGATGGTACTACATTCCATTGAATATTAATATACCTATTGTGCTTGAATCACATGCATTCAGAACATAATTTTGTAACGCCCTTTATTAGAAATAGTTGAAAAGAATTTTACCGTCTAGCCATTTTTCACTACTTTGTTGGCCTAGCCTTAAAAAGTCCTACCTTGGCGTCAGTAAAATTCAGTTTTATTGTTGTGTCGGCAGAAAAAAAAATCATTTCAGTGTGCGCGGAGAATTAAAGTTGAAAGAATTGCATAAATAGTTTTTTTCATATTCTCTGGTAACAAATTGTATGCTTTGGGTCCCATACAGGGTGTCCAATGAGTTATGAATCAAATGGCTCTGGGTAAAAGGGGTGCCATTTGCAATACGAAAAACCACATATATGGTCATCACATTGTTGATCGTTTTCGAGACACAAGGTGTTGAAATTTTTATGAATTTTTTTTTTTATCTTTTGACCAAACCAAAAAACCTTTTTGAACCAAACTTGATATACGACATGATGTCATGAAGTGCTAAAATATCAACCAACATCAAGCTCTCCAGTTGACCAGTGGTGGACCAGTTGCCGGAAAAAATAATTTTGCAGAAAAATAATGTCAACACTCGGTGAACGAGCCAAAAAAATACAATTTCCAGATACACATTTTATCTGACAAAAAAAATATTCGAATTATGTTTTCGTATCTGCTATCATTTTGCAGCAAATTGATCTTGTTGGATTTTTAAAACATCATGTTAAATAGACTTGGTAACGCAAAAGTGAAAATGTGGGTACAAGTTTTAAATCAATTTTTTTTTAGTTTCACAAGGACATGTCCAAAAAAGTCCCCACTTGATCTTATGCAGAATTTGCACCTGCGAAAAAAGTTTAGTTTACTTCGTCGCACGGCTTGCTCATTGCGCCTGATTTCCTCCACAACGGCCATCATTTTTTTATGGAGTTTCTGCTCATCAGATGACTGATCAACACTCTTCTTTATTAGAATAACCCCCATAACAAAAATCAAGCGGGTATTAGTCGGGCAAATGACGTGACAATTGTATGGCCCTCCTCTTCCTATCCATCTTTCAGCATATTATGTTCCATCAAGATAGTGCCGTACTTGTTGATTTTGATGCTTTGCTACGTTTCCCAATTAACCTGCTAATACATTTTGCAAAAATCTGTGAAATTCTTTGAAATTCAACCTTGATGATAATCCAAACGGTTTAGCTAGGTGACGATAACCCATCCCAGCCCATAATTTTCACAGACTGCTTAAAAAAAAATCACTTTTGCGTTACCAATTGAATTCAACATATTGAAAAATAAAAGAAGATTAATTTCCTGCAAAATGATAGCAGATACAAAAAAAATATCAAATATTTTTTATCTCAAACAAAATATTTGTCCAAGAATTGTATTTTTTTTATCTCTACACTTGGTGTTGCATTGATTTTTTGCAATTTTTTTTTTCCGGTAACCTCTGCCACTGGTCGATTGGAGAGCTCAATATTGGTAGACATTTTGTCCATTCATGACATCATGAAGTTTGATTCAAATCATAAATAAGATTATTGGTTTGGGCAAAAAATCGTTTCTTTTTCATAAAAATTTCAACACTTTGTTTCTTGAAAATGATTAACGATTGGATAAAAATACAGTGTGTCCAGAATAAAATGATGTACGTGGGGATATCGGAAACTACAGGAGATACAGTATCGGTTAAATGGAAGAAAAGTTGCGTATTTGCGTGCCCAAGAATAATCTCACTTTGGTTTGTTTTGATTCGATACCGTAATGGAGATACAGGGTGAAAAAGAAAAATGGCCATTTTTTAAATAGCACAATATTTCGGTTATTATAAAAGATGAGGTATTGAAAATTTCTGGATCTGGGTAAGAAGATACGGTGATTTTGAAAATTGTGTCGAAAAAATTGTAGGCCCACTATGTTGCTTCCGGCCGAGGTCAACTGTCGTTTTTCTTATGTGGGACACATTGAATTTTTTCATTTTCAAAATCCGCATTGAAAATGATTTTCAAAAATATGACTTTCATAAAAAAAAACAGACTTGACTTTGGCTGGACGCAACATAGTGGGCCTAAAAGTTTTTTGACGTCGTTTTTAGAATTGTCGTATCCTCTTAACCATATCCTGAAAATTTGAAAGTTCTAGCATTTATAATAAGCAAAATTGTGTGGTTTCTTCAAAATTTGCCTTTTCCCTTTTCACCCTGTATCCACATTACGGTATCGATTAAAAATAAAACAAAGGTGGAATATTTTTGGGCATACAAATACGCTGCTTTTCTTCCATTTACGCAACGTCGTATCTTTTAAAGTTTCCAATATCCCCATATAGTGCCATAAACATCATTTTATTCTGGACACACTGTATATGGGTTTTTCTTATTTGAAATCATATCTTCAATCACCCAGAGCCGTTTGATCCTCGACTAATTGGACACCCTGTATAATTTACAAATTTTAAATATACATTATTATAAATGTGCTTATGAGCTTGCGAATTTTCCAGAAATATGATCAATATGGGGTGACCACATCTAATGTTTATCAATAATGATTCCAAGGTATTTCACTTCTGTGTCTTTATTTTATGCTTTGACTTTAATCTTGATGCTATTGATAGTTGGTCTGTTCACTTTATTTAAGAAAAATCAAAGCTATGAAAATTGGTTTTTGACATATTTAAGTGTTAGCCTGTATGTTTTCAGTCATTATTGCATTTTTTCCATGCTTCCTATTGTTTTATTTCTAATATCATCTCAATTTTCTCCACTACAATGAGGGCTGTATCATCAACATTAATGAAAAACCCATCCATCGATGTCAAGCTTTTTGAAGGGATGTGAAGGATTGTTTAAGCTAGTTTTGCCCGGTTCAAGCTGCATGGAATAGATCCCTCGATAAAACAAAGAATCATGATCTACATGGTGATTTGAAAAGTCGTGCAAAAAAACATTTTTTTTTCAGTATGCCATTCTAGTGAGCATTGAATTCAGGCGATTCAATATCGTTTGTTATTATAGCAATGTCAATATCTCCAGACATTTTTGACCGTTTTTGAATAGACAATTTGCATACATTTTCAAATGACTTGAAATTTTATACACGTATATACATTATTTGGAAGTCACCAGCGATTTTTTTTTCCGAAATACTCAAAAATATACTGAATAAATGAAAAAGAAGACGCGAATTTCACTGTATGATCGCAAACGGGGTGGGACCATATTACTCTCCCGATAGAAAGAGAGTCACCTCAGTCAATACGACAGACGGAGATAGATAGTGTATTCTGTGACGTAGTGGATGTTGATTGGCGCTTTTTAATCGGTGATTACTACAATATTAGTGGTCGTAGGTTGATTTTTTAATCATCAATGGAATCAGTAATTACTAATCCTTATATTTTTCATATTTCCAAAAAATGTGCAAATTGTCCATTGAAGGCCTTCGTTTTCATCAGATACTATACAGGGTTTTTCACTTAAAACTCCGCACGCCCAGGAAACGAAAAGAAAAATTTGATTTCTGTAAGAAGTAGTCAATGTAATAATAATAATAATAATAATAATCTTTATTAAGCGTACAGCTTCACAATCAACAATATATATAACTTATAATCTAATATCCAAGTGTAACTATGGTATTAGGTAGAATAAAACGGATAGAATAAAAGTTAAAATTTAAAAATATAGAAAAAACACTGGAATAAAATAAAATATGTATATAAAATAGTATAAGGGACTGAAGTACAAACAGGTTAAAAATTTGACAGTACATGTTGCCTGAGCAGTCTTTTGAAATTATTTACAGTATCACAGTTTTTTGTTCGATCAGGTAACTTGTTATATTCTTGTAAACCGCCATACAAAATGGAGTTTAGCATTTGCTGCTGTTAACCTTTCTATCTAGTATAAAATTATTTCTATGCCTAGTGCCATATTCATGAATATCACCAAAGAACTTGACTCTGTCCATTATATATGTTGGCAATGATTTCAGTTTTATTCTGAATACAAAAACGCAGATGTTAAAAATAATTTTTTGTTTGACAGTTAATATATGTAACACATCAAGCATTAGTTCTATTGGCGTATACCTGTTACATTTTAAAATAGTCCGCATTGCCCTATTCTGAATTTTTTGTAGTTGGTCAACCTTGTATTTTGGAAGCTGGAATAACAGTGTCGCACAAAACTGCAAATGCGGTGCGGCGATAGCATGGTATAATTTAATTTTTGTTGATATAGATAGATGTTTTTCTATTCTGGCCAAAAAATGAACCTTTTGAGAAAATTTCCGCATTACAAAATCGGCGTGTGGGATGAAACTCAAGTGTGCATCAAATATTGTTCCCAGGTATTTGATTTCTTTGGCAATTTCTAATATACTGTCATTTATCCTTACATTTATACTACTCAAATCAACACTACTCAATTTTTGTTTTCTTCCAAATATACAACATTTTGACTTCAACACATTCAAACTCAATCTATCGCGACAGAGCCACCCATACAATCTGTTCAAATCATGGTTCATATCAGCTACCATTTGTTCAATGTCCGTACCGATCACATACAACATGGTATCATCGGCGGATAATATTACTTTACTTTTATCCGTCGTCGTGATAATATCATTTATGAACAGTAAAAATAAGAGCGGGCCCAAGACAGTTCCTTGCGGTACACCATATTCCACATCAATAAGTGGGGAAACAGAATTTTTAAATTTTACGCATTGCGATCTATTTGTTAAATAGGAAGTGAACCATTTCATAACATTCTGAGTTACACCCATATTTTTAGTTTTCTGTCGTGAAATTTTTCGAACAATGGTCTTGAAGGCTCGTTTAAAGTCTAAAAAAACAGTCAACACATAGTTACCACAGTCCAATGCTTTAAGGAACTTGTCACATACATTTACGACAACACTTTCACACGAATGATTTCGCAAGAAGCCGGATTGGTTAGGAACAATTATTTGGTGTTTATCACAGAATTCTAAAAGTTGAGCTTTGGCTGACATCTCCAACACCTTCTCGAAGGCTGGGGCAGTATTGATTGGCCTGAAATCACAATGTTTTCTCGAGTTGGCAATTTTTGGTACTGGAGTGATAGTCGAGATTTTCCACGACTGTGGGAAAACTCCTCTGGATAGAGACGTGTTTATGACATCTAATAGTCTATTTCCAATCACCTCACAAGCATCACGCAGGATTTGTGTAGAGATCCCCAGTTCACCACCTCCGACCTGTTTCAGACTTCGCAAATATTCCCTCATCTCAGCCATGGTGACGGACCTGAAGTTGGAAAACTCTGTAGCTGGTTCTGTGGATGGTAGAGCCATGTCACTTGTTGGAATATTTTCAACGAAACTCCCAATACTATCAACAAAGTACTGGTTGAATCTAGTAGCAATTTGTAGCTCGTCTGAAATTGTTTTGCTTTCAAATGTGATTTCATCAGGTGATAGGACATTTTTTTCGGGCAATAGAGTTTTTAGGTGCTTCCACATGATTCTTGGATTGTCCTTGTTGTTGTCTATTACTGAATGATAGTAACTATCTTTTTCATTTTTTATTTTTGAGACCACCATATTTCTCACCTTTTTAAAGGGAACACTTTAAAAAGGTGAGAGTAACGAGTCAGTGTTTTTCAAAAATACAGCTTTCTTATACAAAACATCTCTTTTTTTCATCAGGTCTCTTATTTCCTGGGTGATGTATTTTTTGCAACTATATTCAGACTGGACACGTATGATATGCATTGGACACATAACATCTAAAATATTTGAGATACAGGTAACAAAACATTCAGCTAAAATATTTACATCAGATACATCGCTGTTCCACATAGACTGTACGAGTTGTGTTTTTAAAGCTTCAGCATCGTATCGGTGCATCGATCTTTGGTATTTTATCACAGATTGTTTTACAATATTTGATTTCAGGGCAACAGATAGAATGGAATGGTCGCTAATCTTGGGGGTATGATGCACTTGGTGAAGAATATTCTTGTTATTTGTGATTATGTAATCTATCAACGTTTTGCTATTGGGACATATTCTAGTAGGGGAATTAACAAGTTGATGCATACCGCTTGCATACACAATATTAAAAATTTTGAGTCCATAAAAAGAGTCTTTCATAATATCAAAGTTAAAATCGCCCACAACAATGTTAACACCCTCAAACCCACCAAGACTGTCCAACTGTTCCGAAAAAAAGTCCACAAATGCGGCATCATTCGTCTTGGGTTGATGATACAGGACACAACACTGATAGTCTATTGATGAGATTGTAAACTGTACAGACAAAAACCATACATAGTTTTCCACACACACTGACTGCTTCAATTTGTATCTAATACCTTCCTTAACAAGGGCCATCACTCCTCCAGTTCTTCTATTAGTAGTTACACATTGGGCCAGTTTGTAACCTTCGATTTGAAGCTCAATCATCTCCACATCTTCTGACACATGCGTTTCGGACAATAACACCAACACTGGTTGCCAACCTTTGACAAGTACTTCGATATTATCCTTGTTGTTCAGGTAGCCTTGGCAATTGAAATAGATCAGACGAGAATTCATCTCGGTTTCATTATCTAATTGCTATTTGGTGTACTTGTCTTTTTGCGTTTTTTCTACTCTCTGATAAGAGTTACATTTGCTCATATCCCACACCATGTGATCAGTATCCAGCTTCAGTCCGAATTTTTGGTTGGCATTAAAACAATTAACACACACACATGTATGGCGACAAGAAGTTATTTTTCACAGTCAAAAAATTCGACGCCTACCAAGAGTTGAGCGTCGCGACGCGTAAAAAATATTAATCGATTGCAGAGATTTTGAAATTTCGCCCATGCGAAAGTACGTGTTACTTATGAACTGTTTTGTTATTTAGTCGAACTCATTAATCTTACTTAGTTCTGAGTTATGACGGTTTATAGTAAAAATTTTATGATTGACAAAAAATGCGATAACGGATGATTTTCACACAAAAGATAGTCCCAATTTCAGTAAAAAAAAGTCAATGGATCGAGTCATGTAGATCTTGAAAAAATGCTACGCCTACTTAGAGCTGAGCGTCGTCGTCGCGACTCTTCGAAAATATAAATCGATTGGAGGGACTTTGAAACCACTCGCATACGAAAGTCTATGTTATTTATAATTTTTTTTGTAATTTACTCGAACCCATTTATCTTAAACATTTCTGAGTTACTGTTTTACAAGAACTCGAACCCATTTATCTTGATCATTTCTGCGTTGAACGGGTTCAGTAAAAAATTCCTGATTGACAAAAAAACCTTGTAAAGATCATCCGTAATCGCATTGTTTGTCATTCAAAAAATGTTTTCTTTGAACCGGTATAACTCAGAAAGGAGAAGAATAACTAAATTGAGGTAAATATCAATAAAATTAACAAATAACATGTACTTTCGCATGCGCGTAATTTCAAAGTCCCCGAAATCGATTTATATTTTCGACGCGTCGAGACGCTAAGCTCTTGTAGGCGTAGAATTTTTTAAACTTTGAAAAATATTCACTTGACATCATACACTGACTTACTTTAACAGACATTAAGACTAGTATTCTCGTAAAAATCATCCGTAATCGCATTTTTTGTCAATCGAGACAACTTCTATGAACCGGTATAACTCAGAAATTAGTGAGATGGATGAGTTCGAGTAAATAAAAAAAAAGTTTATAAATAACATGTTCAGTGCCTTCAATTTGATCTATCACACTTTCAAAAGGCCGTAAAATATTAATTTTTTTGAGCTAAAAGGTCGACCAAAAAAACGAATTGTAGGGTTCTTCGTGAAGTTTTGTGCTATTAAGTCAAATATTTTCTTAACTGTCAAATGTCAAAATTATTGACATGACCTACTTTTTTTTGAATGGCACACCCTACACAGGGTGTCTCACGGTGATCGTCCATTAGAATATCTCGGGAAATAAAGCGATTGGGATTCTGAAAATTTGTATGGTAGGATATTCATACATTTTCTTCTCAAATGAAATAAAATCAACGTTGCACGACTTCCGGTTATACCGGAAGTGGGTGTCAACTCGCTCATTTTAAATTGAACACCCTATATATTATTACATTTTTGAATTCTGCGTAAAATTCTAGGCAGATTTCATCAATAATGTCCTATACCTAAGTATGAGCGTTTTTGAAATATTTTAGTTTTTATGTCAAAAATGACGTTTGAAGGCTCCTATTTAAATGTGAATTTCACCTATAAAAACGCCTCCATTATTCAATTTGTATTGGATTTCTTATTGAAAAGGACCTACTTTGATAGATTTTTCACAGCAATATGAAAACTATTATTACAGGGTGGGCCAAAAATAAGATCAAAAATTAAATTCAGAAAACGGCCAAAAATCAAATTTTTCAAATTTTAATGGAAAACCCTAATTTTTATAATTTCATCTTATTGAGCATTAAAAATAAAGGTGAGTTTGTATAAGATTGTCCTCTCCAAAACCTCTTTTTTTTATTTTTTTTTGAATTTTTGGAATGAACAATATTAGGTAAACTCACCCTTATTTTTAATGCACAATAACATAAAATTATAAAAATTAGGGGTTTCCATTTGATTTAATTGATTTTTGGCCGTTTTCTGAATTTAGTTTTTGATCTTATTTTTGAAAATTTTTTTGTTTTTTTTCATTTATTTTTTTGGATTTTTTCATAAGAAACATTGAACATCGAGATACTTGTCAAAATCACCGTGACAACGGCGTTTGAGATGCCCCCTATGTTAATTTTCAAAATTTTTCATTCGAAACAACATTGCATAGATCACTTCAAGGGAAAATATCTTGGAAAAGGTCAGTCCTCACGACTTTTACAAGGTGTACCTTTTTTACATAAAAATTACGGAGAAATCAATTTTTAAATTAAAAAAAAAGTTCGAGTGCGTACAAAACAGTTATAACTATTTGAATGAGTGGAAAGATGTGTAAGTGGCACTCCTACATGTAAGATCCATACCTAAGCCAGATAAGAATTTTGCATGTCAAACAACCTCCATATTACACGAGATTTCATCTAAATAACTTGATTATTTCAAAAGATATTTGAAAAAATCAAGAATTTAAATTCAACTTTGGCACCCTGTATCTCTGTTAATATCAACTTTCGGAATCGACAAGTTGAGGTCTATCGCGATATTTTTGTGTGGGGAATGTACTGTTACCGTATGTCCCAATACTTCTGTATAATGTTCGAGTGTCCAGCAGTTTAGTATAACATCAAAAAGTAACAGTGATTCACACTTTCTAATGAAGTGGTTAGTTGGAATGATATTGCACGGTATAGTGAGCATGATTCACATCTCATCCGAAATGTTCCAACTATTTCTAACTACATCCCCTTCACTATCAAGATACTCTGGTATTCACATAACTCTCCCATATCCCAAATTCCGGTAAAACGCCTGCCTCAAAAGCAGATATTAAAATCCTCGTTATCTGCAAGAATTCACTTTACCCCGACACAGGAAATCTCCTTTGTGAAGAGCTTTGCCGGTGCTTTGTTGTTTCGATTTTATAAAATGACTAAATACCTACTTTCATGCATTGATTACATGATGGAAGTGTAATCTTCAAATGCTCGAGCATTTGAAGATTACTGGATCTCAGCAACAAATGTCTCAATACTCTCAATCTGTTGTGGTATTCCACATTATTTTCTGTATGCAAAGATATTACTGAATGAAGCGGTTCCATGAGCGCACTCTCGAATGATGTAAATAACCACCTCCCACTACCATGCAAGTTTCTGTTCTTCTTTTCATCGAGTGACGAACGCTTTCATAAATTCCATAAGTAAGTATATGATTTCATATTGTAGCGAAAACGATAATTGTCCCATCCATTCGGGATTCCAGCCCACTACAGTCTCTCGGGAATGTTATCGAACAAGCCGCATCCCGACGCGATGAGTCATAATGTTTGTTCCGGTCTATACTTCTATATTCTTTTATATTCTAGAATTGACGGATTAGCTATACATATAAGCGGGTACATTGTGAGCAATTGGGAAGTCCAGTTTCTGAGTTCAGATTTTGATTGTGAGACATAAATAAGCTCTGATTGTGAACATAAATACTTTGTGGTTTTGTGATTGTGCTTTTAGTGGCTTTAGATAAATAAATTAAAACTGGACAAGTGTTTTCTATAGCGAAACTTGCTACGACAATATCCTTCCAAGATTGTATTCTTGATTTATTTGTTCACCTGCTTCGATTCGTATGCTCGCACAAATAAAAATGCAGGCTGTTGAAGTGAGGCCATCTTAGTGGCAACAATAATGATCCCTCACGGCCTATCCAACAATGTTGGTAAGCTTCATTCAAATACTCACGAGAGAGGGGTCAATATTCTGAGATCAGCCGCAACTGGAGAGAAACTTCGTCGATAAGTAAAGACGAATCGTTTTGTGGAAAACAATAGTTTGACCGCTCAGGAGATCTGAGAAAAAAATGGTCTAATCAAATAAGGATCTATGACAATGATTCAAACGTTGACAGAATACTTTTTCGGAAAAAATGGCTCCGTTATTCAGGGTTAAGAAAAATTTTCAGAACGGTTGAATTATTCAAAAGATACAGGAGTTTGAAAAAACTGTCTTATATAAAAGTTCTTGAGCTTTTGAAGATCAACATATCCGTTATAAATTGGAATATACAGTGCATAAAATTGTTGCGGATCAAAGTTGCATTTTTTTATGAAATCTCTTGTATTTTATTGGTTATTCAAATTCTTTTTTCAATTTTGAGCAAATATTGTGATACGCACACTGTTCCTAAAATCAACCGTTAACGAGATATCTCGATTTAAAAATGTAATCTGGCATGCTATAAAGCCAAACGGTACAAGATAGAGAAAGATGGTCAGCACCTTCTCATCTCAATTTTCAAGAGATATTTTGTCATTCGAGTAGAAGTTACTGTCAACTGTCAATTTTTCTCAACATACTTTCACAAGACAAGAATTTATTTTATGTCCTTGGATAGCTCTTGAAAAGTCAAGACTAGAAAGTGCATACCGTTTTTCTCTATCTTGATCCGTTTGGATTTTATAGCATGTCAAAGATGTGAAAATGTGATTTATAAAATGGAATAAATTGAAGACGGCTGAATTAAGGAACATTATGTTTATTACAACTTTCCATCAAAAATTAAGAAAAAATCAAAATATCCATTGATATTTAAAAAAATGCAACTATGATCTGCCATGAACTTATGCCCGACCCTGTATTAATCTACTACAGATATATAGATTTTTGAAAGCCTCACAACTTTTAGAGAAGAAATTCTTTTTAACCAACATACACTGTGGGCCAAATTAAGTTGGGACCTAGTTTAATCCTTAATAACTTTTTTGTTTGTTCATGGATTTAGATGAATTTTGGATATGATATTGGTCAATATATTCTGGATGTTCCTCCAAAATTGAGTTTTCAAATTTTGGACAGGACCGGACTTACGACGTTTTTATAAAATTGGTGCATTTAGGCTCGTTGCAAAAACGAACTGCGCTACGTACAGACCAACTGATAATTTTTTTTGAGAAGGACATTAGTGGGAAAAGGTATCCTGATGATATCAATATTTTAGAACCATAACCGAAGAAACTATGATTTTGTTTATATGATGGTGCTTGTCGGCATAAAAACTATTTCACTTCATTCTGATCAAAGTTTCTTGAAATTTCATAGCAACGTGGATTGTTTGTTAGAGATTTGTCGATTTTTTGACATTTTAGATTCTTTAATTTTGAAAAAAAAAAAATACCCAATTATTTTTTTTTTTTTTCGTTTTTAAACTTTGTTTAATTTCACTCGATAATTTGGAAGGGGTCGCAACATTGCCGTGCATAAATGTTCTTTTCCATTAATCGTTAGATCGAGATTTTATCTTTCATAGATAGGACCATGTCTACGTATTCAAAATCAAACAGGCAAACTCTGGAATCTCAAAAATGTTAACAATTTTTAACAAACAATCCACGTTGCAATGGAATTTCAAGAAATTTTGATCAAAACGAAGTGAAATAGTTTTTGCCGACAAGCACATAGAAAAAATCATAGTTTCTTAGGTTATGGTTCTAAAATATTGATATTATCAGGATACTTTTTCCCACCAATGTCCTTCTCAAAAAATATATCAGTTGGTCTGTACGTAGCGCAGTTCGTTTTTGCAACGAGCTTCAATGCACCAATTTTATAAAAACGTCGTAAGTCCGGTCCTTTCCAACATATTGATCAATATCATATCCAAAATTCATCTAAATCCATAAACAAACAAAAAAGTTATCAAACTAGGTTCTAACTTGATTTGGCCCACAGTGTATCTTTTGAAATAATCGACCGTTCTGGTAATTTCTCATAACCCTGTATGTAACATGATAATTTTCTTGGACCAAGTTATGATGATGATGGATTTTAAATATTGCATTTCTGGAAAAATCGGTTCCGTATGAGAACATAATGATGAAATCAAAGCAAGGATTTTCTGCAAGGGCATGAACTATTCGAATGTGATAAAGATACAACAGAACAAAGAATCTCTTGAAATGTTCCATATTTCACCATTAAATAGCAAATACAGGGTGTCTATTCGAGAATGGCAAGGTGCCAGATCTCAGAAACTAGGCATCCCAGAGACTTGCGGAAGAAAAAATACTGGGTAATATGGACTAGAGAAAATGCTAGAAATATATCAGAACTTCCCAAGATAGCCACATTTCTATTTAAAAATCACGAAAAAACAGCAATTTTGTGTTTTGATAGCACCCTTACGCCATCTTGTGGCTATCTTGGGAACTTCTGATATATTTCCAGCATTTTCTCTATCCCATCTTACCCAGTATTTTTTTTTCCGCAAGTCTCTGGTATGCCTAGTTTCTGAGATCTGGCACCATGCCATCCTCAAATAGACACCCTGTACATTTTCTATTCTCTACCAATATTTCGCGTCCGCAGCGGTTGTAGTGCGAATTGTACAAGGTCTTTCATCCAAGATAATATCACGTTTAAGACTGCCAGGAGTGCCAGGTTAAGTTAGTTGAGATGAGTTTTCACTCCCAAAGCCGTTATCATTCACCATCCTTTTAAAGTACACTCTCCTTTTTAACCACACGAAAAATAATAACAGACTGTCGCACGGACAGGAAACGTATTAAACTGTTTCAACGAACAGACAAAGTTGAGTCAATATGAACCATGACCGACCTGATCATAAAACGTGTAAGAAATTTTATAGAAGAGGTTACACCCTCCAAGCCTAAACCACCAACGATGCTAGTCTTCTGACCTAGATTCATAACATAAAATATGGTACGTAAGTTAGTAACATTTCAAAATGTGTTGTTTCGCCAAGAATTGTGTAACAGACAGATCCTGTTGTAATTTTTGAATTCACATGTGAAGAATATGTATCATGGGAGTTCTAAGAAAAAATAATCTTTGCTGTTGCTGTTGAACCATCAATATGTCGTCTCTTATTAATATGTTGTCTGTGTGGTTGTCCCTTCACGAAAATTCAATGGTTGATTTTTTGACATATTACCAATTTAATCAATGATACGTAAATAAGAAGTTATAAAGATTGTGTTGTGTTGTGTGTTTATTGGAATACCACATGGATGTCTTGACGACAGGACTCCCATGTATTCAATGCTGAGAATACTAGTCGTGGCAAAGAGTCGTTCAGTATTTGTTTGTTATCATGCATAGGTATAATAAAATTGAACAATCATTCTTCTTATACCACTTCGACGTTATTCATCCTGTATACTCCACATCGTCAACACCTGCGCTCTTCATGGATTACGTTCAAGCTTTCATATAACCCATCCTAATCACATTGCCTTTTCCATAAACCAATCAAAAACTTTACCACTAGAGTTTTTCTGCACAGAGCTCACTCAAATTTTGTTCACGTCGCTTTCTTCTTCCTTCCTTATTCCGTGACGGCCACCTCATAAATTTGTATAGTATATAACTTGCCTTAGATAACTTATTGAGCTCTATCAGATGATCAATACTTATGTTGTGAGATGCTCCAAGGTATAAGGAAAGTTTAGTGCAATTAAAATACACGATAACGGGCTGCATGGGACTATAGAGTGTGCTCAGAAAATGAAAACGTACATAATGGTGTTGTTTTTAACAAAATTGTGTTGCAAAAATAAGAAAAAAGCAGACAAATCGTTTTTCCGGCTCATAACAGAAACCACAGAAAAGATCAATCTGACTACAATGCAAAAAATTTGGAGAATTGAGAACTCTTCAAAATGAGCCCTTCCCGAGCCGAAACGATTTTGTATGCTTTTTGTTTTTGCAACAGCATTTTGTTAAAAACAACAATCAGCTATACTATTTCAAACTAACCCCACACAGTTCGTTATTAGGATTTTTTTTTATGCAAAACTGATCTTTTCTCCAGCATAGCGATCGACGGGTCGTCAGAAGGAACCCTGGAAGAATAAAGTGAGGAGGGGGGATTAAATTGGCATATTTTTTTTTTTTTAAGTGATGATTGGGGTAGATTTTTGACGATTTGCAATTTATCCGTGATAGGGTGAGGATGTCAGGAAAAAATCGTCAGAACACTAGGTGGAAGATTAAGGGTCACCGTCACCAGGAAGCCCTAGATCTGCGAAAAATTTTGCCCAATTTTCATGTCACTAGGTAGAAGTCTAGCGAGAAGAATAAAGAGGATATACATTATTATATATATATACGCAGTTAGGGTTAACTATTGGGATGGCCCCAAAGATTCTTGAAAGGAGGGAGCAATAAGATGTTGGACACTCGTTTAAAAGTGTATATTGAATCTTATTCAAGCTTTCGCTTGGCTAGGAGTAATGTGTAATAATCTGTAAGTTCTTTTAGATTCACCATTGCATTGTAGACTGATAACATGTTTCTTTGATTAGATTCGTCCTGATGAAGCTCTAAACTTAGAGCGAAAGCTTGAATAAGATTCAATATACACTTTAAAACGAGCGTCCAACATCTTATTGCTCCCTCCTTTCAAGAATCTTTGGGGCCATCCCAATAGTTAACCCTAATTGCGTAGTTACCAGTAGCCCCGTTACTGTCCTTCAGCTATATATATATATATATATATATATATTATTCGCCAATAAGTAGATTTGGATTAGTTTCTATGAGATACGGGGTTTTTATAACTGACCGCCATGTTTTCCGATAACCACATTATCTTTTTTCCATTTAGGTAGGTACATTACTTGATGATTAAAGCATTTTGTTACTTGTATTTATAGTCTGATACAGTTCAATACATTTTTTTTTAACATTGTCCTTAATTAGATGGAATATTGTGTTGCAAAAGGTTTTTTTTTAAGGGACCATCAGCCTTATATGAGAAGGTATTAGTGATACGCTTATAATATCTTACATACAAAGGCTCTCAACCATGAACTACTTTTTCAAAATAGTGACCGTTTTCTATCACTCCCGGTTATCAGTTACCAACTTCCTTATTTTGAATGGCAACCTCCATTTTCATTTCACATTTAGAATACTTTTTGAAAATTGAGGTCTTGGGTTTCTCAAATGGAATGCCCCATCTTTTATTTTGGATAATAATTCTAGACAAAATTCTCATTCGAATGGTGACACATTGTCCTATAATAGCTAAAATTGATAGTTTTCCAGTTATTTGAATGCTGAAATTATTTTATTGAAAAAAATGTAAATAACTTGTAACCATTTTAGCATAGGGTGATGTAGTGTCAATCAAAAAAAAATTTTCGGAATTGATATCTGAAGCAAAAAAAAAGAACCATCCCATTTGTAAAACTTTTTTTTGTAATAATTTGTGGTCCACAGGACAATTGTGAAAAATCTAGTGAAAAATGGTTAAGGTTATTTCAATGACCAGCGTTTTTTTATGGGTACAGGAAAGTACATCATTTAACTGACAATGTTTTTCTTAGAATGCAAATATCTTCAAAATGGTCAAAGATAGACATGAATATTATTGGATAAACTTACCTTGATTTTCAAAAAGGAATCTTGATATGGCAAAAAAAACCATTGCCATTCAAACTGAAGAGGTTCGTTACTGATTCCGGTATAACCGGAAACCGGAAGTGATAAAAAACCATTATTTTAGAAAAGTAGATCATGGTCAAGAACCTTTGTGTGCAAATTTTCATGAATTCTGCATAACTATTACTTTCCCATAAAAGGCTAATTGTCCCTTGAAAGAAAAAGACCCTGTATCTTCTGTATTCTTCCACCTAGAGTTCTGGGGATTGACAAGTGATCTTATAGTGAATTACTGAACAAGTATAGAAATTGTCAGAAGATTACCCAGTTACATAGTAATTTTCCAAAATTTTTCGCAACTTCGGAGCCTGCTGGTGGACCTTGATCTTTCACCTATCGTTTTGACGATTTTCTCCTGAGATCCTCATCCTATCACGGATTGAATTGCAAGTCGTCAGAAATTCACCTTATCACTTTTTTTTTCGAACAAAATTTCAACCCCCTCTCCTCACTTTATTCTTCTGACGACCCGTCCATCACTATGTTGGTGACAATCGAACCAACAAATGTTAAAATTTCCCATCAACCAAGTCGCCGCAAACCCAACGTAGGTAACTTAAACTATAAGGTGGTGAAATAGGAAGTGAGAGTTTGTAAGAAATAAAGAAGTGGTAGGTATTGGGAATGAGGATTGTAATAAGAATCACTTGTTAGAAAATTTACTAGACGTTTTCGCCTTTGATTCAGGCCTTGTCAAATAATAATTGCTTTAGCATTGCGTTTATCAATTTATCAAATAGGCATCATTTGATGGAACATAATTCTACTTATATCAGAAAACACTGATTCATCAACAATTTTTTTTGTATAACCAAACATAATATGTCTCAGATGGAAAAAATAGTAATAGTTGATGCAAAAATGTAAACAATGTTGTTTTCTTTTGCTACTGGCATAGGGTTTTCATCGAGTACAAGTGTCAATCAGTACAACGCGATTGACGTTTTATGGAAAACATGTATTGTAGGATTGTTACGCTATATTTTATGTGTATTTTAGAAATTCGGTATACATTTTTATAAAAAAAAACCGAAAAAATCAAATTTCTATTGTACAAAGTGTCCCAAATTCGAGCAGCATTATTGGGATATTGGAAACGGTGAGAGATACGGGGGAGGTCAAACCATGGCAAAGTTGTGCATTTTGATGCCCAACAAAATGCCGTTTAGAAAGTTTTGAAATTCCAAGTATTAACGGAGAAATTCGATAAAAATCGAAATTTTTCATTTTGAATTTTATTTTTTTTTGACTTCATTTGAAGAGATATTTTGACAAACAAAAAAATACTTTCTCATGACAGTTTTCTCTCTACAAAATGCCGTCCTCGAAATTTCAATCCGAAGTCTCGTCACTTGAAACTTTCTAACCGGCATTTTGTTGGGCATCAAAATGCACAACTTTGCCATAATTTGACCTTCCTCGCATCTGTTAGCGTTTTCAATATCCCAATGATGCTGCTTGAATTTGGGACACCCTGTACATCTAGTAAAGTTTGGCATGATAGGCAATAAAATATGCAAACCTTTATTGTCAATGAAGAAAGACGTTCTGAGAATGCTAAAGACATACGGCCTTTTTGCCACAAAAAGAGACAACTACTGTTCCTTATCGTTCATTATTACCTGGGATGAAGGTACGATCTTAACAAACTGCAAGAAACAGCAGTTTTGTCTCTATTTAGTCAACTTTCTTAACAGAATGTGACATCAGAAACGTACGTTTGCATATTTTATTGCCTATTGAGCCAAATTATACAGGATCTACTTCATTTCAACCATAAGGATAAACCGATCTGGGCATCCATGCCAAACAAAGGTTTCCAAAAAGCGTCACATAGCTCATGTATATTATTCGCCAATAAGTAGATTTGGATTAGTTTCTATGAGATACGGGGTTTTTATAACTGACCGCCATGTTTTCCGATAACCACATTATCTTTTTTCCATTTAGGTAGGTACATTACTTGATGATTAAAGCATTTTGTTACTTATATTTATAGTCTGATACAGTTCAATACATTTTTTTGAACATTGTCCTCAATTAGATGGAATATTTTGATTATTTTTTCATGTTCAAAAATACACATTCAATGGTAAATTCGTACCAGCTTATTTTTAACGGAATCTAGTTAAAAAAATGCGATCAAATTTACAGATATTCGTTTCAATGATCTGGCAGCACTGGTCTATATACCTACTATGGAAATGAATATTTCAAAAAAATTTTTTGAAAAATTGATCTACTCAAAAGACAGATTTGATGTAGAATAAGATATAGATTTGAAGATTTCAATAAATATTGCGTTGATTTTTTCTTTTAAGACCAAGACCAAGACGAGACTCTTGAGGTAGAGTCTTGAGGGTCAAGTCTTGGTCTTGGTCTTGAGATGACGTTTCGGTCTTGGTCTCGGTCTTGTCACCAAAACCAAGACAAGACCAAGACTGGTCTTGTGGCCTCGCGAAGCCCTAGTCACGTTAGCTTGTTTTTAGACCCCCCTGTATTATACTTCCTTCACATTCATCAGAAGTATGACAATGGACTTTTCAAACTAAGCAGAATTTTTCATGAAGAGTGACTTTTGGTTTAAAAATGAAAGTTTGGCTCCATCATACCTAGAGGACACTTTATTCGTGGACATACTGTAAATAATAATGATTTCTCTTCATTTTGGTTTTTATCATTGAACCTCAATGTTTTTATTTGATGATTTTGATAGCTACTTCACAGGAATACGCGTGATTGTAGAGCATTTTTGAGCACTAGGGTCTAGGTAGGTACACTCCAAAGACCCAGCTGACAGGATCAGCCACATTGTATTATCCGCTGACACTATTGGAATAGTTTTTCACTTCAATAGTAGTTGATGACGTGAATAATTTTCAACTTAAGAATTTAAATGGTATTATCCGTTCTTCTAACGTTTTCCTCATTGGGGACATATTAGCGGCATTGTCCGTACAGAAGATCGCACTTGACACTGAAATTTTGTTTGACACGAGGAAATACCATATCAGTAAGGTATTGGGAAGTTTGAAGCTTTCCAGAAGTATCAACTGTTTCATAGAGATGCGCTCCTCCATCTTCCGTTGGTAATGTTGCGCATATAACGTCTAGATTCTGAAGTAGAGACTGTAAGATCAGCACTGCCAGTCTCAAAAAAGTTGGGCGGAAGATCGATGTTTGCATTTGTTTAGTGCCTTGTTGGTTTTGTTGTCTCTTACAAACGACATGGTGTGACTTTCAAACAAAATAAACGTGACCAAACAATTCTTGAATGTCCTACATCAAAATGTCTGCTCCATTCGAAATAGAATGTCGGAAATAGAAGTCTTTCTTCATGAATCGAAAAACATTTTCTGAATCACGAGGAGATGCAATGTTTAACGATTGCTGGCTATAATATTACATCGTTCTTCTTATGAACTCATATACATGGCGGTGTCACCATATTAACGAAACATGATTTGGACTGTACCGAACGGAGGGATCTAGTTGAAAAGAGCCTGGAGATCTCCTGCGAGGTTGCAGCGGTAGAGATCAGGGGTCTGAATGCAGTAGTGGTTGCCGTGTATCGTTCACCAAAGGGCGATTATGAATTATTCCTTGAACAAATTAATGACATTCTGGAGCTGGTGACTGCAAATTCCAAGCGTGTGATACTTACAGGTGATTTTAGTGTAGATTTTAACATAGAAAATAACAAGAAACGTGATTTTGTTGTTGTATTGAGTTCTTATAATATGAAGCAGCAAATATTTGGTAACACTAGATATGATGTCTGCCTTGATAACATTTTTGTAGACTTTGAAAGTGATTTATGTCATAACTGTAATTCACTCCAATTAGCTTTGTCTGGTCATCTTGCAATTGATATTGGTGTGGAAATAGCTCTTGAAACAAAAAGTAATGTATATGAGGTTGCTTACCATCGGCCAATAACACAAAAATAAATCAATATTTTATTTGGCATCTTGGATTAAACAGATTAGACTTTTGTCAGATCAGATTCACATGCAGATTACAAATGCGATATTTTTATGGAAGTACTTACCATCAGCTATGACTTGTCATTTCCGTCAAAGCAGAACCTGATAAATCTGTCAGGTGGTATAATCCAATATTTGGAGAGATGAAAGAGAAATTCAATTTTCTGAATGACCTTTTTACCTGAGACCCAAGACACCTGAGCTTCGTCAATTGAGAAACAAATTTAGACACCACCACAGACAATCGATAGATAATGCTAAAAAGAACGCCAATTCAAAGTTTATTTCAAATGGTGATAATGAGCTAGGAGCAGCTTGGAAATTAACAAACGATGCGAGAGGCACAACTCGTAAGCAAAAGATAACAAATAACATAACAGCTGAACAATTTAATAACTTTTTCACTAATATTGCTGATAAAATTATTGCCAAATAACACAACACAAATAATATCCCCTCAGAAAGCAGCTTTTTTTTAGGAAAGTAACGTTTATAGAAGTGAGAGATGCCATTAATGCTCTAAAATCAAAGTTCAGTAAGGATATTCATGGCTTTACAGTGAAAAAGATCAAGGATACTCTGATAATTCCTCTCACACTACTAATAAACTCGTGCATAAGGCAAAATATTTACCCCAACGCTCTCAAAAAGTCCAAGGTTATTCCAGTATTTGAAAAAAAAGTGATTAAAGTGACATCAATAATTACAGACCCATAACGCTTATTCCAATTATATAAAAAAATCGAATATCTTCTCAAGGAGCAAATATACAATCATATTGAAAGCAATAACTTATTTACAAACAGCCAGTACGGCTTCAGAAGAAAAACTTCTACCACTTCCGCTGTGCTGTCTTTGCTGGAGTATGCAGTTGACGGTTTTGAGGAGTGCAAGCACGAGGGTGCCATTCTATGCGACCCCTCGAATGCTTCCGATTGCATCTCACATCAGATACTGCTACGCAAACTAAAATTATTTGGTTTCTGCGAAAGTAGCTTACAATTTTTAAATAGAGAAGGATGGACGACTTCTTTCCTAATTTTTAAATAGTTATCCCACACATAGAGTGCAACAAACCTTTCATGGAGGGCAACTTTCTGATCCAGTATTGATTAAACATGGGGTACCGCAAGGGTCTATTCTGGGCCCCTTGCTATTTCTAGTGTATATAAACGACATTTTTGATGTGAATGTACCGATGTAATGTTATAATTTGTATTGTTTGATTTTATTTTACTTCAATACTTCTTCTCATTTTATACATATACATATACAGGGTGTCCGGAAATTACGCGTCAGGATTTTGGTGGGCGATTCTACATGAAAAATTAATGCAACAAACTTCTATACAATTTTTCCAAAAACTTCAAAATTTTTTTCAAAGTACGAATTTTTAATTATTTAAGGTACGGTTAATGTTTAAAGTCGTTTTTCTCGGAAACCGTTAATTCTACGATGATGCAACACGAGCACCTTTTTAAAAAATATTTTGATGCTCTTTACTAATTTGACATCCAAATTTATAAAAAGATTAAAACAAAAAAGTTCTAAGTAATTTTCCTAAGGTGAAGGACAGCTTCAGCCTTTTGTCATTGACGACTAGCGTCAAATTAATAGGGTGAATACAAAGAAACACTAGTGACATGCATGCAAAATTTGGCGAAAATCATTACACTAGAAAAAAAGTTATTGAAAAAAATAAGAAAAAAAAAATATTTTTTAACACCCTGTATCTTCCTTAATTTTGAGTTTTTGAAAAAATTGTATAGAAGTTTGTTGCATTTATTTTTCATGTAGAATCGCCCACCAAAATCCTGACGCGTAATTTCCGGACACCCTGTATATCCGTTGATTGTTTCAATTTAAACCCATATTCTTATATTATACAGGGTGTCCCTGAAATGACTGTACAACGCTTAACCACAAATTCCTTAACCAAAAATAAGGCGATCTTTGTAAACTTACCTATATCCAAAATTGCTTCGTTTAGTTTACAGAGGGCATCAAAGATTCAAACAAAATTTGGTTTTTCCTACATTTTTCAAAAACGTGCAAATCGTATTTGAAAATTCTTGAAACAAGGTCTTGGACCATCAAATCACGTTTTTTGTTTCTATAGCGACCGGAAGTGTTATAAAGGGGACGTCACATGTAGTTATTCCTTTTGGTTTTTTTTGGAATTGACTTTTTGATAATTCTTTTATCCAATAGTTCAATTTATTAGGAAGTTTTATTTTTTCTTGAGAAATCTCGCTAGGATAAGTGGTTGTGCCAGAAAAAAATATATTTTCAATTAGGTACACAGATATTTTATTCTTGAATCATTTTTTTCCAGCAAAACCACCTATCTCAGCAAATTTTTTCAAGAGAGGAAAAAGCTTTCTTTTACCCTGCGTTATTAGATGAAAACGTCTGAATAATCAGAAAGTCAATTCCATAAAAAATCAAGAGATATAGCTGCATATGACGTTACTGATTTTTTATGGAATTGACTTTCTGATAATTCAGATGTTTTTATCTGATAACGCAGTGTGTAGGAAAATTTTTTCCTCTCTTGATTACAACCGGTCGCTATAGAAACGGACGACGTAATTTCATGGTCCAACACTATGTGCCAAAAATTATCAAAATCGATTTGCTCGTTTTTAAAAAATGTGGGAAAAACCAAATTTTGTTTGAGTCTTTGACGCCCTCTGTAGACTTAACGAAGCAATTTTGGATAAAGGGAAGTTTGCCCAGATCGTCTTATTTTTGGTTGAGGAATTTGTGGTTACGCGTTGTACAGTCATTTGGACACCTTGTATAATGAAAAATGTTCGTCCACATTATTGTTGTAGTTATTTTAGTCATTGTAGAAAATCCTGTATTTTACTAGCATGAATAAATTCAGTATTTCAGTATTTCAGTCTTTGTACTACATATACCTTGAATCTTTCTTACACTGTTTACAAGTTGCACAGCATCCTGACTTATTAAAAGGGGTGGTTTTCTTGTGAAACTACCAAATACTGTCTTCTTTTCTTCCAGACATTGCGTTCTTTCGAAACTGACTTATTATTATTACACAAACACAGAGAGTCTACACACTTTTCAATATTTGCCTCTTTTGAAATTTTGGACGAAATGAATCAGACCAAAGAAAGGCGACGGTCTTCATAGATTACGCCGGGCAACGTGCGAAATCGCTTGGCGGGGCAGTGCGACAAGAATTTTCCGTCGAAAATGCAATCGGACAGGTATTGAATCGGTTCAAATTAGATTGAATCTTCGCGGGTTATGACTTGAAACAGCTGATTAAGCGGATTTATCAATTGATCTATTTGAATAAATCAGGGATTTTTTGATTTTTTTAATAAAAATCAAGCTTTGACAACTCTGACTGGAATAAAAAAAAAATCGTCTTTTTACACATTGACATAGCCAGCTGACAACTTTTGCCCCCTTTCCCACGCTGACAATTTTTTCATCTATATACACCTTATAATGAAACTATTGACGGAGTTTCAGCTCTATTGAAATGACCCGAAAAAAAACACTTTAATGGCCTCCTACACTGTTAAGTCCCCTTATCGCGCCAGCTTTATATTGATTCCATAACAGAGGCTACAGTTTAGCGGCAAAACTTTTTTGAAATTATGCGGTCAAAAGTGACGGTATCTTCCGGACTAGGATAAAAAAAAATAAAAACTCACATTTTACCCTTTCAATAGAACGTGAATCTATAGTGATAATTTTATCAAGATTCACTTTATTCAACTTGACTCCATAGATTTGAGGTTAGATCAGTCGAACTACTTATTTTTCCAAAAGACGCCCATAGTTGAATCTTGAAAATAATTATTACAAAATAGTATCTACTGTGGAAAAAAGGACATGGGTACGGTTTGGAAAACGACCAGTCGATACTTTTCAATATATATCTGTTCAGGATTATCTTTGTACAGGGTGTCCCATTTTGGGTACTTTTGAGGGGTATCTCCGTTATTCCCATAGATAGAAAGTTGCGGTTTTCGCGACACTTTGCTACTTTTTCGTGAAACTGAAGATGCTGTTGACAAAATCTTCATAGCCCTTTAAGTTTTTAAGATACAGTGCTAAACTGTAAATGTTTCATTTTGAGGTTCCCCTCGTATCTGAACTATCAGATAAGTTATGGAAAATGTGAAAACTGTTTCTTATACAGTGCGGCTCTAGAAGGTCCCCCCCCCCTTTTTTTTAATGTGTGCACCAAAAATTTTGAAACTTGGCATACTTCAATTGCTGTCGAAATACTACTTTTTTAAGTTACTGACGTACTTTTAGTGTTCAAGATGGCGGCTGGACGCCATTTTGAAACAGCTTTTTAAATGGAACACCCTGTATACTGATGAAAATTTTAAGCTCAGAATCTTCTTTGGTGTCTCGAGTTCATGCAGTGTAACAGATTTCAGTGTGGGCGGTTTTGAAAATATTGAGGAAACCTTCTTCGTACCCATGCATCGATGAAGGAAATTGCGATTTTCTCGAAAACAAATTGCCTTATCGATGTGAAAATTACGGTTTTCTTCGATTTTCACGGTTTCAGTTATCACGGAAATATCTGGTTGTGCATTTTCTTCTTCTTCTTAAAGTGCCATGCAGATTCCTGCGTAGGCGTCCATTTTTTTTCCTATCATATGATTCTACTGATTGCAGCATTTTGTAGTGCCTGGAAGTCCCGTATTCCTGTCCATTGTCGTATGTTTCGTAGCCAGGATAGTTTTCTTCTACCTATTTCTCTTTTTCCTCCCTCTATTTTACCCTGGAGAATAGAACGTTGGAAATGATAACGTTCTCCGCGTAGTATGTGTCCAAGGTAGCCGGTCTTTCTTCCTTTGATGTTTTCGAAAAGTTCACGGTCTGCCAAACCAGCTCTTCTCAGTATCTTCTCGTTGGTTACATGATCAACCCACGATACTATCAGCATCCGTCGCAGGGTCAACATCTCGAAGGCCTCAACTTTGTTGATAGTTGCTGCTTTCAACGTCCATGCCTCGACTCCGTACAAGAGAACGGACCAGACGTAGCACTTTACCATTCTATATCTGAGACTGAGAAGTTTTTGTCTGTCAGAAATTTTCTAAGTTTTAAGAACGTTGTTCGACCTTGCTCGATTCTGCATTTTATTTCCGGATCTGGGTCCCATTTTTGGTTGATCATGCATCCCAAGTATTTAAATTGATTGACTTGTTCAATGCTCTCTCCATTCATGGATATTGTGGTATTTGGTGTATTGTTCCTCAGTTGTTCTTGCATTTTGAATTCGGATCTCCGCTCTTTGGTTCCAGTATCAATTACCGATAAGTCTGATATCCATTCCATCTAGTCTCAAGTCCCGAAGATATGATATGAGGAGATCGTGCTTCACATTGTCAAACGCTTTCTCGTAGTCGATAAAACACAAAAAGACGTCTTTTCTCTGATCCTGGCAATTCTGCACTACTGTTTGGAGACTGAATATGGCTTCCCGTGTCCTGAAACCACTCTCAAATCCAAATTGACTAGCACCACTTACTTCCTCGCACCTCCTATAAAGTCTTGTGTGTAGAACTCGAAGAAAGAGTTTGAGGAAATGACTCATTAGGCTAATGAGACGATAGTCTCTACATACGGTTGCGTTGTTTGATTTCGGAAGTGCGACAAATGTAGAACGGAGCCAATCCTCGGGAATTTGTCCAGTGTCGTAAATATTGTTAAAGAGTCGGACAATGATGTCAAGGTTTTGTTCACTGACCAAATGAAACGTTTCATACGAGAAACGAGTACATATCATCAGGGCCTGGAGCTTTGTTATTTTTCATTAGAGTTATGGCATGTTCAATTTCACTCTTGGATATGTTTGGCCCTAATAGCGTTGTTATCTCATTTTCGGGGTTTACTGGTCTGTCATCTTGGAAAAGACCAGTGGTATATTCTCTCCATGTTAGTAGTATTTTTTCGGTGTCCAATATTACTTTATTGTTTTCATCCTTAATGAAACTTATATTCTTATTGTTATATATTCCAGCGATTTCTTTGACTTTCTTATGAAGTTGGAAACTGTCTCCTAGTTTGCTTAGATGTTCTGCCTCCAGACATCTTTTTGTCAGCCAATTTTGTTTTGCTGTTCTTATTTCGTTTCGAATTCTTCTTTGAAGACTTTTTTAATCTGTATAGTTTCTGTTGACCTTACATTGCCTTCGTTTTTCCATCAAATCCAGAATATCATCAGTCATCCATTTTTTCCTCGTATGCCCTTTGGTGGTTGTGAGGGAGGTTTCATTTGTTTTCTCAAAAGCTTATTTGAGTTCAAGCCAGTGTTTGTTCGTATCATTTGTAATGCCAATACTTTCCAATTCTTCATTAAGGTGGTTCTCATAAAATGATCTTCTTTCCTCATCTTTAAGTAGTCTTGGTTCTAATATATTTTTACCGGTTTTTTCTTTGGGTCTGGACAGGCGCAATAAAATGTCGGCACGTAGCGGATTGGGTCAGATTCAATATCGGCACCTGGCATTGTGGTTACTTTAGTGATGAAATTTCTAAATATTCGATTAATGATGATGTAGTCTATTTGGTTACGAACAATGTGATGGTCATTGTCTTGCGGAGATTTCCAGGTGTATAAACGTCTTGATGGGAGTGTGAACCATGTATTTGTAATCACAAAATCGTCCTCTTCACAGTACTGAATTAACCTTTCCCCTCTGTCGTTTCTTTCACCTACGCCGTAATCACCAACCACTGATCTCATTCTACCCTTTCCAACTTTAGCATCGAGATCTCCTAAAATTATGTTGATTTCGTTCGTCTTTGTAAGTCTTAGGGCATCATCAAGTTGTCTGTAAAAATCTTCAATTTCTTCTTCTGATTTGTCTGCCGTTGGGGCATAAACCTGTATAATATTGATGTTCATGTGTTTACCAACCAGTTGAATTGAAGTTTTTTACTGCCTGTTGTATGTCCTCATCCATTAAGATACCAACGCCATGCTGATGGTCTCGACCGGCATTATTGGTACCTGAGTAGTATAGTACTTTACCTTTTGATCTTATCATTCCACTTCCATGCCAATGGACTTCACTCACTGCGAGAATGTTTATCTCCATCCTGTTCATCTCTTGGATTAGGTTGTCGAACTTCCCGGCTGCAAACAAAGTTTTGACATTCCAAGTAGCCACTTTTGTTCTCTTTTCTAGTTGAAACCGGGGGATTCTTCGCACCTCTTGACCACTTAAGGTCTGCCCGGGACTAGAGGCCATTTGTATTTGAGCTTCCAACATGATAAGAGTTAATCGGATGAATATCCTGGGAACATCCGTAAGGATCCTTAATACAGTGGGTTTCTTTTACCTTCTGTATCCCCCTGCCGTTGGCCAATTATTGGTTCTTCCGCCTTTAAGGACGATTTCTCATCTCAAGGGCAAGAGATTGCCCTCACTCCTGTTGATTCTACCACCCTGAGCTGTTGACCAAGAGGAGGTGACTGCTAATACCGACAGTCATTCGGCGCTAGTTTTGGTCTGCCCCGGGTATTCGATTTCCCCGGTACCTCCCATATCTGGGAGGCATTCCCCTATCCGAAACCTGGGAAGGGCCCGATGCAGGACTAGCAACCCCACACGGGTTACTAGGTTGTGCATTTTATGCACCTGAATTTATGTTCGTTTTTTATAAGAGGATAGGTTTCATACAATCAATTATAAATTTGATCGTCAGTTGTGAACTTGCTTATTTGAAACATTTTTCAAAAATTACGGTTTTTCATTACATCTTATCATAATCAATTTTCAGCTAATATGGAAAGTCATACATTTTTGGAGCCTGGTTTTCATTAAAGTTTTTTTAAAAAACCATTGTGGAAATCTAAGTGACAGTTGACGGTATGCTGACTATTATTCGTTCTTTTTTTTCTTTCACAATAAAATCCAGTAAAACAGTTATAGATAATTATTGAAAGATGCTTATTGCGTGTATATCTATCACAATATTTTCAGGAACTTCAATGTATATTTTTTATCCTCTTATACAATATCTGGAATATTGATATTTTATTCTGAATATCCATGTTCAATCCTTCATGTGAAATTGTAGGTATTCAAATCATACCTAATCCTTTCAAATACTTATTTTGGATAATCGTCAATGAGTTTTTGAGTTAGGATAAATTAGAGAGTGCAGTGAAACAAATGTCTAGTTGAGTCTGCTTAAGGCAAGTCGCAAAGAAGTTTGATGTTCCTCAACTCCTTGGAATCCACTTTAGCAAAGAAATTTCAGAAAGCTTCATAATTTTTGAACGATTATATAGATTCTCAAATCCAACAAATCACTCACACTCGTCTAAAAATTTGCTGGATCGTTGAATGAACAAAAATTATATATTATATTATTTATTCTCATCACATTATCTGAGTGTGTCAATCCGATGACTACTTCTAAAAGTTTTCTACTTAAAAAAACGAGTTTCAGATATTTGTTTCATTTAAAATAATTTCACAAAAGGACTTCTGGTATATTTAATAGTTTTCGCGATGAATATGTATGTGATGGCACTCAAGGATTTTTCTTTTTCAGTGGACGTCACTTTTATCATCGACATCCTCATCAATTTCCGAACAACCTACGTATCAGGAACAGATGAGATAGTATCAGACCCTGCCAAAATAGCAATACACTACTTGAAAGGATGGTTCCTGATAGATTTGGTAGCGGCTGTTCCATTTGACTTATTGTTTTTTGGTACCGATACTGACGAGGTAGGCACATCTCAATAATCATTATTGTAGTTTGCATATCATGTTCCTCTTATAGGTTAGGGTTATAATCCAAGTTTTTGTTGTGAAATGTTTGATTCTCCTTGTTTGACGTGTTTGTGATTAAAGCTGATAACGATGGAAAGATCGGTCTATATTTTCATTTTTCAAAAATTCAAAATTGCATAACATTCCTTCGATAGAAAAATGATTTTAATCGTTATCAACTTTGATAAATGAACTGAATCTCAAGAGCAACCGCACTCCAGAAGAAAGATCAAAATTCAAATATTGTACTCCGTGCTGTTTATCCTAGAACAATCATTTGGACCTTCAAAAATTACATCCCGGTCAACTTGACTGAATCGAAACTATAGTTCATCTGAAAATAAATGTTCACCTTCCTTAACTACAATTCCGGAGTAGTTTCAAATACTTTCTCCTCATCCACAGTTGATGGAAAAAATGTTATGGTTGTTTTTCTCAACAACAGGCGTTTTACCGAGGTTCAGTTCTACTCAGATACTTCACTCACTTAACCAAATTCGTATTTGTTTTTCATCTTCAGAAAAATGGTGGTTTGAACCAATAGTTTAATCATGGTAGGTATGAAAATGTATAGTGATTATTTCTATCAACCATGTTCAAAGAATACAGTTTAATAGAAATGAGATATCAATCTGCTTCAACATACATATTCAAAGAAATGTCCATTCTCCCACAATGATTATGACTGTATGTGATGTCTGTATCCTTTGATGACATGCCTTATAAAAGTGCACATGGCCTCGTGATCGATAAACAAACAAATCTAGCTCACCTTTTCCACATGGACCACCTTACATTGGACTTCGGACGCTGCAAGTGTAGATATAATAACATTTGAAGTGATATAGTTCCTTGAAAACAAATACAAGTACCCAAGCAATTGATAATTTTTTGGGATAAGACAAATGTAGAACGAAAGAAGCTGGATAGAGCTAGTACGAAAGATGAGAAAAAAACTTTCGATGCAATGAATGGAGATCAAAATCTGGTCTTTCCAGCGTTCATCACAAAGAAGACTCCAAAGCCCAAGCCATGTTATCAAGGACCCCGACTATATGTGAAATAACCAACTCAGAAGCTGGTGTCCTGACAGTCAAAAGAAATGCTAGAGAATTCTTGATAGATCCCGATGAACCTTCAAATGAAAATCATCCAGAATAACTAAGAATAATATATCGGAAAACTACCCACCTTACGGTGATCTTCTTTTTTTCTGGAACCGGAGGATCAATTCAGAAGCAAGTCATCCTCAATAGAATATATAATAATATTGTAGAACAACTAGGTGAAATGAGTAAGTGCAGGTTATGTAATTAGTGTTAGGCAGAAAATTAGTCGTGAAAACGACGAATAAAAATAATTATGAGGTTTTGAAATTTTGGTTCTGAGCTTCCAGAAGGAACTGAAATGCAGATCCAAAGGGTTCATACACCTCTCGGATAAAGATTTATTTCCTTTTGGTTCAAAGATCACAAGCCCCACATCAATAAAATATTTATGAAAAATTGTAAGCGGTCAGTCATACGATAATAATAACTGTTATTGTGTATATCTTTTCCACTAAATAACAAATATAACTATTTTATCATTTTCCTCGGCTAATTCAGTCTAAATTAAATCGAGGAGGACGAATTAGCAGCGAAAAATCATCATAAAACTACATTCTATCAGTGGAATAGGCTTATAGGGCAAACCACTTGAAAAAAAAGACACACCGAGAGACCTACCTCTGGGGTGGTAATTACAGAATACATAAGTTTGAAAATTATCATATGACCACTGGTACTTTCTCATAAATATTTCATTCATGTAAAAAGATTTCTTTGCTCACCTTGATACTTCTCGAGATAATCGCCGCAAAAAACGACAACCCAAACACATTATAGGAACATTTTTGTAAAAAATGTAAAGGGGAGTATAAGAAGTTCTATAACGATTTCTTGCCAAAGTTACGAGCAAAACGCCGAAGAGCTTCGTGAGGTCACGATTGAGGGTGGTTTGGGTCCCTTTTTGGAGTCCAGTATACAACTTCTGAACTAGATTTTTCCTCCCAAGGAGTCTAATGGGGTCGTTGCACTATATCAAAATCAAAGCTGATTTTGTGTAGAATATATAACTGTGGGTTTCTTAATAAAATGGGTTACATGAATTGGCCAAAATAATGCACAACATTTAAACTAGGCCTCTTTGAAATAAATAAGTCCATCAACCTGGGCCCATTGTCGCATTGACGTCACAGATCAATATCCTTTATCCGCTTGACACTGAAATGCACGCGCGCTGCTTGATACAAATGCGGCGTTGCGAGATGTACTATTGATGGTATTTTAACAAGAATTACTAGCTCAATATGATGAACGAAAGATAATCGATACATTTAGGTTAACTTTAAAATGGATGGTAAATAATGTGATTTAATACAAAAATTAACCAGGAAATTATACGACACCACCCAGACTGGGTTTTTATGATACCTTTGACCGTATCATAAAACCCTCAAGATATTTATTTTTCTCAAACCCAAATTAATGCAGACGCATAGAATAGTTATTTATCAGACGTAGGGATAAACTCAAAGACACAATTCTTTGAATTTATCCCTACGTCTGATAAATAACTACCAGGAGCGTTGCATACTAAACAAAAACTGCAAATATTGGTACCTGCAAATTAAAGCTGGTAGGCAATATTATTTATTGGCTCATTCTTTTTTGACGATATTGAATCGTATATAAGCAAAGTTGATCCAAAACACGAACGTGAATTCGAAATTGAGAAATCCCTAGAATAAAACACGCTTTACACTCGACCCCAAGCAAAAAGCATCTCGGCAACGTTGCGTTCTCTACAGTTATCGACCCACGGGAAGAGCTGCGCCGGATCCAAGAAGCGACGCCATATTTTGTCGTACACGCGTCATCATTTAAAAGGCTTAAAAGGACTGTTGACAAACTTCAACGCTAGTTTATGCCCTTAAAAATCGATAAAAAAAAAAAAAAAAAAAACGGGTCTAATATTTTTGATTATATTTTCAGAATATGCAATAAAAAAAGTACGTGCAACGACCCCATTCTCGCTCACACCAAATCACATAATGGTTGAAGTAATCCATCATTCACCTTAACTAAGAACTTCCTGGTGTACTTCAAATTCCCTCACATGTTTCCTTCTCGGAGATTATGAAAAATAGCCAAACAAAGATCTAGTGAGATATCGCAGTGGCCCTGCAATATAATCGGATGATTTTGGACAGAGAGAAAAAAAACCCTACCAACCCTTACTGATATTCATAATTATTGTCCAGTGCATAACCAAATACCAAACTATTAGATCTTTTATCCGATTTTAGTAGATTTCGACTATCTTTTTCACAAATGGAAAGAAAAGTTTAACAAGGACAAAACCGTTTTGACTCGAAAAAACTACTGAAACTCAACAAAATTAAAAAAAAAATGAGAACTCAATTTTTCTTAACAAATGAACCATTGTCATTCAAGAAACAAAATCCTTGATTGTAAATGACACAACCTTCTACAGGGTTATCAGAAACTGGTTGTCATAAATGTTAGAGGACATACACAGAAAGTAAAATAAAGTGGGCATTTCATAAAAAATATGTTTCTGCCGACACGACATCAAAACTAAAATTTACTGACGCCAAAGAGACGAGAGAGTGGGACTTTCTGAGGCAAGGTCGACAAAGTATTGAAAAATAGCTAGGCGGTAAAATTGTTTTCAACCATTTCTAATAGAGGGCATTACAAGATTATTTCCTGAATTCATGTGATTGTAGCATAAAAGTTATACCTACAAATTAATATTCAATGGATTACCATTTTATTCAGATATTTCTTATATATTCTGAGTTGATTGAATCATATACATTCAGGATACGAACTAAAGTTCACACTTTGATGTCATCGTCTGTTTTGACTTCTGCCATCTTGATTTTGGCTTGGCTCTGAAAGCTGACTGAAGCAGTGTTGCCAAGTTAAAAATATTGGATGGATGGTTTTGATTGTCGCCTTAGCTACCAGGTAAATTGTCAAATCACGGTTTAAAGCTATATCGTTGATGAAGATTAATTATGAATAAACTCCAATGAGATTGAATATTTTCTGGGACATAAAGATGATGTGAGATAGTTTCAATGTTTTAAATGATCAGCTATTTCGTGTTTTTTGAAGTAATAAGTAGCAAATACTTTTATCCACAGTTAGGTAGAATATGTTGTCAGCAGAAAAACAATGTGTAGACCACGGCGATAAAGTGATTTTTCCAGGCTTCAAGAAGTGTCCGGCCTCGCTATAGCTCGCCCGTACAGTTCTTCATGTCACTTTACCGCCTAGGACTACAATATTCTATTCTCATCTGGCTTCATAACGAATATACAGGATTTTGAAGTTAAACTTAAGATTTCTTATAATTTCAATAATAATTACTAAACCTTCACTGTGGCAAACCCTGAAATTTCAAGGCTGGAGGTAACTCATAGGCTGTGTTCGGAGAGACGTTATACGGTGAATTGCCCTTAGCACCGAATAGCGCAAATAGCGTTTTTCCCGAACTCAGCCATAGTAGCCCAACTTTCGTTATTAATATTTGAATTTGGAACTCATTATCTATACATAAATACGTTAATAAGCCAGATGGGATATTTTTTATGAAGTACGCATTTTGACCTCCTCTGTATGTCCTATCATTTATGCCTACCAGTTTTTGAATCATATACGAATCAAAAATATCATGAGCAGAATATGCACTGTGATAAAATAATCACGTAAACTATATCTTCCGGTTCCACGGAAAGTGCGGTTATTTGGAAAACCTTTTACATTTACGAAACATGGTTACTCGCCAAAGCAATGTGCAATGTCAGTGGTAGACTCTTAATCATAATAATAGGATGATTTCCATGATTTGGTTTGCCCACATAATTATACAGGGTGTCCCACCTGAAAGTATCCATCCCAAATGACGGCCCCCAAGAAAAAAAAACAGCAGCAGAGACTTGCAACTCGGAAGTTGTGATCATGGTCGAAGGACATTCAATATAAGATATGACTCGATCTCTCTTTCCATATTACATTTTGGGGGTGAATCTCACCTCTTTTCAGGAGGTGAACTTGCGAAGTTGACAATAGGAACAAAAATAGACAGTGTTTTCATAATTTTTTTGTAATGCCGGTTGTTTAAGGTGGATACTTTTAGCTGGTCGTCACCACCACTTCTCTAGGACGTATGGATTCCGAAATGTTGCAAAAATGAAAAAAATTAAACATTTGCTCTTCGACCGATGACACATAAAAAAATATCTCCTGGATGCATACGTACCAGGCAAATATATCTCCAAATTGAGTACAGTAAAGTAAAAGAATAATTAGAGATTTCAAACCACCATTTCATATTGTCCATTTATAATTTTCGTTTTAAATAGATTGTTTAAGTGTTGCATTTTTGATGATAAATGGAATGTTTGTTGCAAGATGATAAGTGGTTGATGTATTTAGTTCATTTATCATATTGTTAAGCTGCTTTGATTCGTTATTCTTTCGTAAATTATCATTGGGTCTAAATAATGGTACTTTCCAAATATAATTTCTTGAAATCGGTACAATACTAACTGATAATGTTTATGGAAAAATAGCTTCGGGTGATAAACTATTTCTGAATCCCAATGAACTTGATGAAATGAAAAAAACCATTGTTTACATTGACTTCAAATTTTAAGCTTGCAAGTACTCTTCCAAGTTTTGACAGAATCATAAAATGTCTAATATAGGTACTGAACACATCCATTTTTGATTAAAATGATCAAAAGTATTATAATTCCTGTAACTTTCTGGTGACCTATCAATTTTTTGTAAAATACAGACAAAGTGCAAAATATTTTGGTAAAAAAAACTTTGTGTAACTGCCAGTTTTGAATTCTTTCTTTCCTTTCTTCTGCTTGATACATTTTTATCCAGTTTTCACAATATCAAAATCTTGTTGAAATCAATGTCTGATACATGCTTTTCCAAATGGTTTCTAAATGATAAATCAGTTCCATTACAGCTCACCTTTCTAGATTTATGCATTTATCGTCTTGGAATCTTTTTTTATTGAACATCAAGAGTATTCTGAAGTCATTTTGTGTCTCTTTAATTTTCATATTATTGCATATCATTAATGAATTTGAATCTATTTTTGTCATTTTCTACCAATAAAATGATAATGTCGTGTCCAATGTTGCTTATTTTGTTTATGTTTTCCGCAAAGTAAAAAACATCTCCCCATTCCAAAAAAAATCTCCTGAGACCATATCCCCATCATTAGGTACGTTGAATTTTTGTGAATCGACAATTTTTGTTAAATCGATCTTTTTTCAATTCTTTTCCATAGTTGGGCTTGGATAAGGATGAGGTAGAATGACATAGACTTGAACTGCGTTTGTTTTTTTTTTAATTTATTACAGCAGGCTTGCAAAATGTATCACAAGATCATGAAACATTATTCAGATAACAGTTGAAAACCAAAGTGTAGTTTCATTATCTTGCAGTATTTTTCGCTCACTATTGATATCTAAAACACCACGTCACCACAACACATTTTTGATAGACTCACATAATTTCCGCTTGAGTACTTCAGTTTTTGATTATTGCACGCTGCTTCTTGATATTTTACTATTTCATATGAATTTGATTTTTATTATGCTTGAATATTGTAGTATATTTGAACCTATTGGAACTGGTAGTATGCTTTGAATCCAATACCGTAGAATAAGTTTAGCTTGAGATCCAATCCATGTAATCGCAAATGGTACATGTGAATAAAATGTCGGATGTTCATCTTGTCTTCAGAGACATTTTTCCATCAATATTCCCAACTTATTTGAAAAAATCTTGAACAATCAAGTTTTCTAATTTGATTTTATTATTTATTGGTAGGTCCTAGGACTAGTTAATGGTCAGAACAAACAGGTAAACTTTTTGTCGAATGAACATTGATCATAAAAAGATGTCCACTAACAAATTAACAGATGTGATGATTTTCTAATTTTAGGAAAGTTGAAAGTGATTTTCATGTGATTTTTCTTGACAATTTGGATTTTTCTATTTTAATATTTCCATTACTCGCAAGATACTCAAACAAAATACCATTATCAATCTATTTTTTTGATTCAATGTTGTTTTTTCTTGATCAATATATTGAAATACTTACAGGATACGTATTTACTTGATTATCAATTCTAGTCTCCCGAAGAGTCACGATTCGAATGTCAGTTTCCAGGCACACCGAACTTCAGAATGTGTGTGCTTTGTTCAAGTAGAACCTATTTCGTCTTAACCTTGGGACTGAATTCACGACTCACTTGGAGTTAAAACAAAACTCCTTCATATATTATTATTTTAATACGCTTTTGCCTTGTACTTACCATCTACGCTTGAAGCATAGAATTGTTGAAAGTCCAAAATTGGACTAACATTGACAAAACTAACAATACAAGATTTTAACCAATAATCACGCATAGAATTGATTTTTTTACACCTTTAACACCATACTTTCGACTAACAAAACAAATTAATCCCACTCACTTTGAGATAATCATCATCTCACATATTTTCATTTACAGACAACAACACTGATTGGTTTATTGAAGACTGCCAGGCTGCTCCGTTTAGTCAGAGTAGCTAGAAAAATAGATAGATATTCGGAATATGGTGCAGCTGTTCTTTTGTTATTGATGGCAACATTTGCTTTGATAGCGCATTGGCTGGCCTGCATATGGTAAGTATAACTTCGAAAATACATGCCTAGAACTCTAGTTATTGAAAAATTATCACTCAAGCGTATAATATGAATGTTAAAGACCAGAAGCTATTTCCATTATCATGCATTTCACTCATTTCAAAAAACTTTGCAAACAATGTCGGCTCTTCCCTAAAATTGCAGCTAGTATCGGAATTTACACTCAATATAATGGGCTGCTCTAAGCTATGTTCATACAGAGACTATGAGACTGAGATTGAATGGATGCTGTAGGTACACCTTGAATGGAAGAATATGAACAACATTGTTTGGAGATGATTGTATGTCGGTTCGTGTTCGTAGAACAATCACAAACCAGTCAGCGTTTCATTGATTGGAGAAAGTCACTAAGAAATAGTTTGCAAAGTGCAAACGCTGAGTTCTGATTGGCTCTGACTTGTTTGTGATTGTTCTACGAACAGACCTTTTCATATTTTTATTTCAAACTTTTATAATTTGATACTGATTTTAAATTGAAATTGACCATCAAAATGAAAAAATGAAATCAAGACAGTAACAGTGAAAATTACCACTTTTTCTAATTTTCTAATTTGTTCCTACACATTTTCTTGAATTAAATACATTACCTATAAAGGAACGGGATGTTCTCGAAAACCATTCAATTTTCTAAATCAATAAACAGTGCGTACCTTCTTTTAAAAAAAGTGTGTTCAGTTATCTGAAATTGATATTTGAAACAAATCATGATGCTCTGGGCTAGTCCGTCTTTGACTTCTCCATTTAGGTTAAATAAGGTTTTTGAAGGGATTTCACTCACCATGGCAAGAAATCCGATTGAGGGGAATTTTCAAATAATAAAGACTATCATCAAAATGACTGTTCAAGTTGTTCACGTCCGACGCGTTGGCCGTATAAAGTTGTCCTTTCACGTTTAGAGGCCAAAATCTGAATGATTGGTTTGGTAAACAAGACCGATCGTTTACTCAACACCAGTACGCCTTATCGGCCGAGAGCATCGCTGCTGCTCGTGAAAAAGCAACAGAACCCGAAGCTAGTCCATTCTTCGTCATGCCAAAGATTTTGGCCTCACGCAGATTCTAGATCGATGGATTTTGCGTCGTAACTTCATGACCATGGACAATGCCGCTTGCTTCAAAGCGATTGGAAGAATTACTGTCAACAAGAAAAATAATTGACCACGATGCATGTCCCTGCTGATAAGCCACAATCCACTTATGACTTTAACCTCAAAGTCGACATAACACAGGCAATCTCTCAAATTCAACCCAATATATTTGGCAGCTATTGGATTGGTACACAGACGGCTCCAAAACAATCCAGCGGAAAGGCGCCGGTATCGTAGAGGAAACCCAACCTGTGAATCATATGAAATACTTGGTGACCGCGCTACTGCTTTTCAAGCGGAAATACATGCAATAAACGTCTTCGTTCAAGAAAATCCCTGAAGGAAGTTGAATTCTTGTCCTGATTGATAGCCAAACGGCAATCAAACCTCTTTTTTTTGTCGGGAAACAAAATCCAAACAAGTTTGGGATTGTCAGCAAAACCTTGTCATTCTGGAAGCATCCAACGATGTTACTCTAGGATGGATACTGAACAAGGAGATAGCTGGTAATGAGCAAGCGGATCGACTGGCACGCAAAACAAAAAATATACCACATGTGCGTCCAGAACCGCCATTGGAATCACTATGTACTTCTCAAGAGGCAGGCTGGACTGTTGTTCCAAGAAACAACATAAAACAAGATGGAGCGGACTACCAGGACTGAGACAATGTAGGACAATCAAAGCAGAGCAAATCCAACCGTCATTCACTTAAAGTCCACTGCATCTCAGTGGAAATCAGCTTAGGAATGTAACAGAGATATTGACTGGACACCTCACCCTAAAAAGACAAATTCAATACATGGGTCTCCACAACAATGAATCTATATGTTGGCTCTGTAATGAAGAGAAGGAAACATCCTCACTCATCGTTTTTGAATAAGGGGCACTGACGTTCTCTACAAGGAATAATGGGAAATTTACACTCATCCCTCAAAGGTCAGACAGGGAAATGATGGGATGAGTCACAAACCAATACAGCTCTTGGACTGGCACAGAGAAAACACAATAAGCCCATCAGAGGCTGTGGTGTCAGAAACAATATTTCGAGCTCATCACGTCTCAGTATAATACGCCCAAACGAAATCTAGTGATTGATTCCGATAACCGAGTCCGTAGTTATCAACATTTGAACACAGAACACATATGTGTTCTGTGCATTTGAATAAAAACAGATCTAACCTTAGATATAGCACTCTCATCACATCACTCCTGGATATCACTTTGAGTTCATATGAACGTGATACATTTGACTGTACGTAGACAAGCATGACTTCAATTTTGTTCTCGTCCAACCGTCTCGTCATTCAAGCGAGGCCCACAAGGGCTCGTGCGCCCGAACCCTCAAGGCAGAAAATGTCCGATCAGTCCGAGCACACAAACCGGCCTCCGAGCTGTAACTGTTTGTCGACCACTATCGAATTCAATATTTGAACATCCAATCTTCTGGAAACGCTCACTCGAATCAACTTTATAGAGTCATTCAAGAACAATTTTGCGTGAACTTTGGCCATATGTTGGTTGAAAATTGAAGCGGTAAAAACCCATTGGTGGCTATTATTTTATATTTCGAGCTATTTTTCATTTGCCCTCACGTTATGAATGGTTTTATTTTCTGAAGAGGTTTTAAATGCTGGAAAAAAAACCACAGATATTCTCAGGAACCCATGCAATTTTCTCAGCATGCTATCGAGAAAGAGAATATTGAGATTTTGACTGCATTTGAGGTGTTCAAAGTACCAAGAGCTATAGTTAGAAACAGCTTCTCTGTAGACGGAGAATCGTTATAGAGTGGTGCTTGTAACCTTTCTTGGACAAGAATATGAAAAATTGATAATATGGTAGACTTAGAGCTCAAACAGTTTCCGATGATTCGTATTCTTTAGGAAATCTTATGAAAGAAAATCTTTTGTAAACAGTATTCTAGTATGGGAGTGGTTTGACATTTTTAAAAATACGTTTTGTTAGAAGTAAATGGAACACAAAAAGGCTGTTAACTCGGAAACCCAAATAGATTTTTAAATATTGATGAAACTTCCAGGTGAAAAAGTACGGGTCACGGAGTCAGGTTACAGCATCCACAACCGTGACAAGAGTCTTGTTTTGAGTATTGATGAAAATGCCAAATCATCTTATTAGTTGGGCGGTTTAATAAAAAAAATGATTTGTTCGAGTGAAAGTTTATACTTTATAGTATATTGCGAAGTATAACCTGTTACATGATGTAAATTTACTGATGGGAAGAACTTATTCAGGTTAGAAGTATAAACAAGTTGTAAATACTACGACGAGTCTAACCCCAAATTGGTTTGATTGTCAGTTATCATGACTGAGAAAGATTATTGAAGCAAATGTTGAGAATGGGCTTTTTTATGAGTTATGGTTGGGAAAGAAAAATGTGAACGGAGAATGTATAGGGGGTGCAATATAAAAAATGATTTCGGTAGCAGTGCCCTTTCAGCTTCAATGCAAACAATGCTGACTGGATGACTATTGAGTATCTTTGAAAAATTATGAATATGGATCCCGGTAGTTGGTTTTGTATTGTCTAACAAAACCAACTACCGGGATCCATATTCATAATTTTTCAAAGATACTCAATAGTCATCCAGTCAGCATTGTTTGCATTGAAGCTGAAAGGGCACTGCTACCGAAATCATTTTTTATATTGCACCCCCTATACATTCTCCGTTCACATTTTTCTTTCCCAACCATAACTCATAAAAAAGCCCATTCTCAACATCTTTTCAATCAAAGTAAATGATCGAAAGTTAATTTGTTTGTGTTTGTTTGTGAGCAAATTCTGAAAAACTACAGCAAATGCTTCTAAGTGAAGGGAATACTAGATAAAACTTATACTCACTACAGTGTAAACCACATATCACTCAAAATATATAGGAAACTTGAATGGGAGCCAGTGTAAATGAAGTTTTAGGCAACCAGTTAATTAAGTCGGATTTGTTTGGAGGACTACCCGTTGGATGTCGCTGGAGACGGAGGTTTTCCTTAACAACGGTTGCCATAAATAACCAATCCCTAACCCTAGACGTCATTGTCATTTCACGTGTAATTTGAATTTTGTGCCGAAAGATCTAATTTTCAGTACCTAGATAATCTTGAAACTTGTGTTTGAACCTTGGATTGGACTATAATGTGAGCTTATCATGAGTTCTTTAAGAAATGTATCGTCCCCTGGATGTGTGGATATTTTTGACAAAACGCATCCTTTCCTTTCCAATAAAAGTTCTTCCACTGTTTCAGAAAAATTGGTTCAGCATGTTAAAAATCCGATTTTAAACAGTGAAACAGAAGCACAACTGGGTATACAAGTCCTATTAATTTTGTGGTTTGCATTTTATAGACTCAACACTCGAAATTTAATTTAAATATTAATTCACATGGCTTATCAAAAGTTATGAACTGAAAAATATGCATGGGTTGTTTTTGTCTAGGACATAGTTTTTAGATATTATAAAATGAACGTTTTTGAAAAATAGTTATGCATCTTTTCAGAATAACTTTTGATATACCATGTGATAAATATTTGAATCATAATTTTGAACGTGGTATGAATCGTATTTTACCCAATAGATGGCTCCACCGTATGAAATAAAAACAGATTTCTTCACGTTTTTGAGAAAAAAAGTCAAAAGTACGAGGACTAACCGTTGTAGGGCGCTGGCGAATTTCATTTCAAACTATTGTATGGGAGTTTCCTATATATTTTGAGTGATATGTGGTGTAAACTTCTATGTAAATAGGTGAAAGCTTGAAATAAATACTCCTACAATCTACTTTTGTCTTTCCTGGAGCATTATATGGAGTGAATGTCAATTTTTTTTAAGTGAAAACTACACAATGGAGCATTCACTTGAAGTAAAAGCAAATACTCCTCTCATTCATACCGCACGTAGTTGAAATTAGAGTGGGGTATGATAATTTTGTTAATCTGGAGATTGTTTACAAGTAGTGGTGAGTGATTTAAGTGATCAAAGCGGTCTTCAAACTAAAAAACAGAGAAAAACTTTACACAAGTGGATGGAATGCCTTATCAAGAAAGTCTAACTCCAATACATAGTCAATATTAGAGAAGAGATTCGTGCAAATTCAACCAATAAATTGGGAGCAAGTGCGAAATTTTGAACCACCTCCCTACTCTCCGAAGTTAGCAACATGGAACATGGAACTTTATGTTTGTTGCTAAAAAAAAAAAAATTGACAATATCACCGACTCAGGCCCTTTTGGATGAGGCCTTCCAGATATGCGCTTAATCATGGAAACAACGTTGGGATAGGCACATATTTTGAAGGGAATGATCAAAATTGCCAATTATTCATATCAGAATATCTTCTTTCCAACAATACACATAGCTAAAACTCAGAGTTTTTCTTTCATCTTCACTATACAGCATGGAGAAAACTATCGAACAAGTGACAGAATGTAAAAAAAAGTTCACAAAAGAAGTAGAAGCACTCAACTGTGATGTCAGGCATCAAGAAGCAAGCACCAGCTAAATGTTCTTGAGAACCATTTGACTTTGAAAGTATTATTACAATTTGAAAGAACATTTTCTCCCTGAAATGCCTTAGTCGATTAAGTGAAGTACTTGGATTAAACTTCACTATGTCTGGAGGGCGGACAATACAATACGTCTTTAGCGGTTTTGTTTGATAAACTTTCTACCCCAGAAAACAACCAGATGATTAGACAATGAGTTGATCATTTCTGATTACTCAGTTTGAGAATGTACTCATCATTCGTCCTCATCAAACACAAAAACTTGGAAAATTGATATGTTGAACCTTGAGCAATAAAGGTGTCTCGAATCACTAGAACATAACAACCAAATAATATAAATAGTATGCTGCAACCCCTTGTTCCATATCAATTCCATGCTTTGCTTCCTTTGAAATGTCCACATATAATATTCATTTGGATGCACTGTGGTTGATTAGCTTCCGAATATCCGCTTTGTAGGTTTTTGACATAGTACTAGACATAATGGAATTGTAGCAATGCCACATTTAATTTGAAAATATGGGTATCTACATGGGTTTGTTCTGTTTGGAATTTCAAAATATCCTACAATATTTTGGTTCCCTGTGGAGAAAAATAAATATTGTTGTCACATAACCGATAAAACTCGTCCAATATGTTCCGAACAGAAATATATGCCAGGGCTTCGTAAATTTCATTTACAGTGGTCTAGACTTGAATGTGCTATAAACGTATTCGCAAAGGTGGAAAAATATCCTTTTGTGCTATTATATGGACATATCAAAAATTATTTACATGCTATAATATGGTTGAAGCATAAAACTGAGAATGTAACTTTGTAATAGTGATTCTCTCAAATGGTGATTACATTGGAAATAACAAATTATCCACAAAAGTTGAGGAAATCAATCAATTGAAAAAAGGGTAAAATGATTGATGATCATAACAAGATCCAGTGGGTAATGAGAGAGACACTCACTACTTGAGCGAATTCAAATAGGGGCCGATTATAAAAAATATTATTATTGCAAAGAATCGATAAAAAATACTCTGCTAGGTATAGAAACACGGTTCATAGGCAAATTATGTGCACGCCGGTAAGGGAATCTGTAAATTTCTATAAGCTTATGTGGCGATTCTGTGATCACGATTGCCAAACACCCGATCGTGAATTGATTTTATGTAAGCTATTGGAAGCGAAGAATTTGTCTATAAGCTTATAAAAAGTTGAAGCTTCGCACAGCATTGGCCTATTAGTGATCATAGTCAGATACTTATCAAATATCAAGGAAGATGCAAAGCTGATGATTGAAAATATTTATTAGGAGGAAGAATGAAAAACAGAGGAAAAAATGGTGAAAGGTAATACAAATCCAGACACCAACTTGTGGTTCAGAATTTGAGTCAGAGATAGATTATGAGAATGTGGATGAGAGCAATATCGACTTGGTATGATTTAACCAAAGAGAAAGAAGTGGGTAGTGAGTTGTGTGAATAAAGAAAAGTAGGTTGTACTAGGACACTATCTTTGTCTGTTGCTTATGGAGCGACGCGCATAGGTTTTTTTCAAGAAATTCAATTGAAAACATTTACTTGTTCTTTATTCACACCACCCAATGTGTCTTCAATGATTATTATTGTTTTTTTATGTTGTAAAAAAAATGTCCCAGATTCGCCACGTAATTTTTTTGCTTTGTGGCATATCTCATTTTCACACTTCAATGTTGAACATGTGGCACACTAATAGACCATCAGATAATGACATATTATTTTGCTGACTGATTTTCCCGTCGCTGGAATTTTAACCACTGAAAATAATCTCATTTTTGAGCTAAAAAATTAAAATTTAACGACCGCAATTGTGCTAGACGTACCACAAAATCTCTTCGCAATATTTTCCGGCAGTAAATCATCCTTTGCTGTCCTCAATAGAATTACAACATTGTAGTTCCGGAGTTTATGATTCCGGCACGAATTGTACAGAGTGAACACAACCAAAAACCGTTGCATCTTATCTGCTTCACCTAATATGCGCGCTAGACCCGCCCCGTTGAATCATTACCGATTTCTCGTGATCCTGGTACGGATGGGGACAATAACCATCTGCATAAGTTCTGCCTATATACTATACACTATTGTTCAAATTATAAAAGAAACTTATGGTGTAGTGAAAATGTCCAAAAGGAAGAGACTGCGTGAAGAACAAGTGAAAACAGCCGTTATAGGAATTAGTGACATTCTCAAGCATCCATTCAAGTATTACTTCCTGAATAATAATGTCAACTACTAATCACCGACATTGAGTGACCGTTCACCGTATTTACATGATGATGAGCTGATAGAATGTATCTGGAATATATTGGTTTGTTAATACGCATTAACCAAACAAAAGCTGTATCATGCGATATGGCAATTTTAGGTATCACGCGTTGCCCCAATTGGATAAAAATTATGATGTGAGTGATAGTGATAATTATTATCATGATGGGTGTATAGACATGCATCGATCAAATAGAAGCCAAATCAGGCGATTCTGGCGCAAACTAGGTAACATGCGTTACCAATAATAATCCATGTTGATGGTGGTGGAAGTAGTAGGTGCTATGGCATTTTCCACCATCAATGACAAATTCTATAATAATGGGTTGTTAGATATCAACACACAAAAGCCGACTTATGCAATTCTGGCAAACTAGGTAACCCCGTTTTAAATTCAAATGCATGCAATAGAATTATTGCATAATAATAATGATAACAAAATTATGATATGATTCATAATATGTTTATTATTATAATAATTTATCAAAATACATCTTATAACAAATAATAATGTGTTTGAATAGGGCTAATGAAAGTGAGTACGCTGTACTTTTATCGATCACTGACAGTCAAAAAGTTAATAATTAAGCCAAAATTATTGGATCCTGCAAGTTCAATACTAAACAGAACATCACCTAGTATTTTCTCCATAGGTTGATAGTCAAATCAGGCAAAAGACTCGTTGCCGCAATAAATGTTTCTTTCAATAATGATGCTGGTGATTATATTGATGATCAGAAGTCCTTATGACAACAGACTCTACAGTGGTTCAGACGGCCACAAAAAACCCGGCATTGGTTATGACGAAGAAAAGAAGCATTTTCAATAACTCAACAGAAGATTTCAATTTTCTTATTTGTGGAAAACCTTGAGCTAAAAAGTTCCATTGTCACATTCGGACAGGAGGAAATGAAATTGCTGCAAACCTATCACATGGTTTGAAAATTTGCAAATTTGCAGGGAGAGGCAAATTGCTTCTCCATTCAGTTACATAACTGTCGGCTTAGATAAAGAAGTCGAAAAGTAAAATGATAATAATGGATTGATATGGACATTCTGGTGAATGCCTATCAATCAAAATCATTATTAGAAGCCGAGTTAGAGGCCGAGTTATGGACGATCCACACTTGCTTAATAACATTGCTGCATTCAAATTTATATAACAATGTTATTTAGGAAGCACTTGACCTCTCTAAATTGAGTTTCACTGGTTTAGGCCCATGTTCCATGGGTTAAGCCCCTTTCATCCCACAACATCCTACTGGCTTATTGTGCATCCTCGTCGTTCACCCCCAGGTTTGACAAGAGTGATGATCAAGATACCAACCTTTTATCACCTAAGTCAGTTTTATCAACCTTGAGGTTTGCTCATAATATTCACAGAGGAAAATGATTCGGTCCACAAATCACGCCACTTTGGCAATAAACTGGGTTACACGCGTTGCCGCAATAATATTTTATAATAATAATGATTGTAACATCTAAAGTGTAGCCAATGGATTGAGTCATAATGAAAATAACGACAACAAAAATAGTGGGTTGGTTATCAAGCATTATAACAAAACAAAAGCCAGATCACGAGATTCGGACAAACTAAGTAACACGTTATTTCATAATAATAAAAACGAAAATGTTATATGTACTTTTGTGATAATAGCACACTGATAATAGAAAAAAACGAAAAGAAAGAAAAGAACTAGAATAAATTACTTGATAAATCGTGTTATACACGAAAGACAAATCAAATCATTCCGGTAACGATCGTTACCGCAATAAAAAACAATGGAAATATTAACAATGTTATGTTTTTACCAGGGTTGAGAATATGCCTTACCGTAATAAACATTTTAAAATTATGACATTCGTAATTATAAAAAAAAATCGAATTATGGATGGGTTAATACACATTAACCATAAGAAAACTCAATCATGTGATTATAGTTATCTCTAATAACAACCGTTATTGGATAATATCTTGTTGTCATAATATAGTAGTTATTATCAATAATATCATCAAACCAATGGTTAACCAATGCGGAAGTCAAATCCGAAATTCTGAAGAAATAGGTAACACGCGTTACCCCAATAAATGTTTATATCAATAATTCCAGTGATGATAATAGTATCAAAAATAAATAATTATAGTAACAATGAACTATCAGGCTTGAGCCTCATATGAAAAAAATACATTTAAGAGTACATTTGGTTGATATCAACAGTAGGTATCTCAATAAAGTTCGCGCATTTAAATTTTTGCGGGTAGGGCTTTACTGGGGTGGCCTATCGTCATAGTATATCTTCCCCAGTCTTCACTTTAGCTGCACCAATGATTATCAATTTATCGCGTTTCGAGACTGTAGCTAGCCACGAGCTGGCAATGATGAAAGAATTCATCAGAGCATACCACGTGGAGATCAAACTGCCAAAATCTAGGGCGAGCCTTACCAATTGATAAAAACGTTAATAATACATTTTTGGCAGATCAAAACTCAAGAGCCAAAAATCACAAGATTATCCTCTTTTGTATAGAAATATCTCAAGGTTAGCGGAAGCTTCAAAACATTATTGATGAACTTCGTTCGAGAAAGAATAGGAAACTCTTTTCATTGCTGGAATCGGAAGTCCATGAAAAATGAGAAGACATGTATCTTTTCTTTTTTTTGTAGGTAGAAAATTGACGGAGATATAACGCTTCGAAATGTGCTAAGATCACTGAATAATGACCACGCACGTCAGTAATACCATGCACAGTATATCTATATACATACAGCGTTGGGAAAAATTACCAGAACGATTAAATTATTCAAAAGATACACGAGTTAGAAAAAACTGTCTTGTATAAAAGTTGATGAGCTTTTGGAAATCTACATATATGTTATAAATTGGGATATACAGGATCGTGCATAAAGATGTGGCAGACCAGAGCTGTATTCAAGTTATAACTATGTTTTTTTTTGAGATTTTCTACAGTAGTTGTAATAAAGAAAAATCGTTTATTTTCTCATGCAAGTTCCACAATTTCACAAAACATTAAAAGGTGAACTTACAACTTCTTCATGTTTAAAGAAGTCAAGGAAGTCTTGGAGAGAAACATCCCAGCGCATGCGTATTACCCTTAACCAAACCGTGTAGGCATACTTCCGGAAGCCAGGAAAAATATCTTAATTTTTAGTATCTGGAATACATACAGTGGGAATTCCAAACAGGAAAGAGAGCCTACCACATGGGAACAGGAGACAAGCATAACAAAAATCGTATTCCTGTTCATTAAACGCTTTATCTATCAAGTTTTTCGAAAAACGATTGGGAAAAAGCCTCAAGGATAATGATAGTCCCAAACCGAATACGGCAAGCATGGTTGCGTGGTTCTAGGAATCTATCACTTTAGGAAGCAATTCATCTTAAAATCAAACATGACATCAAGACATCCCTCTGTCATTTTGTACAAAATCTGGTTGCACTCTGAACATCAACAATGTTGTTATTCTATTGAGGACAGCGAAGCAAAATCAAATAATTAATTGACTTACCTGTGTTATGGAAAATATTTTCCGGGTTCTTAATCTATACTTATAAAAGAGCTTGTCCTGACTGCGTAATCCACGCCGAGCCAAAACTGTTATAGATAGAGCCATGAAATTTTAAAGAGATGTTCTGCTGGATATTTCTAGGTGTGCTTAGAAAGGATTTAGCAAAATTCCATCCCTAAGGGGACGAAAAGGGTGGGGGTAGGAAAAATCATATATTGATAAAAAAAATATGCATTTTTGTTCACATCATTTTGAAACTTGATATAAATAATCTTGAATAAAGTTGATTAAACACATGTTTCGTTATTTTTGAAATTCGACCCCTAAGGGGGCTATAGTTGGGCTCAAAGGACATGAGGTGAGAAAAGTCATTAATAATGATTGATGAAAGATTATGTATTTTTGGTAACATCATCTTGAAATCTCGTATAAATAATCTTAAATGAAATTAATTGAATACGTGTTACGTTATTTTGCGAAATTCAGCCCCTAAGGGGGTTAAATTCAGACTCAAAGGAGTGGGTGGAAAAGATCGTTAATTGATGAAAGATTATGTATTATTGTTCACATCATGTTGAAACTTCATAATAACAATCTTCAATGACATTGATTGATCACATGTATCGTTGTTTCTAAAAACTCAAGCCCTAGGGGGGACAAAGTCGGGCTCAAAGGAGATTTGGTGAAAAAATCATCAGTTGATGAAAGATTATGTATTTTTGCTAAATTCTTGCTGAAACTTCGTATAAATAATCTTGATTGAAATTGACGAAGGGATAATTCACATCCTCGCCCCTTTTACCCCTTAAAGGGGCGAGGATGTGAAAAATCATAAATCAATTAAGAACTGTATTTTTGGTCACAACGACTTGAAACTTCACTGTGATGATCTTGAATGAGATTGACAGAACACATGTTTCGTCGATTTTCAAAATTCAACCTTTAATGGGGTGAGAGCTCGGGTGAGAGGAATGTAAGTGTGAAAAATCATAAATTAATACAAAAAAGATATTTTTAGTCAAATCATCTTGAAACTTCATTTTAATGATCTTTCATGGAATTAATAAAACACGTGTTTCATCATTTTTCAAAATTCAACCCCTATGGGGGTGAAAGAAGTGAGGGTAATATTTATAGGTGTGCTAAGATTTTTTTTTTCAAAATTTGACTCCTAAGAGGCTGAAAGGAGTGGAGGTAGGAGAAATGACATGTTAATGAAAAAAATATGTATTTTAGGTCACATCCACTTGAAACTTTATATCAATAATCCTGAATAAAATCAATAAAACATGTGTTTCGTCGTTCTTCCAAATTCGACCCTTGAGGAGGTTAGAAAGGGGTGGGGGTGTGAAAAAACATAAATGAAAAAAAAAATATTTTTGATCATATCGACTTGAAACTTAATTATCATGATCTTGGATAAAATAAATAATAAAACACGTGTTTCGGCGTGTTCTGAAATTCAACCCTTGAAGGGGTGAAAGGAGTGTGTAGGTGTAAAAAATCATAAATTAAAAAAAAAGTATTTTCAATCATATGGACTTGAAAGTTTATCATGATGATATAAAATGAAATAAATAAAACATGTGTTTAGTCGTTTTCCAAAATTCAACCCTCAAGAGGAAGAAAGAGGAGAGAGGAGGTGTCAAGAATCATAATAAGCAATAAAAAAAATATATTTTTGGTCACATCGACTTGAAACTTCATATTAATTATTTTTAATGAAATCAATGAAGCATGTGTTTGGTCGCTTATTTCATTCAATCTTTAAGGGGTAGAATCGCTTCTAGACCTGGTCGGGTTGGTCCCGCCCTAAATTTTCTCCTGACGGCGCCCTTGCATGTCATTATCAGTTTGTCTTGACAATGGCGAGGATCAAATTTTGTATTGTAGTTGTTTTGTTGAGAAATTGCGCATAAGGTGACGATCACCTTTCATGCACACGTGTTGAAAATGTCTTGCTTCTCTTCAGAGATAATGATTGTGCTAGAATTCTCAACATCCCGAAAAATCAAATATGTGAGCTGAATTTTTTTGTAACCGTATTATTGGGTCGTACGTTCTGACGCTTATCAGCAGCAAAAAATAAAAATTCAAAACCCACAACACCTGTACAAGATTAATTGCCAAGGTATCACCCTCAACAAATTTAATCCGCAAAATTAATGCGCGGAAACAGCAAAAAGATCCACATTTTTACAGAAGATTTTTATTCTCCGACGAAGCTCCGTTTACCAAGCGTAGAGTTTTTAATGGACGAGATACACATTATTGGCAACTTCAGAATCCTCATTTGCCAAAAACTACACGATATTTTCAACATCAATTTGAAATCAATGTAGGATGTGGTATTTTTGGCAGCTACCTTTCTTTCATTTGCAGTTTTTAGAAGATAATTTACCAGAACTGTTACATGTCATGTCTCTAAATATGGGGAGTATATGTGAATCATGCAAGATGAGGCTCGGGCTCAATGTTTAGAAATTGTACGAAATAATCTTGATATAAATTTCCACAGCAGTGGATTGGCTGTAGCAGAGAAATTGATCGACCGAAGTCCCGATTTCCAAGTCCTTTGAATTTTTATTTTCATATAATCTGATCTCTTCAAGGGATCAGATTTTAAACCTACTTCAACTACCCGGGAAGAGTCATGGAACAAAATCGTTGATGGTGAGGAAGAAATGATAAGAAATTGAAGACAGTTATTTTTGGAATCAGGCGAGCTCTGAGTAAACGTTTGAGTAAGTGTATTGAGTGCAATGACGGACACCATGCTGTGCGCACTCGTATAGCAGCTGTAGAACATAGAATAATGTTTAAGGGGGAATAGAACTTTTCCATATTGACAATTGGAGCAACAAAGTGCGCCCTCCCAGCTGCATGGTGATAAACATTTCGTACGTAGTTTGAACGGAAGATGTTCTATACCTTTTCAACTTCAAATTGGGACCAAACAACTTCAATTTGGGAATTAACTAAATCAAATTGGAAATAATCAATTTCAAATTGGGACTTGTCAACTTTGATTTGGGAATAAACATATTCAAATTGGGAGTGGACGAATTCAATATAAGTCCCTAACATTGATGGCAGACTGCTGGACGCTAGTGAACAAGGGGACATTAACAGTGTTAAAAAAAGATCTCAATATGTTTTTGGACCAGATTAATATCAGTTTATAATATTTAATCAACGAAAATTCTATAAAATTTTTAACCCTACAATAATATCATCGTAAAAATAAAAATGTAGCCCATATTCAACGCCTAATACCTTTTTTTTTTGTTTGCTCGGAAAGAAAAATCCCTTCAGATACTCACGATCCCCTTGCACAGTACCGTCGTGCTGCAAGGATCAAGTGAGGGAACGTGGGGATTCCACTGAATAAGTAGGTACTCTCGACGTGAGAAATAGTCTTGTCAGACTATGAGTGTTCTGCACGAATCTAAGTTGGGTTGTCGTTGATCATAATTTGCCTCTCATGGCGATGCACGCATAACGAACATTCTACAATCATCACGAATGCTTTATTTCTTGATGCCCAAAACATGGCTGATATGCAAATTTTAATCTGTTTTTCTTTTGATCGTGTCTTGTTACCACTATCATAGCTCAAGGATGGTTCAACATTGAACTCGGTTCGAACATGCACAAAGTATACTGTATTTGAACTCAGTACAACGTTGAACCATCTCTGAGCTATGATAGTGGTAACAGGACAAGATCAAAAGAAAAACAGATTTAAATTTGCATATCAGCCATATTTTGGGCATCAAGGAATAAAGCATTCGTGATGATCGTAAAATGTTCGTTATGCGTGCATAGATATGAGAAGGATCTTTCTTCCCGGGCAAACAAAAAAAAGGTATTAAGCGTTGAATATTGGCTACATTTTTATTTTTCACGTTAATATTATTGTCGGGTGAAAATTGAAATTTTTGTCTATAAATATTATAAACTGATATTAATGTGGTCTAAAAACATATTGAGATGTTATTTTATCACTGTTAATGTCCCCTTGTTCACAAGCATCCAGCAGTCTTTCATTAATGTTAGGAACTTAGGTATATTGAATTCGTCTATTCCCAATTTAAATTTGTTTATTTCCAAATCAAAGTTGACAAGTCCCAATTTGAAATTGATTATTCCCAATTTGATTTTGTTAATTCCCAAATTGAAGTTATTTAGTCCCAATTTGAAGTTGAAAAGGTAAAGTTAGCATGAAAGAAAATTTTTGAAATTTGCAGATTTCTTTCATAATCAATTGATGAACTGGCCAAATGAAAGTTCAAACAACCATCTATTCTTTTTTGAATTCGGAAATTTCTCTCGAAAAATATCAATCCAGCTAACTGCCATGAAAAACGAATACACAGAGTAAGGAAAAATGAATCTTTGATCATCACTGAATTTCAAATTTTTATGTGATTTATCTTTTTTATGATATCTATGTAAGTACTTTGGCTTCAATATGTCAAGCCAAATCTTGATAAATATTCTGTGGAAGTCTGAAATAAGTAAAAGCGGAAATTTCATCATCTTCTGGCCATCCCTGTGAAAGAATATATTCAATATTCAATGCTAAAATAGATACATCTCGAGTAGAATCCTGCGAGCCCTTGAAGAGTAAGACAAATTTCTAAGCTATCATCCTCATATAAGCCCCAACACACTGGAAATACGTCAAATTGACAACCAAGAGGCTCTTAAAGTAGTTGCAAAAAGCATTTGGGGAGAGATTGACATTCCTGCTTGCACCTGCAGGGCCACCGAGAGACGAGACCGGCCCTGGAACTTTTCATTCTTTCCGGCCCTTTTACCCCCCCCCCCCCCGACCATTCAAAATGAAAAAAAAAATGAAGAACAGGTGGTTTAGTTATGGAATGGCAGTAATGAGTGAAGTAAATTAATCATATACTAAAGCCTTTGTTCATTTTCAATGTTTTTATTTCTTGTTCAACTTGATATGTCTTTTTGTAAAATTTGAAGTGATGCGTTGTTTATTTAGAGAAGTATAGGTACTTCGGTAAAAAAAATAATATTCAAAAACCGAAAATAAATAAATTAGGTACTCTACTGTAGAATCAAATGCATTGACATAACGATACAACCAACTGCTCTTGAGTGAAATCACAAATTATAGGGTTCCCTTGATGGAAAAGACATAAGGTCTGTTCCAAACCCCCATAGAACCGATCCAGAACCAGTGATTTTCAGTGAGACGACACAAAAATGAACAAACCGCTTTCGTGAAGGTCGCGAAGTGGGCCATTTTAAAAATTTGAAGCTATGGGCAGGAGCGTTACTTTTTGAAAGATATTCAAGAGAACATCCACCGGCTACGCTGGGCAGGAGCGTACCTTTTTACTCGGGCAGGAGCCAGCCATATGGGCAGGAGCGAAACACCGAAATGACCAAAATATCATTTATGCGCATGCCTAAAGGGAAGCGACGTGTTCATTTTTGTGTAGAGTTTTCCAGTGGCGCACATAATTTTTGACAAGTTAGATATTTGTCAAAGTTGACAAATGAATCGATTGACTGGAAAAAAAACCGTTCTGAAGCGGTTTCTGCGGTTGGTTGGAACAAAGATGATGTAAGGTTGGAAGAACCTCATTGACGATTGACGTTGACATCAAGATCTAAACGGTGTCAACGGATAACTATCTCATTTGTAATTTTACAGTTGAGTAGAAAAACATAACTTCGTCATCTGGATCTGGCGTTTTAAAATACTTAGGTAAATGCGCGCTATTGTTAGTTGCAGAATTCATTTTTGATTTATTAAACTTGGAGCGACCGGGCCCCATGTCTTTACGAGCCCCGGGAATTTGTTCCTGTTTGCCTGATTTTTCGATAAAAAAGTGTTGGACCCCTTATTTCTAAAGTGTGATCACTAGATCACCGATGGTTTTGTACAGCACGTTCACTCGATGATCATTTCTCCTGGATCGAAAATAGGGCTCCTGGGGTATCCTGATTGAGAGTTTGGAGCATCATATTTTGGTCAAATCCCAAAGACGTGTTTCATAAATCTCTAATCTTTTCAATAATTGTTTTGATCAAAAGTTTTTTGCTGAGCGGAATACATGTTTTGTTTCCTTTCTATTTTTCACAAAAAATATGATTCTAATTTTATAACTGCCTCTCCGGAATTTTAAGTGATGATGACCCCAGTCCTGAAATCTGTTCCTGGAGAAGTCTTGATGATCTTCCATTGAGATTCCATCAAGATTAAGAAATTGGATAGGGTAGTAACTATGTATATCCAATCCACTCTTTTTTATTCTGACCAACTCATTACCAGTGTCAACAGTATGTAGGTGGGTTAGGTACCTGAAACAAAAATTACTAATTGGCTATGAAATCCCAAAAATTCAACAGACTTACACAAGACAATAGTGATTGTTATAATTTTATAATGTTTAAAAATGAAATGAATTTAGGTTAATACAGGGTGCCACTTTATGATAGGCCGTAATCCGGAAGACGCATCCCGAACCAAATTCAAGAAGAAAAGGTCTTATAAAATGTGTTCTAGATAGTCTGATTTTCCAGATACGAATTTATTATCATAAAAAAAATTATGCTACTGACTTTTACTGAAAATTTTATATTTTTTTCAGATGAAGCAGCTAAAAATAAAACTGTTTCAACTCTTTCTAGCAAAGTTGAGTTGATTTTATTTTACCTTAACATTTTCCGACATGCAATAAAGTTGTTTTAATTTTTTTTCTCGAAAACGAAGAAATATACCCACAAAATCTATCAAGATACAAAAAATTTGTATTTTTTGCTGTTTCATTTAAAAAAATATATAACATTTTCAGAAAATATCAGTGACGCACATTTGTTTGTCAATATTATTCGTGAAACTGCTCCTCGGGGTGCCACCGGAACTCATAATAACCATGTGGCTAGTGCTAATTCAGCGTCTTATCACAATGAAAAATACTGCCAAAATTCAACAAAATCGGCAAAAGGTTCTAAAGGCGGATTTTCACCAAACGGACTCGCTTGCGTCTAGTTTCAGTTTCAAAAACAGAAACAAAAAACTTGCTGTAGTTTCGAAAACAAACTCGAAACTTGATTTCCACCAAACAAACAGTAAAGTTAGTTTGTCGCGTGTTTTGTTTTGAAGTGTTTTCTGTCGTTTCCACTACACGAACAGTTTCCATCATGCCTTCTCCAGACGATGTTTTTATAATGGCGTGCGGATTTTTAATAATCGGCGCAGGCGGATTCATGCTCTAGACTACTCTAGAAGGTCCCCAAAGCCTGCCTGTGAAAGATTTTTTCAAAAATCTCAAAAACAATAGAAAACCGTATACTGCATAAATACCGAAATAAAGAACACATCAATAAATATACCCTGGATAGTGACGACAAACCACAACACTTTAATAAAAATGTATGATAAATTCACAAAGTCGACATACCGGAACAAAATAGAGAACTGTTGTCGCTGACCGTTTCCACATAGCGGACTATGTTAACAAAATCACAGACAAAACACGAAACCTTTTGATGTTTTCCGCCTGGCGACGGGACTTTCCGTTGTTGACGAGATCACGAACTCGCGAGAGACAGTCTTCAAAATGTTGCTTATTTTGACAACAAAAGTTGTTCTTTTGTCGAAATCGACACAGTTGCTGTTTTGTTGCGGTTTTGTCCGTTTGGTGGAAACCCGCCTTTAGAGATCTAAATTCGTTTTTTTCTACACCTTCAACATCCTGTCTATCAAAAAATGGACTATTCAAGATAAATGCTTATAGGACCTTTATTTCTTCTTGAATTTGGTTCAGGAATGCCGAGAATGCGTCCTTAGAATAACGGCCTATCATTAAGTAACACCCTGTATAGTACAATCACATTCATGAAGTTATTATTTTGAAAACATCTGAAATAAATAACACTTACTTACCAGAAAAAGCAAACACATCCATGTCAGTCGCTGTGGCGCTGGATTGAGAACACTTGGATATATGTATATTTTTGATAAATTCCTCCTATCTCAATATAATTTAATTGATTTCTTGAAACATATTAAAATTCAAAAGGTGACAAGTAATCTGTAGATGCCAACGTCATTTTGCGTCAGATTGACATTTTAATCTTGATCGATGCGCCACCTTATCGACTTGGTGAGAAACATTTGTTGTTCTACAGCTGCTATACGAGTGCGCACAGTATACTGTATACACTGTAGAACAACAGATGTTTCTCACCAAGTCGTTAAGGTGGCGCATCGATCGAAATTCCATTGTTAGTCTGACGTACAATGACGTTGGCATCACAGATTAGTTGTCACCTTTTGAATTTAAATGGTTTTAGAAATCAATGAAATGGTAGTGTGATAAAAGATAAAAGAAATTTATCAGAATTATGCACCCAAGTGTTCTACAATGTAACTGCGCGGCGACTGCCATAGATGTGTTCTGGTAAGTAAGTTAGTTATTCAAAGATTTTTTAAATGTTAACTTCATGTATGTGATTGTTGTACTATAAGGACCGGTACTTTCACATTCGAATAAATGAAATAATAACTAACTGTCAGATAACAAATGGAGCGTTACCATGGCGGGACCAATTTGGAGGTTATTTTGAGGGAATAAAATCGACTACTTGAATGTGAAAGTACCGGGCCTAAGGGTGTTACTTGATGATAGGCCGTTATTCTAAGGACGCATTCCTGCATCAAATTCAAGAAGAAAAGGTCCTTTAAACATTTATCTTAAATAATCCATTTTTCGAGAGACAGGGTGTTAAAAATGTGGAAAAAACCGGATTCATATCTCCAAGATCCTTTTGCCGATTTTGTTGAATTTTGGCAGTATTTTTCATTGTGATAAGACGCTGAAGTAGCACTTACTAGATGGTTTTCATGAGTTCCACCCTATATCTCGAAAATCAGGCTATTCATAACCCCTTTTTATGGGACCTTTTCTTCTTGAATTTGGCTCGGGAATGCGTCTTCTGAATCACGACCTATCAATTAGTAGCACCCTGTATTAACCTAAATTGATTCCATCTTTGAAATTAATCATTATTGTCTAGTGTAAGTGTGTTGCATTTCTGGAATTCATATCAAATGAGTAATTTTTGTTTCAAGTACCTACCTACATACTGTTGACACTGGTAATGAGCTGGTTCAGGATAGGAAAGAGTAGCTTGGATATAGTTACTACCCTATTAAATTTCTTAATCATTATTTTTATTCGAAAGCTTGAATGGAAGATCATTCAAGACTTCTCCAGGAACCAATTTCAGGACTAAAGTCACAAAATCATCATCACTAGAGATTCTGGAGAGGCAGTTATTAAATGATGATCATATTTTTTGTGAAAAAAAGAAGAAAAAAACAAAGAATGTATTCCGCTCAGCAAAAAAATGTTGATCAAAACAATAATTGGAAATATCAGAGATTTATGAAACATGATGCTGTCTTTGGGATTTAACCATAGTATTATGCTCCAAACTTTCAATCAGGATACCCCAGGGACCCTATTTTCGATTCAGGCGAAGTGATCATCGAGTGGACGTGCTGTACAAAACCAATATGGTTCACTGGTAATCTAGTGATCACACTTTCGAAAATAGGGGTCTAGAACTTTTCTATCGAAAAATCAGGCAAATTAATTAATCTCTTTCAGAGGGATTTCCAGAAGATGATGAAATTTCCGATTTTACTTATTTCAGAATTCCGCAGAAAATGTATCAAAAGAGTTGGCGGCACATATTGAAACCAAAGTACTTACTTGTAGAAAAAAAAATAAAATAAAAACTTGATCGAAGATTCATTTTCCCTTACACTGTGTATTCGTTTTCCATGGCAATTAGCTGGATTGATATTATTTTTAGAGAGAAATCTCCAAATTAAAAAAGGAATGAATGGTTTTATGAACTTTTATTTGGACAGTTCATCAATTAATCATGAAAGAGGTCTGCAATTTTTGAAATTCATGCCAACTAGAACTCTACACAAAATGCTAATAAATGATTATTAATGGCATTTTAAGCTAGTTCTAGTAAGAATCAAATAAAAAATTACAAAATTCGCAGACTTCTCCCATAAAATGAAAATTGATTATCGAACTTGCCAAGTCTTGTGATGTCACGTGAACTACGAGCCCCATCTTCCGGTCAAACTACGAACGAAATGTTTCTCACTATGCTGCTGGGGGGCGCAGTTTGTTGCTCCAGTTGTCAATATGGAAGAGTTCGTTCAATTCCCCCTTAAACATTTTTCTATGGCGGACACTTCGATAACTTATTTGAAAAAATAATTTGTTTCCTTTAACCATTGTTGAATGAAACACCTGTTTTTATGAACTGATTTGTTTTCACGTTTTTTGAACATATGAATTGATTTTGCTTATTTTGCGAAAACGGTTGAGTTTTGAACATTTCAACCAGTAGTTATACCTTGTAGATGTAGATGTTAAGTTGGGTGGCATACGCCAAAACCTGCTTAGGCCTTCTGGTCTCGTTGCTACTGGAGGCATTATACTTCCGCGAAGCTCAGCAGGTCCTTCAAATGGATCCCTTCCATTTCCTGAAGGGTTGTGGATGCAACTCGAAAGTATTCCATTCTAGAACTCCCAAGAGCCGGACATTCAAGACACCACCTGCAATCTGAATCTTCCCCAACTATCATTTTGTGGAGTTGACCTTTAAAGTTCTTGTGACTAGTTAATAGTTCTGTCAATGTGCGGAGAACTTTTCTTTTCCGATTCAAGAGCTCTTTGGTCTAACCCGTATCAGGTCCTGTTATTCATGCTTTTGCATGTAGCATGCCTGCGACATTGTTCCAGTATACAGTGGCTTTTTCGAATAGAGTTTTTTCCGCCTCACCTACCACTGTTGCCAATTATTTGTTCGGATCCTATTGGCCTTCTTCATGGACCAATTTTTGCCTAGTCGTTCAGCTCTGTGGCCCGGAGTCTATATTATCCCAACTCTGTTGTTATTTCGCTATATCTTATGAAGAAACTGTATTCTAGGCATAGTATAATAAACAAAAAGTAGCGACAGCTCCATATACCTAAACGTGGTCAAATTCCGTTCTGTCTCACTGACATGAATTCGCCTCATTTATACACTGCTAACATTATGAAATGTGAAATAGAACTTTACCGTAGCTGATTCATTGAATTCAATGATACTGATACGTAGATGAATTACCTATCAAGTTATAGAATACGATTACCCACTATGAAGTTTGTCTAAAGATTTATGCAAAGTTTAAAATTTTTGATTTGAAAACCATTTTACATTTCAAAATGTGAGCAGGGTATCTTCTTCTTCTTCATCAGCTTTCTCTCACCCACTCCTGGAAATAGGCCCCTCCATATATCTTCCAGCATTGACGATCATGGGCTTTTAGCTGAGTATAAATGAGGCAAATTTCTGTCTCTGAGACAAATGGGGTTGGCGTGAGCTGTCGCTACTTGTTGTTTATCATACTATGTTCTAGGACAGCTTTGGAGTCCACTGCATTTTCAACAACAGGCATCAATGCTGGAGTGCTATTTGAACGAATGTTGAATGTTCACCATGTTTACCTTTTTTGAAAAATCATCAGGGATTTGGAATATACCATCAGATTTGTGATAAATTGGCCCACACAAATAAACATCAAATTGAAGTGACGCTCTCTACAAGATGGACAAACGAAAGAATCATATCCTATTTCTCATCCCAAAAAAAACCTATCGCGGCAATTTTGTCGTAAAACACCTACAAGCGAATCCACTAGGGACAAAATTTGAAATTTAAAAGATAACTACACACATACTGTATCTTCTAAACTATCAACTTTTATTCTACCTGCGGTATACAGGGTGTCAATATGTACCAATAATTCAACAGATTATTCTTTGTGTGATTTTGAGACAAAAAGTTCTTATATGTAGACGACATGGATCCGCAAATACTTCGTTTTCAAGGTACGGGGTGTGAAAAAAAATGGTATTTCGAAAATAAGTTGATTATCATTGACTTAATTTGGCTGTTATCCCACAGTCTCATTTGTGGTGATAAGGGTCTAGTTCACCTATTAAAATCACTCAAAGAATCGGCTGTTGAATTTATGATTAAAACCTAATCAGCACCTGGTATGTATTGGTCCATTCAATCTGAGACAGTCCAATATGGCGCCTCACAATCTATTGTATTTCAAGAAAAACTTCACTTTTTTGAATTCGCTTTGTATTACCAGATTTTTGCTTCCATCTGTTTGATGCGTACTGGACAACTCATCATAGTTTCGATTTGACAAATCAAAGCACTTACAAATGTATTGGCAATGACATAAAAATATCCACAAATTTTGCACCCCGGTAAATTTTCTTTAATGAATATAAAATTCTCACACCACTTTTGCGAATGCTTAAGTATATGAACAGGATAAAGGAACTAGCTTGACTTCTATTTCAAAAACATAAAATATCAACTACAATTCATTTTTGCTGGTTAACTAACGATGATAAAGTCATAACAATACTCTGCCGCGTATACCTCCAGATTTATCTCATTGAAGAACTTTTTCCTTGATACGTAGATTGATCTAAATTAGATTAGCCAAAAATCACAATGTACATTTTGTGCATTCTTTATTCCATAAGCATATCATATACGCACTCGTTACGTAAAGAACACTTTTTGAATATCGTATTTTTTTACCTCATACCCGAAAATAGTCACTCTCTCACCAGTAAATGATCATATTACCATATTGAACTCTATGTTGTGAAATCAAAATAACTTGGCCCGATTTTTTATGTACAGCTGCAAAATTGGCGGTACGTTGTATAAATAAAGCAATGAGATAATGAGAAACTGATGAAATTCGCATCAATGTTGATTTTTTGATAATTATTTCTTCAAAAATGCATGTTAGTCACTACACAAATATTAAAAAAGAAAAGTTCCATCTTCGGGGATGTGGACAATTTTTTTTTTTCAAAATGAAGCTTAAAGTCTCCTGAACAATGATAAATATGTCGGCCAGTCTTCTTTGATGTTCGTTCGTGTATCAAGGTTCTCCTGTTATATTAGAAAAATCGTTTCAACTCACATAAACGAACTTATCATTTTCATATCTATTGAACCAATAAATAAGCGATTTTTACTTTTAGTGATATTTTGATTTTTTGGATCCTAACTTTTTTGGATTCTTATATCTCGTGGATCAAATCATCTACGGTTACAAACACTTATTTGACAGGTTAGCCAATTTATTAAAGTTTTAATTGAAGATTTTGGGAAGAAGTATTCAACTAGAAAATGTGATTTACAGAAAGCTTCTATTCAATAATTATAATAATTAATACATATACAAGGTGTCCTCGATGACAAAACTTTTATTCATAAAACAGCCCTTTTGCTCCTGGCCGACATGTATTTGGCACAGACTTCTGGCTGGCCGACATATATTTTTTTGATGTACCTACTCGTTAGTAACAACAATGTCACAGGTATATCGTTATTTTCAACATCCCCGATGACAGGCACAGGATATGCCTGGCCGACATGGTGGTTCTTCATTCTCCCCTCTACAAACTACTTCCTGAAACTTTTTTTTTCACATCCCTTATGACGAGAGGTCCAGTGTCCCTGGCTCTTAGACTATTAGCAGTGAATCCAATTTAGCGACTGATAACCGGAGATGAAATGAAGATGAAATACTCCAAGTATTGGATGTTCGTATATGACAGCGGGTTTGACATAGTTATTGATTCCTTCATAGTGATAATATGATCTGAAACTGACTAATGGATCATGAAGAAATTAATTGATGGATTTCTACAAGTTTCTTTTATTTGATCAACATTGTTTTCAGTCCATGATGATGTCAAAATGGTACTTCCACCACTATAATAGACTAAGGGTGCTTACTTTGCTCTTAGAGATTTTTTTTCCAAACCTCTACGTCTTATCATTATCAAGATACAGCCGCTCCGATAATCTGAAACCGGTGAACATTCTGTATACAGGGTGTTTCCTTACTACGGTACGAAACTTTAGAAGGTTCTAAGAGAAAAAGTTCCTATGGACATGCTTCAATTCTGGAACAAAGGGCGTTGAAATTTGAGTGTAAAATCGGTATTTATAAATTATCATACGCTTGATAACCTTGAACCGATTTAGTTAAAATTTGGTACATTTATTTGATGTAACAAGGCCCTTACTCATTAGCCCTGACTAGAATGGAATAAATAGGTCCAGTGGCGTCTCCGTGGACACCACAGTCAATAATCAGTTTTGAGAAAAAAGTTACAACACTGAGTTTTATTTTAATTTTTTGATTTTTCATACATCAATCAACTAAACCTACAACTTTTTGACTTTGTGTTTTCTCCATATCTAGCTTCGATTTCGAGAAAAAAATAAAAATCATCTCAACTCCTCAACTTATTCTAAAAACTATCCATTCATAATATAAATTAGAAACCAGGAATAAAACCTAAGCAATATGTAGCTAAAGCTAAATAGGTTGACTATTTAGCAAAAACATTTATTTTTTATTAAAATTGTATTTCAGAAATGAAGCAACTCCGGACATAATAGTATGTTCATAGGGACTTTTTTTCTTAAAATGACCTTACAAATCACCGTCTGGTGTTTCTTACAGTTTTGAAAACACCCTGTATATACGGAGTGTCCGATATGTATATGGCATAATTTCGGGAACGTATAGGGGAGGACAAAACGAACAGTTTTAGGGAAGACTGTAGCCTTTAAACAACTAGGTATCTTAACAGTGCCATCACAATACATCTATGCGAATCTCGTTTATGTAAGACAAAACGTTGATGGGTACAAGTCACACAAAGATATGCACGACTATAACACTAGACACAAGAATGTGTTGATGCTACCGAATTGCAGACTTCAAAGGTGCCAGAAAAGGCCAGAATTCATTGGACTTAAAATGTTCAATCTCCTCCCTGATCGTTTAAAATCTAGTCCACTGAAAACATTCAAAAGTTAAATAAAACGGATGCTGATAACTAATGCGTTCTATAGTTTAGACGAATTTTTTCATGTAATGAATAAGTAAATGTTCTTGTAAAGTAACTATGTTTTGTAATAATATTCTTCATTGTTCTAATGTTATATTTTTTACCTTTCTACTTTTTTATTGTTCGCTTTTCACGTATAGGTATACACATGGATATTTTTGTTATTTTGTTGACCTGTGGAAGTACTTTAACTGTATGTTGCCATCAATAAAGTGAATTGAATTGAATTGAATTGAATTGATTTGAATTGAAATTGAAAACCCAGTTTGTCATAAATCTTTTTTTCTGTGAAGCGCCTTCTAACGTGTAACGTATATGCTGTAACTTTCAAACCGTAACTGCTGTAACTTTCAAAATGTCTTATATAATTTGATGAGATCTTAGTATGTTGTGTATGCCATAAAGACTCATAAAACCATAGTGAAGTCAGTATTTGAAATTGTAGGGGAAACCAGAAACGGACTGGCCACCAAACCTTTTGGGCCCAATTTTTGACAGGTGTCATTTAACAGAGCCAAAAACTACTTTTTCAAATACTCTGACCTTTTCTCATCAGAAAGGTGCTTCACTTTTGTTTCGATAAAACTTACTATTTTCGTGAAAAATGCGTTTTTGTTTTACAGGTTATTGCGACAATACACTAAAATACTACGGCGAGACACCGGTTCTTAGGTTATTGTTGGTATTGATTTTTTTTACACTTTTAAAGTGATTGACAGTAAGGCTGGGAATCGAATACGAATAATTCGAGTATTCGGATATTCGAATATTCGAATTCGAATTTTTTCATGATGACATTATTCGAAAATTCGAATAATCGAACTATTCGAATAATCGAACCGAGAATCGAACTATTCGAATAATCGAACTCGAATAATCGAACTATTCGAATAATCGAACTATTCGAATATCCGATTATAATATTCGAAGGAGTTGACTATTCAAATAGACTGCTCGTCAAATTAAAGAACATTGCATTTTTTTTGCCAAGTTTTAATAAGCTGTACCTTTGAACCAAATCAACGGATTTTCTCGAGTGTCTTAGCGTTTTGAAGGTCGACTTTTGTACATTGGACTGACTTTTGAGAATTTTGTGTGAGATGAGGTTTGCTATGATATACAGGGTGCGGAAGAAAGTGATGCAATTTTCAAAATTTTCTTGATACTCCCATTTTGCTTATAAACAATTATTCACTCAATGTATATTTTAAGGGTATAGCTAAGATAAGTCGGGACGTATTTGGTATTTCTCGGATAACTCTTCTGAAACAAGAGATAATTATTTTTGATTCCAATTCGTATTTTGCGATGTTTTTTTGAGATTTGCGGACTCAACTTCCAAAATCTTAGGATATACCTATGATACTTTTGATACAATTAAAAAAAAAGATGATTTAACTGAAGTGGTAACGTACAGGGTCCCTAAGAAATACGGCGAATAATTTGTTTTTTTTTTGGTTCGCAAAATTGAGGACTGATATACCTACAAAATATCTTTTCGATAAAAAGTTCAACCCGCATTGGGTTTATCACTTATTGATTTCGCAATACTTAAAAAAAAAGACTCAATAATTATTATCGTTTGCCGTATTTTCAAGTGACCCTGTATATAACCGCTCAAGTTAAATCATCTTTTTCTTTTGAATTTCAAAACTATCGTATATCCTGATATTTTGAAGTTACCTTTAGTTGAATCTCAAAAAAAACATCGCAAAATACTTATTGGAATAAAGACTGATTATCTTTTGTTTTCGAAGAGTTATCAGAAAAATACCAAATACATCCCGAGGAACATGTCTTAGCTACACCCCTGTGATATAAATTTGGTAAAAAATCATTTTTTAGCAAAATGGCAGTATCTTGAAATTTTTAAAAATGGCATCATTTTCTTCCGTATCCTGTATTTCATAGAAAACCTCATCTCACACAAAATCTCCAAAAGTCAGTCGAATGTACCAAAGTCGACCACCAAAACGCTGAAACATTCGACAAAATCCACTTATTCGTTTCAAAGATATAGCTCATTGAATATGGGCAAAAAAATTGCTATGTTCTTTATTTTGACGTGCAGTTCAGTCAAATAACGAGAACACAGTGCGACAATCAAATGAACCTTAACAATGTCTGAAGGGGCAGAGGGGAGGGGAAGCTGAAGGCGTGTCAACAATCTTGTCATCTCATTGGCGTGTGAAGTTATTTTGATCAGATATCTAAAGCTTAAATTATGGTAAAGACTACAAGTAAATCACCAAGTATGTATCAAATTTGCATGCATATACTCATTCTATAATTATATACTAATGAAATTGATATAGAAAAAAAAATAGAGTCAATAATTTTATTTTTACGCCTACGCCTATGACCAAGCGGTTGCCATGGGATGTTTGACTGTCATCTGTGAGTAGCCAATCACATAGTTCCACGTTCCACCGCCGAATTGTTTCTTCATAGGTTCATTGTTCATTTGCTTGTCGCACTGTAGGTATATGTGCATTAAAATTACCTAAAGCGTTTTCATCTAAATCGTATCTGAGTCCATTCCAGTTTGATCTGTGATTAACGTCACTTGCAGCTCACCGATTGGCTAAAAGTGACGTGTTTGAGTATTTGAATAATCAACTACCTACTTCGAATATTTCAATAGAATTATCGAATATTCCGAATTTTCAAATGATTTGATTATTCCACATCTTCGAATATTCGAATATTCGATTATTCGATTATTCGGATTATTCGATTTATCGATTATTCGAATATTTGATTATTCGAATTATTCGATGACTCGAATTATTCGATTATTCGAATATTCGAATTACTCGAATATTTGATCGTTTCTTAAACGAATATTCGAATACGAAGATCTGGAAAAATTCCCAGCCTTATTTGACAGTACTAGAATCGGTCAAATGAAAAAAAAAAATAATAAATTTTCTTGAATTTGTTTGTTTTTTTTTTTTTGTTTTTTTTCCAATTTTCAACAAATTCTAGTATAAAAGAAGTCGATATGAGATTGTATTTTGTGCAAAATTCATTCAAAAACTTAATTGCAGAGCGCTTTCGGCAACATTGCCATCATCAGTGCCTCTTCAGTCACATAACATGAATTGTATGAGTGACATCACCAAGAACAAACAGGAATGGGGTCACAATTTGTATCCTTTTTTTCTGGTTCTATTTCCTCTCAAACCGTCGTTGATTTAACACATACATGTAGCCATCATCTTCCAACCGAAAAAAAAAGAAAAACCTTTGCAATTAAGTTTTTGAATAAATTTTGCACGAAATACAATCCTATATCGACTTCTTTTATTTCTACGTACGTGTACACAGCCCTACAACCACCTCAATTCTAGTATAGGCAAACAATCTGAGAGTGTCGAAAAATTTTTCAATACCAAAAATACTTACAACTGGTGTCTCGCCGTAGTATTTCAGTGTATTATTGCAGTAACCTGTAAAATAAAAATCTATTTTTCTCAGAAACGGTCAGTTTTATCGGAACAAAAGAAAAGCACCTTTTTTGATTGAAGAAGATCAGAGTATTTGAAAAAGTAGTTTTCAGCTCTGTAGAATGACACCTGTCTTAAATTGGGCCCAAAAGGTTTGGTGGCCAGTCCGTTCCTGGTTCCCCCTACAATTTCAAATATTGACTTTACTTTGGTTTTATGAGTCCTTATGGCCTAAACAACATACTAAAATTTTATCAAATAATTCAATCCGGTTCAAAAGTTTGAGATAAAAAATTAAATCGATGGGTACCCCTTCAGGGCTCTGTATCTCCCTCCGTTAGGAGGCACTTTAGAAAAAAATGTTTCATGACAAACTGGGGTTATTTTGACCTCCCCTATACGTTTCCGAAATTATGCCATATACTTACCGGACACCCTGTATTTTTGAAAGTGTGTTTTAGATTTTTATCTGTTAAGACTTGTTTCAAACTTTGGAAAACTGCACTTCAAGTTAATATGTGTACCTAATTGTTTTCACGTGGTTATCTTCGGAAATCAATAGACAGTTATTTGCATTGACTTAAATTTTGACTATGTAACGGTTTTCCATTCGGAACAGAATCAAAATAAAAAATCTCTTATTCGGAATATATTCTTGGCCCCAAATAACCTAACAAATAGATACTTGACGGTGATATGATCGCAAAGTGCTTAACTGTCATGATAAGGAAAATCATCCTTGAAAGCACCTTTTTTACCATTACAGGTATGCGATTGGTAACGCTGAACGTCCCAACCTGCATGCTAGAATAAGTTGGCTGGATATTCTCGCCAATGATACTCAGCAACCGTATCTGACAAATGGAACTGGGGGCCCAAGTATAAAAAGCCGTTACATAACGGCGCTCTATTTCACGTTCACTTCATTGACAAGTGTGGGATTTGGAAATGTGGCTCCTAACACCGATGCCGAGAAAATCTTTACAATATGTGTTATGCTAGTGGGATGTAAGTATGCTTCATTTTTATTTTAACTTCATGGATGCACTTTATTCAAAATTTGGTGGATGTTGATTTGCAAGCAAGATTGCTAGTATATTTTCTAAATAAAATGTTTATTTCCTTCAATTTTAATCTCATTTAAAATCTCCAGGATCTTTGCAGGAACGTTTTATTCCACGAAATATGTATCGAACGATCTTTATCATAGCTCACATCATTGTACCGCATGCATAGGACACAGTTGACGTAAGGTATCCAATTTGAAAGTTCACATACGTATTGGTTAAGTGAATTTGAAATGTGCATGAGATTTTTCTGTGTCATTCAAAAATAGTTTATTCAAATACGAATGTGCAGCAATGTGCATAGTAGATTTCGTCAAAAAACTCTTCGATATTGAAAAGATTCACGATCTTGAAACCGTTTTTCCTTGCTATTTTCGTACAACTTTTTTTTTCTTTTCTACGTTTCACTCGTTCTCGATATTTCTCATGGAACTTGTAACTTGAATCCGACTCCTATAGATCGATATAAACTAATCTGTGCATGTTCAATGGACCCGTTTCACAAGGGACTGATGACCAGTCCGAATGATTGGTCCGGAAGACAACATACCATTGTCTTTGATTTGACTGTTCGTACGCAGACATGTGAAACACACAATAATTAGAAACATGATCGTCAGAAGCTACCATCCGCACTAATCATCATTTCCTTGTCCTAGTTGTCCCCTTGATAATTTTTCTAATTATGTTTACACTTTTTAGCGTTTTCATAGAGTATGGTTATGGTATCATGAAAGCATTTCAGTTTGGTCTGTCATTAACGTCACTTGCCGCTCGCCGATTGGCTGAAAGAGACGTTACTGACTGACCAAACTGGAATGGTCTCATGATACCATACTCCTTGAAAACGCTTATTGTTTCATCAATAGTTTATTATCACTTTAACCAGTGAAAATACGAATTTCAATACACACATAATATTTATACGACGCTTTGAGGTGATAAAACGATGGAAATTGATGATTTTCCGGAAAAAAACGACACATCGGATTGAGAATCTTATTGCATTAGGGTCTCACACAGCGACGAAGTGATCTGACATACCATATCCACCGACTTGGTGTGTGAGCGATCTAATGTGTCGTGTCTACACACAAACATACTTAGTCCGCAATTTATCAAACTATCTGTTTTTGCACGGATACAACCCCTCAATTGGGCCCCACATGTACAAAATTTGAATTACGATCAAACGACGAGCGTAACGACTGGTTATTAACGTTAGTTTTTGATAAAAATTTCACTGTAGAGTGTAGCCACAAGGTCTCTCGACGACGTAGGGACTCTGTAACAAAAAGCGATCTATCGCTTCACAAAATTAGACAGACACTGTCTGGTACAAACCAAGTCGCTCAAAATGTCGCTCTGTGTGTTGGGCCCCAATATCTAGTAAAGGAGGAGCAATTCAAGCTCAATATAAAGTCTATTTCTATCAATCTCGTTCAGTAAAGTTTTGAAAAAAACTATTTCAAGAATTCATACTTGCAATTTCAACATTTCAAAGCACCTATTTTTCATCCTCCATAAGATAACATAGGCAATTGATAAACTTTTGATCTGACAATTGGCTTTATTATCTCCAAACGTCGAATAAATGTCAATATGCCATTGGAAGTAGAATGAAAACTGAAATGTAGATCGAAATGATTTGGCTATTTGAAAAACAAAGGTGGCGATGGTTGCTTTTGAGACAAAACCTCGGAACTTAAATTAATTGAAAGAAAAAGGCAGTGAAGAATTTTTTAGATTTCGCTACGGCATTTTATCGACAAGCAAAATGCGCAACTTTGCCATGATTTTGATGTAGGAATCCGAAATACCAATGGTGAAATCGAATTTGTCACAACCTCTCTGGATAGAAACTATTTTTTGAGCGTTCAAAAAATTTCAATTAAAGAAAAATCATTTGTACGAACAAACAATGATGGTTTTTCCCAACTCTATTTTAATTTCAAAGATATTTTTTATTAAACGCGTTCGATGATTTCAATTTCAAATAGTACGACTTATTAAGGTATACACATACAATCCAAATTCATTCAATGCCTCAACATATTTACATCAGATTGATTTGAAAAACTCTTTCCATCCAGCAGAGTTTTATTGCAATGTCGATTGAATTATCGAAATGACGTCATATAAATTCCAAAAAATGTTTTCATGTTGATATACCAATGGAGATACTGAAAAAATCCATGAATGTGCCGTTCCACAATTCCCATTTTCCTTAAAGTTTTGTTGTGCTTATTTCAAAACCTTTCACAAGACGAATACTAGCTATCTTCTCATGAAACCAACATCAGTTAAAATTGGGACACCTACTACAAATACTGTTTATATTGACATCATAGTGTACCAGTCATGAATTATCATTGATTTTTGAGCTGATGGGTGACAACACTCTCAACATTTCTTGTCGGCAAACATTAAGCGATATAATTCTCGTTTAAATAATATCTCATTAAATTCACTATTAAAAATATCGTCTGCATTTTTATAAATTGGTGTGTAGTACCTATCATCATGTGTTGTATCAAAAATACGATACAAGAAGTATAAATTTCAATGGAAGAAGTTCTCTAAGTTCAATAGCAAAACTACAATCAATGGGATCTGAAGCACTAGAACTTCTTTTTGAGAATCTACCATGAAAAATACTCAGGTACGTTACAGCATGTATTGTCTCGAATCTAGACAGCTTTGTTGTATTCTATAACGTGCCACAAATTATCCGGAATCAATCAACTCAGGCCAGAATTCATTTCCGGTGGGGCGCAAATGAGTTTCACTGTCGAACTAGCTTTGGAATTGATCAATATTGCTTGTCTGATCAGGAGATTATTTATTTTGTACAGTAGGCAAAAATAGACAGACTTGTGCAAAATAAACAACCTGTATGTAACAGTAAATATTGGCTTTTTACATGGAATATAATCTGTGTCCTATATGTATTTCTGGCTAGGTGAATCTCAGCCAAACGAATCCAATTTATTCCGAATCATTTCAAACGGCCAATACATTACCTCTGGTAAAAGCTGGAATCTACTGAATTTTCATAATTTTATATAAGTATTCATTATACTTCATGTTTTTCCAGTTATCAAGTTTTGGTACAGTTTGAATCCCGGTTAAAGTCTGGTTTATAAGGATATCTCTTGATAGGTACATCCCAATCTTTATTTTCTCACAAGAGGATGTGATTTTTAATAAGGTCTACAGCAATAGCAAGATAAAGCATTCTAAACGCTGATATAGATTGATGACCGGTTTGCAAGTTCTTTGTCATCAAAGAAGTGAGGATAATAGATCAAAAGAAGTTTCTAATGGTGCTATAGGAACGGACTATATGATTTGAAGACGGTTCAAGGAATAGACAGGGTTGACAACGCAGGGTTGGGTGAAAGTAGGGCTTCGCGAGACCGCAAGACTAGTCTTGGTCTTGTCTTGGTCTTGGTGACAAGACTGAGACCAAGACCAAGACCAAGACCTAAATATCTTCGCAAGACCAAGATCAAGCCTTGACGTTAAAGACCAAGACCAAGACTCTACCACAAGAGTCTCGTCTTGGTCTTGGACTTGAAAAGAAAAGTCATCACAATATTTAATAAAATCTGCAAAAATGTTTATATCTACTTTTAATAGCTCTTTTGAGTATATCAATTTTTCAAAAATGTTTCATTCTGATTCTCCAATTCACAATAGGTATAGACCATTGATGCCAAATCATTGGAACGAATATCCCTAAATTCATCAAGTAATGTACCAACCTACATGGAAAATGAATAATGTGAAATGGGTAACTGCATATTGAACCAACGCTATGATGAATATACAAGAAGTATAAAGAACATTTTTAGGAGGAATTGCACCGCCCATTCTCGAAATTAATACTGTGATAAAATCGGTTGATCGGAAGACATGGCAGCGCCGTCAAATTACGCAAACCCCGCATCTCACACAAACAAATTAATGAAAGTCCACTCACTGATGATAGGCGAATAAAATCCAAAATGACACTTTTTGGAAACCTTTGTTTGACATGGATGCCCAGATAGGTTATGTTCTTATGGTTGATATAAAGTAGATCCCTTGTAATATGTCCAATAGGTGATTAAATAGGCAAACCATTCACAATGGAGAAAAAGGCTCTACAGATGCGAAAGACTTGTTAAAATCGTACCGCCATCCCAGGTTATAATAAATTGTCTTCCCCATTTTCAAAACGTTTTTCTTCATTGACAATAGTTTTGCATATTTTATAGCCTATTAGGCCAAACTATACGGCATGTACAGTAGGAATGCATTTTTTTATTATAGGCTATCACTCAATTTTTTTTTACGAGGATTTTCTTCACCCCAATCTTCTTTTTTTATGAAATTCATCCTTATCAAAAATATTGAGTAATAGCTAATTTTGATGATCCTCTGTACCCCATCATATCCTCTTGGTTTGGAGAAGTCGACTCTTGCGGGTGAGTATTATTGAAGTGACAAAAATAATAATAGCCAGTCTTGGTCTTGGTCTTGGTCTTGCGAAGCCCTAGGTGAAAGGGCCACTAGGCCTACGCGCTGGGCTTCTGCCCCCCTACCCTTACCATTACATTTACCTTTACCGTTACCATTACCATACAACATTCACCCTTCAGGAGTTTTGTATATTCATTAATGTGAGTACACATCACAATGGACAATTTGCATACATTTTTAAATGACCTGAAATTTTATATACGTATTCTAGACAATATTTGAAAGTCATCAGCGAAACATTTTCCCGAAATACCTAAAAATATACCAAATAAATATAAAAGGAAACGCAAATTTCACAAAATCACCCTCTCCCTCTTGAGACAAAGAATGGTTGCAGTCAGTACGCCAAACGGAGATAGATAAAATTTATTTTGTGAGTATGTGCATTGGCGCTCTTCAATCAATGATTACTCCATAAATAGAGATCGTATGTTGATTTTTCAAACATCCATGGCATCAGTACTTACTGATCCTTATAGTTTTCATATTTCCAAAAAATGTGCAGATTGTTCATTGTGTATTCGCAAAACAAATTTCGGACACTGGTAGTGTGGAGGTCTTATGCACTCTTCTAATGTCTAATGATTATGTCGCGAGTAAAATAATGATAGTTGAGATTTATGCGAATCCCCAAAGTAGATGAACAAGCTACAGAAGATGTTGTACTAACAACTCTGCTGGGAGATTTTCCCAAAGAGAATATTTATTTGGAACATAAATAAAATTAGGACTGATACCCAGTACATATTTCAACACCAGAAGACTCACCAGCTGATAACTCAGAAAACAACGATGCTTTAGCTTCAAATGATCGATCAATAGTTCAACAATCAAACAACAATAACACTACAAATTATGCACGATTTGCAAGCAGCTGATTCTCAACAAAAAGGCTTCGAATCAAGAGGATCTAACTGAAATTGGATAATTTGTCGATATCAAGACAATTGGAAGTAGTGAACAACTCTATTTTGATTCCTGCTTCAACAGTTAATACATTTGTAACTTGCATCAGAATGGGACGCAGGTGTCCGCGACAATAAAGTATGTTATAATATATTGTTTGAGGAAGGAAATGTTCTGGCGCCTATTATTCATGTGACATCTCGCAAGAGTCCGATGCACGCAATATGCGGAAATACACAAGAAGGTCATCAACATTCTATGTTGTTTATGCTTTGAGAAATGGAGGATCAGAAGGTGAATGCTGCAAAATATCTGAAAATATGGAAGAACTGTATTTGAAAAAAAATTAAGATAATATGTTGGTGATTGCACAATTCTGCCCATTTTATGAAAATAACATTTTGAAGATCGTATTGAATATCAAAATAATTTATATAAAAGTTAAAAGTAACGTTAGTTCGAATCATGAAAGATCGCCTACCTAAAATACTCTTTAAAAAACAGTTTCACGGACAAACTGCGTCCAATTGCAGGAACATCATCTCTATATGGAAGTCAAGGATTTAAGTAGTGTTCCTGTGAACAATGCAATGTAAAACGAGAAGATGTTCCTGTGAAAAAAAACCGTACTTTGTAACTCTAGATACCACAAATCATCAATGTATTGTACATTATTCATTGGAAATATTTATTATTTCACAAAAAAAAATTTTTGTTTTTTAAAACATTGGCGGGAGTAACTTTCTCTTTGGTTAAAGATCCAAATAAATAAATTGTCTTTCAATGAATTTGTATAAACTTGATACAGATACTTTTGATATCTCAAGAATATCATTTCACCATGTGATTCAATCTCAACATCCTTTTGAAGATACTTCAAATCTTGGTTTTTATTCCATGACATGATAAATTTATTACATATTATGTTTCAACTATATTGATGCGTTGTTTTTTTTAGCTCTGATGTATGCCAGCATCTTTGGAAACGTATCAGCAATCATTCAACGATTATACTCAGGTACAGCGAGGTATCACACTCAAATGCTTCGAGTAAGAGAATTCATCAGATTTCATCAGATACCAAATCCTCTGAGACAACGACTAGAGGAATACTTCCAGCATGCGTGGACATACACGAATGGTATAGATATGAACTCCGTTCTCAAGGGATTTCCAGAATGTTTACAGGCAGATATATGTCTGCATCTGAATCGAAACTTGTTGCAAAATTGTGGAGTATTTGAAGGGGCCAGTCCAGGATGTTTGAGGTGAGATTTCAAAATGATTGTTGTTTTTACAAGTGGGATATATTGATACGATTATTTTGATGAAAAAAAGGTGTCTGTTAAGGTTCAGAGACGGAAAATCTATTGAATGTTTCGCAACGCGATGAGTAGTGATATTAAATGGGTTATTTTAAAAGCGGTAAAGGAAAATAAGGATTGGACATCGGAAAACGGCTTATACAGTGTGTCGCAGATAAGATGAATACCAATACCACTGTATTTTCCTAATTTGAGAAAGTCGGAGCTCAAAATTTTGAACTGATGAGCCACACTTTTCTTAATATCTAACTGAAATTTGAACTTTAAACCTCGCCTACTACGTCTTCGCAAAAAGGAATAATTCTCGATATTTTGCTTCGCCTCAGAGATATCAAAAAAAGTAACTGGAAAAAGTTTTTCTAGATAGTATTCTTAGCCCGTATTCCAAGTTTCATGGAAAAAATTCAATTCAAAATTCAATATTTTTGTTCATTTGCGAATTTATTCATCTGTTTGACCCAATACAAAATTCCCATAAAAACTGAAAACTTGACTTCTTTTCAATATAAAGCTGTAATGGAGTCTCAAAAAATTTTTTTAAGATGTGGAAAGACATTATCTTTATTAGTTGATTGATTTAATCTAAGGAAAATATAAAAATAAAAATAAGAATTTTCTCTTGAAACTTGGTATCCAGGGTATAAATATAATAAATATAAATAACACTGTATTTTTTTTCAATATCTCTGTCGCAAAGCAAAATATCGAGAATTGGCCCGCTATGCGAAAATCCCCCGCCTACGGGCTCAATCAACAAATAATTCTGGTTAAATATCGTTGATAGTGGAGCTCATCAGGCACTATGACTGTACAAAATTTTGAACTCAACTTCTTCAAATAAGGAAAATACAGGGATGATTTATCTTATCTGCGACACACTGTATAATGAATAACCCAGTACATGGGAATATTGTAGACGGTGAGAGTTACGACGTCGCTAAAATAAAAGAAAAGTTGCGTATTTGTATGCCCAAGAATATTCTACCTTTGTGAAAATATCAGATTCGATGTCTAAACTTCGCTTCGATATCTATCTATTAAGCCTGGTTCTCACGAGGCGATTTATGTTGAACGAGTTTTGTTGAACAACAAAAATAGCAAGCGATTTGTGTTTTCGTTGTTGAAACGTCTTAAGACCCTGGTTCTCACGGATGAGTTTTATCGGTCAACTTGAAATCGCTTTTGGATTGAAAGACAATCGTTCTGTCCGGTTCTCACAAGGCGATTTTTGATGTTCAACGTAGAATCGCTGTCGCTGTCGAAATGATTGACAATCGTTCAATGAGAACATGCTTTGATAGACTCAATTAGTGTGACGTCATCACAAAGGTTGGTTTTACTGAAAGGCAGCGGCTGTTTCCAAACAAACAATTTCCAATGCGTTTTTCAATGGGGGTTTCGAGTTATCGTCGATAGCTTGCTTATTCAATACCTGTTTATTCACAAAAGTACATTGTTAACGCCGGTAGGTATTCTTTATTTGATTACAAACCAAATAATCAGTTCCAACTATCTGGTTTGTTAAAATAGTGGATTTGAGCATTTTGAGGTTTTGTCTTTCTATTGATAAATATTTTATAAACAATAAAATAGTTTATTCGGATAAAACATGTCAATTTTATCCAGAATCTAGATTGGATGACCGTTGAAGGTGATCATTTTCAGGTTTATTATAGTATGTGTTTTGCTCCAGACTCTCAAATATTAGAGTGCAAAGAAAAAATGCTCCTCCTTCAGATTCTGAAAAGATCCAGTCTTTTACAAGGAATGGATCCACCACTTTTGTTTAAGGATCTATCCTAATTTGTTACTTTTAATGATATCATAGAAAGTTAATCGTTTTGAGCAAATGCATATTGAATTTCTCCATGTATAAAATTGTGTCGACGAGATGATAAGTTTCACTTTCTTTCTTTCAAAATATGATGGCCACTATCAAAAACAATCATTCTGGGACCCCACATTTCGATATTTATACCAAAAATCATAATTAATTCACAAGAGATGGATATTATAGTTAATCGTCCACCTTCAGAGTACTTCAAACTTCCGAATGAAATGACTAGTCACTATAATTCGAATTTACTTTATCCACAGCAACCTGAAGAACTCGAATACTGGACAGAATCCCTCAACATCTCTTCAATATTTTCAAAAAGTGTGTTCTTAGAAAATATTATCTAGTTTTACATCGGCCATTTGTTTATTTGGAAACAGGCATTGTCATTAGTGTCACTTTTGACTAAAATCTAGTGCTACTAACATGGTTATGACGTGACGACTTATTGAGTCTATGTTGAACAAAAAGTTACCAGGCTTTGAATCGGCTCATGATACTTAAAACACACAAGATATGATCAATTGCTGGACGAAATTAGAACCAAGTCGCGCATGTCGTCACCGCGAGCCAAAAGTGAGGTATGATTTGAAACATCAGTAACGTTACCTAGTAACCATTTGCTTGTCAAAATTTGAACTGGCTCACGCATGACGTCCCCGCGTGACATTGATTGTATAGGTTTGAGGTAGGCCACGTGATGACTTTCAAAGTGGTATGTGCGAGAGTTTATCTTGTTTGTTCCAGTATCATTGTAACCGAGTTACCTAGGGAACCTATGAATTTTGAGGTTCGGACACGCAATGACGTCAGCGAAACCTGCGCGTGATCATATTTTGTTTGTTATAGTATCATGGAATCAGCTGGTCGTCGTCAAGCAAATTCAATATTGTCATCGTGACAACGTCTTGCACGGAAACATGACTTTCCATAAAAAACATCTTATATGGAGTGATTTTTTGGCCCTCAAGTTTCTAGACCATCATCAGCAACAAGAGTGCCTGAGGAATCACACCATCGATGAAAACAAGAATGCCAAAGAAGATGTTTTGTGAGCCTGCTCATACGTAGATGATTTTTGTAGCCTCATCTACAATTACTAACTCGTTTGAAAGCCTCTCTGAAAGATTCCTTTTCCTAATCGGTTCCTTCTTGAAATCCAACCTCTAACACAAATTCTGCGTTTCTTTCTGGACAATTCTTTTTGCAACATTATTCTTAATTTCTAAATCAAGATATTTTTTATTTCAGGCGACAAGTCTGAACAGCCTTTATTGGAGCAATTTTCAAGTTTGACAATAGGCGGATTTTGTCGTTAACCGGGTTACGAATTTTTTAACCTAACTTTTCTTCGTGGTTGAGGCAAATCTCTTGGGAGGTACCTAATTGAGAAGTAACGTTATACCATAAATAATACTTTTAGTAACCAGAACGTTTTGGCGTTCGATTCCAAGCTGGTATCGATACAGTAACCAATTACTTACCAAACCTGGTAACGACAAATCGTTACCTGGTTAACGCCAAAATCCGCCTAATGTCATTCCAGTCCGATAATCGTCTCAACACGATTTTTGTTGATCAATAAAAGTTGTTCTACTGAAATCGCTTCTTGACAACACAAATTGCTCGCGATTTTTGTCTACCAACAAAAATTTTTCAACTAAAATCGCCTCGTGAGAACCGTACTTTAATCTGCTTCATTAGTTAATGAATACGTCTCGAATACGAACGCACTGAGCATGCCGTAACAGGATTACTTTGTTTTAACTATCAAAAGCCCATTTGCATTGGATCAAACAGAATCAACATTTTTTGGTCAAATGGATTAGCAAATGGACAGCGCTGAACATAGAATTGAAATAATGAGAGACAGTTGACAGAATCAGGATGGTTATGCAAAGAGATATCCAATTAAAGCTATTTACATTTCTGAGTTGCCATTGGATTATTCACGGAATTCAATCACGATCCTAGAATAATTTTATCGAAAACGTTGATTATCGCTACGATCAGGTGTATTTGCAGAGATCAGAATCATTAGTTGAGAAAAAGGGCATAATATGTATAAATATCCAAGTTTATACTGTTACTTGTATGAATAGATCTGTCCACAAAAAAATTAATATACATCAAAAGTATTGTGAAACAAAAATTTCGATATGATGATAACTTTATTCGAAGCGAACAAAACGCACTGTGACGTCAGATACTTGCTGCTAGGAAGACGGAACGTACTTATATTCTATTATTGTGACGTTAACTTTCAAAACAATGCCTGAGAAACTACGTTCAGAGATTTGATAGAGACTTTTTGCACCTCTTAAAATAACATCAGTTATTTCATCCGTTATGGTTTTCCTTATTTAAAATTACATTAACTTCATACGTTATCAAGAGAGATTTTGCTTTACAACGATTTTACTTTATTTGTTATCTTGCGTCGGTACATCAGGCAAAACTAGTGACAGTTTTCGTGAATATATATATATATATATATTATCGAAAAACCCAAGTACCATCACTTGATAGTGTAGGGTTACATATTTACAACACATTCACTATTAGGTAGTACAGATTCAAGTATAAATAAACTTCGCCCATTCTTTCTTGTTTTTTGCCAACCGCTTTGCTTCTTGTATTGATTTTCCCTTATTCCTGAGTATTACCTCCAACATTTTGTTCCATGTTTTCTTTGGTCTTCCTCTCTTCTTTCTATTACTTGTTCTTGACTCCCAGATTTGTTTTACTTTTCTTGTGCTATCCATCCTTTGCAAATGTCCCCACCAGCTCAGTTGTCTCTTTTGGATATATGTATGTATTGGTTCGATGTTCAATTGTTCTCTTATGACGTCATTCCTGATTTTATGCATTCCAGTTACTCCTCTCGTTCTTCTTAAGTATTTCATCTCCATAGCTTGTATCTTGCTTTCCTGTGCCGGAGATAACACCCACGATTCACAGCTGTATGTGAGTATTGGTCGGTATATCGTTTTGTATATGCTCATTTTCGTTTCTGCGGAAATTTCCCTTCTGTTGATGAATGCCTTATTCAAGGAGTGGAATAATCTTGAGGTGTTTTCTATTCTAGGTATTTAAACATTTTAACTTGTTCAATTTTCTCATTCTCTTTTGTCAATGTTGTGGTTTAGTTTTCCCATTACCATTACTTTGGTTTTGTTCTTATTCATCTTCATGCCGTACTTCTCAATTGTTATGTTCCATATATTGAGGCTGTCAGAAAGGTCTTTTTCCTTTTCTGCCAGAATTACTATGTCGTCTGCAAATACTTCTTCCGATATTTCTACCTGGTGCATATTTCTGTATACGATCCTAATTTTTCTGACTGCTCCCGAGCATTCCTTAATGATTTCATCCATAAATATGATGAACAGTAACGGGCTTAGTCCCCCTCCTTGTGTTAGTCCTTGTGTGGTTTTGAAGCTGTTCGATGTTCTCCCCTGGCTGATTATGAAGTAGGTGTTGTCATTATACAATATTTTAGTGATTCTAATAACTTTTGGATCGATCCCTCTTTTCTTCATTATCTCCCACATTTTTTTTCTAGGTACTCTGTCGAACGCCTTTTCTAGGTCCACAAATGCAAGATATAAGTTTTTGTCTTGCTCCATCTTTCGCTCAGCAATTTGTTTTATTGTGAAGATATGGTCCTGAGCGCTACGTCCTTTCCTAAAAGCACTTTGGGCTTCATGCATTGTAGGATGTACTTCTCTTTCGATTCGCTTATTCAGTATTTTACCTAGGATTTTGGTAGAAACAGTTTGCAGCGTAATTCCCCTGTAGTTGGAACACTCGTGCTTATCTCCATTTTTATAGATAGGCACAATCAATGAAGTTTTCCATTCCGCAGGTAGTATTTCTTTTGTCCATACATGATTGTAGATGTCTAGTAGCAGTTCCTTTCCATCGCGTCCCATATTCTTATACATTTCTATAGTAATCCTGTCTACACCAGGTGCTTTACCATTTTTCAGTTCTCTTATAGCTTCTTCCAGTTCTTCAATTTCTATTGTCTTATTTTGTTCCGGGTCTGGTTCTAAATATGTATCTTCCTCATATTGTGCATAGTCATTTTCCTCTGTTGTTTCGGTGGTGTTGGTATCTAATAGTTCCTCAAAGTATTCTGCCCATCTCTCCATGATTTCCTGGTCGAGTGATTTCACAGCTTTATAGAATAATTTTTGGTTGCCTTTAGTTTTTTCTTCTAGTTTCTCACCAAATTCACACCATTGTTTTCTTTTTTCAATTTGTACCATCTGCTTCACTTTTCTCCGTTCAATTTTGTACGCTTCATAGTTTGTGTATGTTTTGTTCTGCATGTATTCCTTCCATGCTTGTTTTTTCTTTTTGATTTGGTCTCTTATGTCTCTGTTCCACCATGCTGATTGTTTCCGGTCTGTTCTTATAATACTTACTCCACATATTTCTTCTGCTGATCCTATGATGATGTTTTTGAAGTGTTCCAATTTCTCTTCTATGCTTTCTTTGGGCATTCTGTTTCTTTCTTGGCATTTTGAGGAGATAGTTGCGCTGAATTTTTGTGAAATATCCTTATTTGCAAGTTTATACGTTTTTATAGTTTTGTGATTTGATCTTTTGACCGGTTTATCTCCCTCCTTTTCTGTTTTGATCAGTGATATCACAAGAAAGTGATCGCTTCCTATCTCAAATCCTCTTTTGACTCTGGTGACCATTACATCTTTCATATTCTCCGTTTCCACTATGATGTAGTCTATGACAGATTTTTCTTCTCTGCTAGCAACTTCTCTGGTATACTTGTGAATCTGTTTATGTTCAAGAAAAGTATTCGTTATTCTTAAATTGTGTATCATACAGAGGTTCAACAGTCTATGGCCGTTGTTATTCCGTACGTTTTCTCCATATTTCCCAATTACTGTGGAGTATTGCACGTCTTTTATCCCGACTCTACTGTTGAAGTCTCCCAACAGAATTATTTTCCCTTTAGCTTCTCCCAGGACCTCATTTAGTTGATTCCAGAATTTTTCTTTATTGTCCACTTTATCATCCTCATTGGGTCCATAGCAAGATATTATGGTTGTTATTCCTAAATCTGTACTCAGCTCTACTGTAAGGATTCTTTCTGATATTCCTGTGAATGATTGTATTCGTTCTGCAAGGTTTATATGTATCATACATCCCACTCCTGCTGCTGCGTGTTTGTCATCTTCTACGCCACTGTATACTAGAATGTGTTCACTTGCGAGTGTCTCCGATCCTTTTCCCTTTTTTTTTGTCTCTGATATAGCCAGCACATCCAGATTTGCTCTTTCAAACTCTTCCTGGAGGTCTTCACTCTTGCCGTTTAGTGTTTTTATGTTCCATGTTCCTACTTTCAAAATTCTGTATTGTTTTCTTTTCATTTCGTTTATTTCAAATAATCTATTTACAATATCGTTTCCATTTAACATTGCCTGGTCATTCGTTGCTTTCATTTTTAAATTTCCTCCATTCAGTTTTTTGGTTTCCCGCTCATTTTTATGAGCTCTTCCTGCCTCTTGTCCCATTTCCTTATTTCTCCATTCACAGTCAATTTTTGATATCCAATTTTCACTTGACTGCCTTTTATATTCGTGAATATACTTCTTGTTAATTGTACAGGAGTACAGGGTGATTTATTTTCAGCGACAGGGTGCCAGTTCTTGTAAACTTTTTATCGAAGAGGCTTGCGGCAATAATTTTTAGTACTAAAACGGCCAAGAGAAAAACCTGGAAAATATTTTCAAGTTTCTGAAATTGTCGCTAGGGGGCGTAACAACCAACACCAAGTAGAAAAATATGATTTTTATGGAATTTTGTCAAATGAAAATATATCGATGAGCTCATTTTCGGATTTACTGACTATTTACCTACACTTTTTGTCTAAAACGTTTTTTTCTATCTATCATAATAAAGTAGTTGGGGAAGTCCAATTGTTTTATTAAACAAACGACGATTTCTCCCGTTTCGCTTGACCGATTTAAACGAGCTTGGGCTCATATGAAAGGGCATGATCTGCACTTCAACAAACATTTTTGGTTTTGAATTTTTGACCTTCGCCGTTGGCGTTTACTGAAATGGTAGCATGTTTTTAAGATTTTTCCAGAAAAATCAAATGAAATGGTATATTCATTTATAATATATTTTAAAAGGGGATACATTTTCCTATAAAAAAAACAAAAAAATCAATGATTTTTGTTGTTTTTTTTAAATTTTTTGCTTGTTTTTTCCATTGTTTTTTATAGGAGAATGTATCTTCTTTTGAAATATATGAAAATGGATATACCATTGCATTTGATTTTTTTTGGAAAAAACTCAAAAATATGCTACCATTTCAGTTAACGCCATCTAGCGGCGACGGCGAATGTTACAAATCAAAAAGCCAATGAGCATTCTATAGCGCAGACTATTCTCTTTCATATGAGCCCAAGTTCGTTAAAATCGGTCAAGCGAAACGGAAGAAATCTCCGGATGTTTAATAAAACAATTGATTTTCTCCCTCCACTTAATTATGATAGATAGAAAAAAAAAGTTTTAGACAAAGAGTGTAGGTAAATAGTCAGCGAGTAAATCCGAAAATGAGCTTATCGATATGTTTTCATTGGACAAAATTCCATAAAAATCATATTTTTCTACATGGTGTTGATTGTTACGCCCCCTATCGACCATTTTAGAAACTTGAAATTATTTTCCAGGTCTTTCTCTTGGCCGTTTTAGTAATAAAATTTTTTGCCTCTACGATGAATAGTTTACGGGAACTGGCACCCTGTCGCTGAAAATGAATCACCCTGTACTTATTTCGCTGGCATTTATTTCTATAATATCTATAATCAATTTTTTTTGAAAAATCAGACATACCTAAACGATACCAGAACCATTCTTATGAAAATTGATAAAATTATTCCAAAAAGCACGCACTCTAAAATACACAGCACTAGTGGTAAAAAACGAGTTCCACTTCCGACTTTCAACTATTTTCAAATCATCTACACAGTACAGATAGACAGACACACACAAATCAGCTTGTGGTGCAAAGAAGTTCAGAGCATAAACAACAAAAATATGTATGAGACTTCAAAAGCCAAGAAGTAAGGTTAGGTCGAGTCTGGTCGAGTTCCGTGGTTGATTTCGTGACAAGGTGTGTCAGACTGTTGAGTAGAGCCGCTTTCCAGCTGCCCGTTTTGTGCACGCAATCGAGCTTTTGAGCACGCAAAAACACTAAACGCGTGTTCCAGCTGTATTGCGTTTGGAGCTCCGCGTTACCTTCCCCTTTTCCCTGAAGCACCACCCGGAAAATGTGGGCTTGAAGCGCAAAACTAGCTAAACGTCAAATCAGGCAAATTCTGTCATATTTAAAATCTAAACATTGGAAAGTTTGATCTTTTTTGACTGGATCCATGCTTAAACATACCAAATTTTGCTCAGAGTCACTTATAAACAATATTTTAACTAATTTTCATAATAATCACAATGTCGAGATGCCTTGGCTCAAACGTAAACAAACACTCCATCGATAGTTTTGACGTTTGTGTATGTGAGTCAAAACGTGTTCCAGGATCACTTTTGCGTTCCAAAGACGGTGTTAATCGGCGCTCGAGCTTGAAGCACTAGCTGGAAAGCGGCTTTCAATCCGCAAAATTATTAACATAGTTGCTTTTTATTTGCATACTGGATCAGTTCACTCTCAAATAAACTGACCTGAACATGATCTGACCAAAAAACATCAGATAAAACTGCATTTGTTATTCTGTCATTTGTTTCGAATCACGTCAGTGTCAGTGTCATAATTTTCAGAAAATATGTTTTTTCCTTCGAAATTTCAAATGATGGCCATATTTTATATTTTCGTATGGTTTGAGGGTTACGCTGTCTCGAAATTCACGCCTAATATCCGTCAAAACAACCCCCACCTTCTCCTTCTGACCAGTTCACTTAAGTGATCGAAATTTGCGAGTGGTACAGTTAGGGGCAAAGGGGGAAGTGACCGGATCATTCACAAATCAGATCAGTTTGTGAATAAAACATCCTAAATTTCCGATTTTAGTGATCTGGGTCAAATTGACCTGAATTAAGATCCAAATGAAAAGCAGCTATCAGAGAGTTATTGGAAGTGCAATAAGGTCTAGCAATAATAATGCTTAAACGGAAAGGTTGGTACAGAACCGCGGTTCTGTACCAACCTTTACGTTTAACATCGGATAACCGTAAAACAATGTCTCTTTAATAATAATGCTGGCATTATTTTGCTACGCATGCGCATTTGCCTCGTTTGATAAGGCTAGCGTTAATAACGTTTGTGCTTGACTTTATTACAGCACCAATAAAGTCGAGCCGTATTTATGGAGGCTCAGATGGAGATGACGTGCCAGGTCCAGTAATGATATCTTGATGTTTTAATTGATATAATCTACCTTTCTGGTTGTGTCATTATATTGTCAGTTTTTGAAGTTTATGTAAAAAAGATTGTCAAACTTAAGTCTCCTGTTTCAATCTATTCAAAAGGTTATGGGCCCAGAGTTGCTTTGAATGCGCCAAGGATAAAGAGCAGAAGGCAAGTCAAATAATACAACATTTGTAGAACTTCAAATTCAGTGCAATATATACCATGGACAAGTCTCCCAAGTTCGAAAAATTACATGGCAAAAATAATTTTCACTCCTGGAAGATGATGGTGTTTGCTTACATGGATTTAAACAATCTCTATAAGATAGTCACGAATGAAGAAAAAATCCAGAACTCAATACAGCTCCAGAAGATAGAAAAGAGCTTGAAGCTTACAGAGAAAAATGTGAAGATTGGCGTTACAGGCATTCTCTTGCGAGAGCATTCATTCTTTTCAATGTTGATTCGGACATAGTTCATCAGATAACTTGCTATTCAGATGCTCAAGGTATGTGGAATGCTTTAAGCAATATTTACGACAAGAAAAATGAATATTCTCTACATGCTCTAGTCAAATCTATTGTTGGCATAAAATGTGAATCAGTTATAAGTATACCAGATCATACTTCAAAGTATAATGAACTTTGAGCACGTTTAGTTGAAAGAACTGATGGTAGTGCCAGTCAAGAGAGGGATTCATTAGAGGCTGCGCTTCATCCTTTAGCAATTTCTTCGAAGGCCAAGGGATCTTTATTTTGAACTACTCTTCCTGAAGAAATTGACAATGTGATAGACAATCTGAAAACAAAAGACAGTCTTACCTATGATGATGTATGTTCAAGGCTCTTAGAATTGTCTGTAATCAATAAGTATACAGAAGATAATCAAGCCTTTTTAGGTAGCCAGAAGAGAAGTAGTTTCAATAGGATCTTGGAGTGTTCTTATTGCAAGGAACATAAAAAATGGTACAAAGGACATACAGTGAGAAACTGCAGAAATAAAAATAGAAATTAAGAGAAAATGTCAATATTTATGATGATGAGAACCTGGCATTTCTTGCATTCACGACTAGGGAAAATAGTTCACAATGGATTTTTGATACAGGTGCTACCACACATATGTCTGGTAATAAAGATGCATTTATAAATTTACGTCCTTTTGCAAGTTACATACGCTTGGGAAATGACAATACCATACATGTTACTCACATCGGTGAAGTTATAATAAATGCTCTACTTCCATCAGGAAAATCAATTAAAATCACTTTGATTGATTTGCTTTATTCGCCAGAATTGAAATGTTCCCTTATTTCTTGGCACAAAATGAAAAATAAAGGAATAACTATGCAAGGAAAGGGAGAGGAAATTACTTTTTGGAAGAATGAGAGAAGAGTTGGATGGGTAAAGCCATGCAATAAGTTACAAGTATTTCAGGAGGCTCATAAAGAAAGTTTGAATGTGAGTTCAACTGAATGGCATCGGCGTCTAGGACACACTGATGTAAAATCATTTACTTACCTTGAGAGATCTGTATCTGATCCTCAAGTTTAGCCAAAAGAAAGAACAGATATTGAATGTGAAGCATGTATAAAATCCAAGATGACAAGAACCATAAGTCGAGAAGAAGGTAATTCATGTACGAGAATACTCGAAAAAGTACATTCAGATGTTTCTGGGCCATTCTGTACTAAATCTATGGGTGGAAAACAGTACTATGTGACATTTATTGACGAATATTCTCGCTACACGGAAGTAGCATTCATCGCACACAAAATGAGGTAGAGTTAGCGGTCAAAGAATATATTCGAAGAATGGAACGACAAACTGGTAAAAAAGTTTGTACTTTCAAGAGTGATAATGGAGGAGAATACAATAATAATTCCTTGATAAGTTTTTTCAAGAATTCAGGAATCAAATTTGAACATTCAATTCCAAGGGTGCACGAAACGAATGGTTTAGCAGAAAGAATGAACAGGACTCTAAGCACAATGGCAAGAACTTATTTGATTGATTCTGATCTTCCACCGTCACTTTGGGCAGAAGCAGTCTCTTACTCTGTATACACATAAAACCGAGTTCCTCATTCTTTTCACAAACATACTCCTGTAGAACTATTTTTTGGAAATAAACCTGCAATCTCACACCTCAGGTATTTTGGACAAAAAGCATTCATCCACATGAATGCAGAAGATCGTCCAAAAGAAAATAAGTTTCTACCAAGATCTCAAGATTGTGTCATGGTAGGATATTCGGAAAAAGAGGGATGGTACCGATTTTGTACAGGAAAGAAGGTGGTTTTGTCAAGAGATTTCAAATTCCTGAAAGAAAATGAAATCACTTTCATAGAGTCTCTAAAAAGGGATAAAGAATTGAAAAATGGCGAATCTGCAAGCTGTGAAAAAGAAACGGAAGGCAGTGAATCTGCAAGCTGTGAAAAAGAAACTGCAAATCCACCAGAAAATTTGGAAGAAAATAAGAAATTAACTGAAATAGAACATTTCGAGTTGCCAATAGAATTACAAAACGAGATAAATAAAGGTAGTCTATTACGAAGAAGTACTAGGCATCGTAATCCAGCAAGATTGTCTGATAATTTTGTATATTTTACAAACGAGGAACCAATTACTTATCAAGAAGCTATATGTGGACAAGAATTCATTCAGTGGAATTCAGCCATTCAAGATGAACTGAAATCCATGGAGAAGAATAAAGTCTGGAATATTGTCGAGCAGCCCTTAAATTCTCGTATCGTAGGATGCAAATGGATTTTCAAAAAGAAATTCTCTGACAAGGGAAAATTAATTAAATATAAGGCGAGGCTGGTTGCACAAGGATTCACCCAGATTCCAGGGATTGACTTTGATGAGACTCATTCTCCAGTGATCAGATACGAAACCATACGAATTTTATTTGCCTACTGTATTCATCACAATATGGTAGCACATCAAATGGATGTCAAGACAGCTTTTCTCAATGGTGACCTTGATTTCAAGATATATATGAAAATACCAGAAGGTGTTGAGGCGGAACCAGGGAGAGTATGCTGTCTCAAAAAAAGCATCAATAGATTAAAGCAGTCACCTAGTAAATGGAATCAAAAACTAGTTAACGTTTTAAAAACAATTCAAATGGAACAATCTTTTGCAGATCCATGTTTGTTTGTGTCTGGTAGCTGTAAGCAGATAGTAGCTGTTTATGTTGATGACCTGCTGATTCTAGGCTCATTAGAAATGGAAGTGAAATAAATTGAAGATGTTTTATCTTTGAACTTTGAAGTTACCCTTCTTGGAATTCCATATTTGTTACTTTCATTACAGATCTCTTGGACCCCTACCAGTGTATCAATAAGTCAAGAAAATTATCTAGAAAAAGTTCTTGATAAATTTGATCTATTGAATTGTAAGTCAGCATCCGTGCCAATGGACATTGGAGCAAGACCACAGAAAGCTAAAGAATCAGAAGAAAGAGTGGACAAAACTTTGTACCAGTCAAAAATCGGTAGTCTCTTGTACTTAGCTATGGGTACCAGGCCTGATATATCTTATGCAGTGAACCTATCACAATTCAACACAGATCCAACTTTTACTCATATGAAAATGGTTCATCAAATATTCAGATATCTAAAAGGAACTCTGCAAAAGAAACTGGTATACATGCACACTGTTCAACCTTCTTTGTGTGTTTATAGCGACGCATCATATGCCGATTCCTTAGATACACGAAGATCTACAAGTGGCTATATTGGTTTTTATGGCGAAGCAGCTGTTTCATGGACATCCAAGAAGCAGCAAAGTGTAGCTGTTTCCACAACTGAGGCGGAGTACATGGCATTGTCATTAGCATGTAGACAAGCAATGTGGATGAGCCAGATATTATCTGACTTGGATGAAGTTTACATCAAACCTCGCATGTTATGTGATAATCAAGCATCTATCCACATATCAACAAATCCTGTTCTTCATCAGCGAAGTAAGCATATTGACGTTCACTATCATTATGTCAGGGAGAGATATTTAGCAGAAGATATCACAATACTATACATTCCTACTAAAGAGAATGTGGCTGACATTTTAACCAAGCCATTATCTAAAGAAGTGTTCCAATTGTTGATCTCCAAGTTTTTGAAGACATCATTACTGATTGAGAGTGTTGGAGGCTCAGATGGAGATGACGTGCCAGGTCCAGTAATGATATCTTGATGTTTTAATTGATAATCTACCTTTCTGGTTGTGTCATTATATTGTCAGTTTTTGAAGTTTATGTAAAAAAGATTGTCAAACTTAAGTCTCCTGTTTCAATTTATTCAAAAGTATTATGGTAATTCCGGCGTTATTTTGACAAGTTTGGCAGTTTTTTGTCATCTGTCAATTTTTTGTTTTTTGTCATTTGTAATTATTTGTCTGTTTACGTTTAGACGAAGTGGTTTTCAATTTTTATTTATGATAGGTTTTTGTTTTCCTGCATTTTCTCAGTGTATGTTGTGGATATAAAATGAAGTTTAATGAGTGAGCAACAAAAACCGTTTACGATTCTGATAGGAGCGAGGTTAGGAGGATGATGTATTGATCTAGTGCGTCTCCATGAATTAATCAATATACCTAAATAAATTCAATTATTCCAAACTTTGAAACTCCGGATCAATAGAGATTTCAAAAAAATAAACCACAACAATAAAAATACACTAGTGAAACACTGGATCAAAGATTTCTATTTGTTTGTTTATACATTTCAATGATGTTGTGGTTATGTTAGGAATAACGGAGAGTCGTGAGATATCTGACAGGCCATATTCAGGCTCCAAGAACTGTTTCTTTTCGGAAGCAGTAACGTCAAGCAGTATTAAAATAAGGTATTTGCACTTATAATGCTAGCACTATTTTCAAATTTCCAATAACTCTCTATTGTACTACAGCAAATGCCAAACAACGTTCGATTCGCCAAATTTGGCCACCAGCAAACTTCATAACAACGTGCTTGGTGGCAATTATGACGTAGATCGAAAGTTGTTTGGCATTTGCTATAGGTTTATTTTTTATATGTAGAACATCCCATTTTGTTTTCCGCGATCGTTTATTGTCATGTAAAGATTTTATTGGCATATTTTGATCATTTGCTCAAGAAAAAATTATTGCAAAATTGCTGTTGAAAAATAAGCATTTCCATAACGATAAGATCTTTCTTATTTCTCCGTGATTAAAGGTTCATCGTTATCAACCATAACGGATGGTTGATAATGATGAAGGATTATGATTCTGTCACTGCGCATGCTCAGAATAACAATAACCACAACGGAATGAAAATTTAAGAGTTGCAAAAAGTCTCTAATACCTGGAGATTTGCTTTATTTCTTATTATCTATTAGAAAACAGATTAGAGTACTATTCATATCATCAATGGAAAATCTAACTACAAAAATTCCAATTCGAATAACCCGCCAAATGTACACTCTCCGAAAATAAATTCCGGACATGAATAATTTGAGTCAAATTAATATCGCTATAACTTTTTTATTTGTTGTCCGATTTCTGTGAAATTTGCACCAAAGTGTAGCCCTATGTCTTGAGATATCACCCTTGATTTTGGTTTTGGAAAAATACCGATGGCTTGGTCATTATACAGGGAGGAACAGAAGCTACTTTTTTACCCTCAAGTTTTCAACACCCTGTGTAAAAATTGAGCGGCAAAATCTAGCTCCATTATATTCTGTTGTGAAGTGCGATCTTTTCTTAACAAAATGTTTTTTTTGGTCATGTCACTATCTGCTTTTTTAGAGAAGATACAGACAGATACAGATATTTTATCAACAAACAATGAAAACATTTTTAAAGACTTGCATGAACAAAATGTCCTTGAATTAGTAGCGCGTGTTGTCACATCGTATCCCTATGACTTCTGCCATGCGAATGGCATGCTTTTGATGCCTCTTGAGAAATATTTGTTATTTTTCAAGGAGGGCTTCTTTCTGGAGATGTCTATTGCGAACATGTCTACCTAGCAATCCTAGCATACCTATCCCATGTGTTTGATTCCTCATTCTCAATAAATACCAGATATGTTCGGTCATGTAGTGATACTCCAGTTCACACCATGATACTACCGCCTCCAAAGAGTGTTCGAGATGAATAATTTGCCCAATATGGAACATTCGGTAAATTGAGACCGTATGGAATTTTAGAACATGCACGTCAAAATGTTCTCACTCATTGTTGATCAAATATCGAAAAACTGGAGCATTTTCTTTAAACATCTGTATCTTTTCTAGAAAACCAGATATCGACATGAACAAAAAACATCGCACTTCACGACAGAACATAATAAAGATAACTTTGGCCGCTCAATTTTTAGCTTCTGTTCCTCCTGGTATAATGACCAGGTCATCAGTATTATTCAAAAACCAAAATCAAAGGTAATATCTCGAGACATAGGACTAAACTTTATGCAAGTCCATAAGAATGTTCTCAATCATTGATGATAAAATATCGAAAAACTGCAGCATTTTATTCAAACATCTGTATCTTCTCTGAAAAACCAGATATTGACATGACCAAGAAAACATTTTTCTGAGAAAAGATTGCACTTCACAACAGAACATAATAAAGATGAATTTTACCGCTCAATTTTTCCACAGGGTGTTGGGAACTTGAGGGTAAAAAAGAAGCTTCTGTTCCTCTCTGATATAGGGCTACACTTCAAAATTTTGCCAAAAATCGGACAAAAATTAAAAAAGTTGCAGGGATATCAAATTGACTCAAATTATTCTTGTCCGGAATTTATTGTTGGGGAGTGTATTTACTTCTGACCAATCACAGAAACGTACTCAGCTGCATTCTACTGTAGTCTTTTCGCGAGACCACAAGACTTGTCTTGACAACACACAATATTTTTTAGAATCTGCAAATTTATCGAGTCTTTTGAGTAGATCAAATCTTCAAATTATGTATTATTGTGATTTTTAATTGACGAGTTGATATGTACCAGGTGCTAACAGATAATTGATACGGATATCGGTAAATTTGACTACAATTTTTAAGGACAAACAGCATGACTCATAGCGCAGGAATGCGACTTTCCGGTAAACATGTAGTATATTCCGGATTGACTGCAGTGGGCTGGAATGCCGAATGGATGGGACAATCTTCGTGTCCGCTACATAGCCCCTCCCCCTGAAAGCATTCCGTCCCATAATGGCTCCATGACGGTATCGGCAACTGTCTCCAAACCGGCAGCCTGATGTCCTAAGGAAGTAGCAGTCCACTGTCCTATGGTTTGTCCTTCGGGAAAAATGGCAGCATACCAGGATCTTGATGCCGCTTTCTTTGAAGATCAGCTCCAGCATGCTCCTTACTAATCTCCAGTCCAGTCGGTCGTTCGTAATCTTCGGAATTGCCAGACGATTCAGGTCCTGTGCCATCATTAACCTTCTCAGCTGATGAAGTACCCTCCAAACATCACTATAGCTGGTCCGAGGTTGTGGAAGCTTCATTGTCACCAGGTTAAGCAGGGATCGTGTCCCTGTCATTACTTGAAGCGTATTCCCAACCTCTTGCCTTTGTCGTCCCAGATAGTCCATTTGCCCGAATGTTCCCTTGAATGCAGCGGCAAGTCCAGTCCTCATGCTGGGGTTTTCAGTGGCCCAGTGAGCTAACGCGTACTCGGCCAGTGCATTGAACAAATCCAGCTGCTGTTCTCGAACGACGCCATTCATGACTTTCTGGCCGTTGGAATATAAGGACATGAAGGTTTCCAGGGACCCCTCGAGTGACTTGATTTTCCTCACGTCAGCTTCCTGATGGTCTCCACCATACGGAGCCAAATGGTTGAAATGAACAACCCTCGGTTTCCCCCGTGTTTTTTTCTTTATCCGGTAGACGACGTCATTGATTCGCTCCAGAATCTCATACGGGCCCTCCCAAGAACTTTGCAGTTTTGGGAAGAAGCCACGCCGCCTCTGTGGGTTGTGAAGCCAAACTAAATCCCCGACCTGGAACCCTCCTTTTTCGACCTTCACGTCGTACGCCTCCTTCATCCTGTCGCTGGGCAGCCGGAGTTCATGACCCATGATGATCTTGGCAGGTGTTTCGCCCGTCGACTAATGAACTGTATACCTGTACGCCATGAGGAACAGGTAGAGATGTTCATCCCAGTCTCTTTGATGGTCAGAGACAACTTTGGTCAAGTGTCGATCGATGGTTTGGTTCATTCGCTCCACCATGCCTTCTGATTATGAGTGAAACGTCGTTGTCCTTGTCCTCTTGATCTTCAAGACATCGCAGACGTTCTGGAATAGCGTCGATTCGAAATTTCTGCCCTGGTCCAAATGCAGCCCCAACGGGACACCGAAACGGCAAAACCATTTCTTAATGAAGACATCGGCAACGGTGGCCGCCTCCTGGTTTGGCAGGGCATACGCTTTACCCACTTGCTGAAGTAATCCATGGATACCAAGAAGTATTCATTTCCTTTGTCTGATTCAGGAAACGGTCCAGCCACGTCGATTGTGATTCTTTTAAAGGGACCTCCCACGTTGTATTGGCGCATACGAGGTTTGGGTCGTTTCTGGGGTCCGTTACTTGACGCACATACGGCACATTTCCTGCACCATTCCTTTACATCGGCTTGACAGTTGACCCAGAAGAACCGCTTTTGCTGTTTTTCAAGCGTTTTCGTCACTCCTAGATGCCCACCCGTAACGCCATCTTGGATTTCCCTCATCACTTCTGCCTGTCGGCTTCGGAGAACCACCAGCTGGTTCCGATCTTCTGTGCCATTCATATTTTTCACCACTCTCTTCAGGACGCCATCGTTGAGAACCATAGAGTTCCACTGATCCCAGGCTTCACGTTGGAGGAGAATCGCGCGACATCTTGCCAAGCTGGTCGTTGGCCTGCCTGTTTCCATTTGATGATCAGCTTCAGATTTGCATCCTTTTCCTGGTCCTCTCGGGGTGATCTGGTCTGCCAGGAATCATCCACCACAGTCGTCCTGCAAGTGTTCGCTTCCTATTCTTCGGCTCTTTGACAGTGCTAACATTGTTCTGGAGAAAGTCTCCTGGACAGGGCATCAGCGTTGTTGTGACTGATCCAGCTCGATGTTCCGTATGAAAGTTGAACTCTTCAAGTCTCTCAATCCAACCAGCAACTTGACCCTCCGGATTCTTGAACTGCAGAAGCCATTTGTGCGCGGCTTGGTCGGTTCTCAGCAGAAACTTTCTCCCGTAAAGGTACTTGTAGAAGTGCTCTACCCCTTTGACTACTGCCAGTAGTTCACTTCCCGCGAAGCAGTAGTTCCATTCCGGCTTCGACAAGGTTTTTCTAAAATAGCCGATCACCGGATTGACTGCAGTAGGCTGGAATTCCGAATCGATGGGACAATCATCGTTTTCGCTACAATAATATTCTTTCTAATCAATGACAATGTTGAAAACTAAAAAATCATGAATAAATGTAACAAAATGCTCAAATCATCAAATTGTACATGGAGAATAAAAAATTATGGGTTATTGATTATTGAATCATAGTTGTGATGAATATACAAGTATAAAGACAATTTTTGGAAAAAATTGTACCTATTCTTTTTATAAATAAATGATGATGAAATTCCTAGATCGAAAGACATGGCGACGCTGTCAGGTCCACGAACTCCCTCATCTCACACAAACTAATACAAATCTCCTTATTGTGAATAGGCGAATAGAATGCAAAATAAGCTATGTGACGCTTTTCGGCAATCTTTGATTGATCTGGATGCCCAGATAGGTTTATTCTTATGGTTAAAATAAAGTCGATCCCGTACAATGAAAAAAACACCCTAAGAATCCGAAGGATGTATATTTGTGATGTCACATGCTTTCACGAAAGTAAAATAAAAAAAGGCAGAACTGTTGTTTCTTACAGATTGTTAAATCGTTCCGCCAGGTAGGGTGATAATTAGCGATAACGAACAGTAGTTGTCTCTATTTGTGACGTGGAGACTGCACGTCTTGCGAATTTCTAGGGCGTTTTTCTTCATTGTGAATGGTGTGTATTTTATTGCCTATATTATACGGGCTATACTATAGATATTTATTTTTTTCTAAGGTTTAGAATTGCGATTCAAAACATTCACTGACTGTCAATTATGAAAAACACCTAATGTAGGATTGTTATGTTATCTGCTATCCGTATATTTGAAAAAATCGGTATTGGGTATATTTTTTTCAAGACTATCATGAAAAAATCAGTCTTGTCTGGGTCTTGCGAAATATCAAGACCAATACCAAGAGCTCATTTATTTTCCGAAACTTGGTCTTGTGAAGCCCTCAAAGTACTGATCTATTGATCTCTTTTTCTTAGCAGACGGAACGCACTATTGCCGCTCACGTGGGACATTGCGTTAGAAGACACTTCAGACTTTTACTACAGCAGTGAAGGCTGTAAGAAATGCCAAGAGTTTTGATGTAAGCCGCGCCCTCCTGATACCGTTCTTATCCCGTATAGGAATCATCAGTCATCAAACCGGTATAGGGAGGACGCTAGTCACTTGCATGTAATTTTTGGCATCAATATTACAGCATACTTTTTTGGGGCACTGTGCCCCCGTAATATCATCGGATAGCCGTGAGACAATCCCTATAATCTTCTGTGCTCGATATCAAAATGTACAGTATAATCATACTATATTAGTTTTTCATTCATGAAAATATACTAAAAGTCTCATCAGTTTTAAATAGAGGTAATTTTTTCCGAATATTCACTTTTCAAAATAATATCGCAGCCTTTAAACCAATTTTGCTCATGGTTATTGTACCATATTTTCCGTTATCGTCAAGTTCTACTATGCATGATTTGTTTCTCCACAGATGATATAAAGCGCTCATTTTTCTTTTTTTTTTTCAGAGCACTTTCGCTTAAATTCAAAACGACACATGCACCTCCTGGTGATACGTTGGTGCATCGAGGAGATGTTATTACTTCACTTTACTTCATATCAAGAGGCTCAATCGAAATACTAAGAGACGATATAGTTATGGCAATTTTAGGAAAATACGATATATTTGGAGAGAACCCTTGTCTACATACTACAATAGGTAAGATGATGAATAAGAGTGAACGTATGGAATACCCCATCACCGTTCTTTGCATTTATGACTATTGGGCGTGTTTTTTTTTTCATCAATATTTTGTAATGGTTTCCAGCAGTTTCCACCGTTACAGTGACGTGTATCCACGTGCTGTAGTGAGCACCTAATTTCCACAGCTAATTTCCGAAATAGTTGACTGTTCCGCAACTTCTTACACACAGGTTTATACGTAACACAATGAGATGAAATTATTGCTCTCCATGGACGTACTAAGAGTTGCTCTCACATGAGCCTAGATGAAAAAAACATATACAGTCTGTCCCCGGATCGATAAAAAAGACAAAAAAAATGAATTGAAATTTCATCTTCTGGGGTTCAGCCCTGCATGGATCGAGACTAATTTGTGTCATAGTTTTATTTTAAAAAAATCAAGTATGTCTTGGAAATTTACCTTGAAGCTATTTCTCTCACCAGAAAAGAGCTTCTTCTATGAGAGATACGACAAAATGTTATTGAAGAAAGCAAAATTTCAAAACCCTTCGCCTGTTCTGATATTTTGAAAAAATTAGAAAAGTTCATAAGCAAATTCTTTTTATTGGTGAGTTGCGCAATCCCGCAAAGTATAAAAGTATATAGAAATATCCGGGGATACACTGTATAACTGTGATTTTCGAAAAATGTCTATATCAACTCTCTTAGAAAGATTACAAATAGGTCAGTTTGGAAAAAGGTCACCTTTCAAATAAGAATTGGTTGGACTTTCCGTCCAAGCGAATGAAAACGTTGGATACTTTGAATCCAAAAGGAGGGTTACCGGATATCAATTACATGCGATAGGAAACGATAAATAGTTTGAAGGGCATCAAAAACAATAGGTACCATTCATGTCACAACAGTTTTTTTTTCTTTTTATCGTGTCATACAAAAAGTAATAGCGCGGATGGAAAATCAGAATTGCACACATTTTTGGACAAATTACCTGAATACATTATATTTTCTGGCACAAATTGGCAAGATTTTGGTCGAAAGCATGCAGCATTGTTCATGGCTTGATTTGATGGTAAACTTCTAGCCCATACCAAGATAATGACTGAGTTTGTGATCAATTCACTTTAAATTCATTTCAAAGAGTGACTCGATGCTGAACTTGTTTTTCTCTTTTCCACCTGCCCTGAGTCCACCAAATGTACTAAAAGAACACGCCGTGATTGATCATGGATAAAGAATGTTTGCGTCACATGATCTGTATAAATTAGTGTTATACCCTATAAAAAAATAGCAATCGTTTTTTTTCCCGGGTTAAACTGATCTCCATTCGCTCACTTAGTGTACAATATTTACGAATCATTTGTTATTGAAGTTTTCATGTTACATTGACATTGAAATGCATTATATTATTCTTGACGTGCGTTTTAGTCAGTATATTTTTCTCAGATGTAAACCATAAGTTTGATGTCCCGTATCTATGCTACAAGTATTATAATAATCTTTATCACAAATGAGTATTAAAATGAAATCGTTGATACATTAGTGATATATTGACACGACGTATTTTTGTCATAAATTCGATCGTATTTTAATGCAGGACTGCAGGCTAGGGCTTCGCGAGACCACAAGACCAGTCTTGGTCTTGTCTTGGTCTTGTTGACAAGACCAAGACCAAGACCTGAATATCTTCGCAAGACCAAGACCAAGACCAAGACTCTACCACAAGAGTCTCGTCTTGGTCTTGGTATTGAAATGAAAAATCGACACAATATTCAATAAAATCTGCAAAAATGTTGTTATCTACTTCTAATTATTAGTCTTTTAAGTAAATCAATACTTCAAAAAAATGTATCATTGTAATTTGGTGGTTGATCGGAAGACATGGCAGTGCCGTCAAGTTACACAAACCCCGCATCTCACAGAAACAAATCAAAATCTACTCACTATGAATAGACGAATAAAATTCAAAATGCGCTCTCCAACGACGTCGAATTTAGGTCCTTGGCGCTCTCTGACACTTTGTGGCTTTTTGAAAGCCTTTGTTTGACATGGATGCCCAAAAAGGTTTGTTCTTATGGTCGATATCAAGTGGATCCCGTTTAATTTATCCAATAGGCAATAAAATATGCAAACCATTCACAATGCAGAAAAACGCTGTAAAAATGCGGAAAGCTTGTTAAAATCGTATCGCCATCCCAGGTTATCATAAAATGTCTTTCGCATTTTTAAGACGTTTTTCTTCATTGACAATGGTTTTGCATGTCTTATTGCCTATTAGGCCAACAATACGGGCTGTACAATAGAAATTGAATTTTTTCTTTGGTTCAGAATTGCGATTTAAAAAAAAAATCCACTGAGTGACGTTTTATGGAAAACAGCTATTCTAGTATTGTTATGCTATACAGTGTGGTTCTAAAAGGTCCCCCTCCTTTGAACTTTTGAACCCTTTGATATATGCGGACGAAATTTGGACACACCATTTGTGAGGACGTACTGCATTTTTTGACATAGTGGTGACAGCTCAGAATGTCAAAATGACAGCCGGGCGCCATTTTGAAATAAAAAAATCAAATGGAAAGGGAGGTCGAGTGGTATCCTATTTTGAAGGCCCTTTGACCCTGATTGGTTCCAAGCTTCCGCTATCATTTCTGTTGATAAATGAGCTATAACTCAATCTTTTTGACGAGGATCTTTTTCACCCAATTCATCCTTATCAAAAAGATTGATTAATAGCTCATTTTGAAGATCTTCTGTATCATATCCTCTTAGTTTTGAGAAGTCAACTCTTGTGGATGAGTATTAATCAAGTGACAAAAAAAAATCTGACATGATGTCATATCAAAAGGAATGATAACAGAGGCTTGAAAGTTGGCAGTTGTGATCAGGGTCAAGGGGCCTTCAAAAAAATAAATCACTCGACCCCCCGTTTCATTTGATGTGTTCATTCAAAATGGCGCCCAGCTGTCATTTTCACATTTTCAGCTGTCACAACTATGTCAAACAATGCAGAACCTCCTCACATATGATGTGTCCAAATCACGCTTGCATATATTAAACGGTTCAAAAGTTTTTGAGCCGCACTTAATATTGTTATCTGTGTTTTGAAAATTCGGTATATAGTTTCTCAAGACCATCAAGACCAAGACCAAGACTGACCTAGTCTTGTCTTGGTCTTGATGTATCGAGACCAATACCAAGACCAAGACCATATTTATTTTTCGAGACTAAGACTAGCCAGTCTTGGTCTTTGTCTTGCGAAGCCCTACTCCAGGCCCAGGTAGTCCAGGTACACTCCGTTGTGTTTTTCAAATCCTGACATATGTTTGGGGTTGTATGTAGTTTTGGGGTCTTGTCACTACTGATCCTAATAATAAAAAATCAAAATGATCTGCAAACAAATTGTCTATACAGGCTGTAGTTGTAGTTGGGGTTTTCCTTTTAACATTAGACAGGTATTGATAGAAGAAACAAATTTTTCAAATAACATTTCCTCGAAGTACCCTTGAGAAAACTGTATTCAATACGAAAAAGAAGCTGACATTCTAAGAAAGAGCGTAGAAATTTGCTTTGTTTTATCAAGTCCTGTCTCATGTTACAAGGAAAACCCCAACTCAAAATACACCCTGTATAATATTTCTTGTTGATCGCAGCTTGTTTCGCGCTAGATGTTCTTCGGAGGGCATGACAGAATTTCATGGAATTTTCATATAATCAATAATAATATGAGTTTCGGTAATTTTTTACCAAGAAGACCCTTTCAAAATGCGAGTAATCTATATGGCATTGCCAACCTTTAACCACCAACTCTGGCTCCTGTCGAGGATTTAAAAAAAAACGAACTTTACATTACATTCTTCACATACAAAATAACAATTTTGAACGTGAAGTGAGATGCATCATTATTTCCAGATATGTAAGATTAATTTTATATCTATTTGGAGATCGAGAAATTTCGAGAATCTCGAGACGAAGGATTATTAATTTCTCGTCTCGATAATTAAGTTGCAAACCGCTTATTTGTTTTTTCAATTTTCATATCATGTATCATGATTGGTGTCCATATAGTTTGTTACGTTAAGTCATCCAAATAACTAACTCATCAAAATGAAAAAGTCACTATGTATCCACCTTGGTAGGAAAACTCACTTGACAAAATATATGTCATTCAAAAATGAGTCCCGATAGGCTCGTAACAAATCGGTGTTGAAGTTATTACCCAGCAAAATGGTTCAGCTTTTATACTCAGCTCTTTGCACTCTACTCGTAAGACACTCATAATAATGTACATCAATAAGAATGGTTGAATATATATAACACTTTTCAAGCATGTCATTCTCTGATACTCTCGAGGTTTACCCAAGTAAGTAGCATGTTATGTACTTATGTTGCTGCTTGCGGCCTTCAGAGAATTCCTGTGAGAGGCTTGCTGTCTTCGAAATATTTTGTTAATAAATCACTGTGGTCGAATTTTCCTGTGGAAGGAGCATGAATATTAAAGTTAGAAATAGAGAGGATTAGCGTGTTCTTTTATATTTATTTAGATTTAGAGTATGAGAATTTTGAAAAAAATTTGCTGTTTACTTTTAAGAGAAAGAATTGCACTGTATAAAAAATGTTTGGAATTAATAAAAAATGGGTTGTAATTTGGAATCAGAAAGTATCTATAAAACACTTTCAATTGGGACATTCTCCAGAACATCACATTAGAAAATTGTTGGGGGTACATTTAACTATGCATGAGTAACCTGTACACGGTCATTCCGTATATATTGAATCATATGCTAGCTGCGTTATCGATGGAGATATAAAAGTTTTGAAAATATGAAAGCTTTGGATATTCATCTGAACTTTTCAAAAATCTTTTAAAAAAAAAAACAAAAGACTATCGGAATATCTTTATTTTTCCACAAGTAGCATTTTTTTTTTTTTGAACACCCCGCATATTATCACATATTATGAAGAGTTTATTTTCCTGATTCGAAAAATAATATGGTTTGATACCTTTCTGATGAGCCGTTTAGGAGATATTCAGATTTAAAAATGTTAAAAAATCAAAATTCACATCCCTGTTGCTGAAGTGATTGTATAGATCGAGTCAATAGAAATGGAGGTCAAATAACTTCATCTTCTAGATGTTATTCCAAATATTCACGAGTTAATCATTTTGTGCAACTTCACTCATGGCAACCGGGATCTAAATACCAATTTCTACACATACTTGAACTTGAATATTTCCTGAACGACTCATCAAAAATATAAATATTTTTGAAATCAGGAAAATAAGCTCTTTCATAATATTATATATGATAATATACGGGAGGTAATAATGATCTTTATTAGCAAAAGCTTTACAATTAACACATTAATAAAGATATTTCTACAAAATATATGAATGAACAAAGCGAGATAGCTGAATATGGGCGTACCAAAACATAGAATAAATAAGATAAAAATAAAAATTGTATAAATGTTTAAACGTGTGAATAACCAAGCTTGAAATGACATCAGGTGTAGATTGGATAAAATGCGAATAAAATATTAAATCAAACAGTACAATATTAAAATGATTAAAATGACGACAATAAACTCACATGCTAGTCAGATACAGTAAAAGGCGTTTCTTGAAGGAACTTAGGGTATCACAGGATTTTAATTCGACAGATCATTACACTCGACTTGTCCATTGAAAAACAAGCCTTTGGTCGTTTGATTCAGTCTTGTTGTATTAACGTAAAAGTCTAAGGCACTTCGCGTGTTATAGTCGTGCACTTCAAAAACCAGCCCTAATTCTCTACACAAGTAATTTGGCATCAAACCTTTATTCATTCTAAATATTGATACAAATGTTCTGTACATGATAACATGTTTTACACTATACATCCACAGTTTTCAACATTAGTACGCTTGGGTTAAAAAAATTACAGGACAAAATTAATCTCAAAGCCCGATTCTGGATCTATTGTAATAACTTAAGTTTTTCTTGTGTCAATGAAAACAGCATTGTCGCACAGTTATCCAGATTGACTTAATGTTTCATGTACAGGTTGTCTCGTTATATTCAAGCCATTGGATAACTTTCTCATTATAGATCGTAGAGAAACGTTTAAATCATCAAAGTTGAAGTAAATCTCACCAGCATTCAGATTCCGTGGTCAAAAAACAACAAAATCGAATCGGAAATAGGAAATTGTGACAGATTCTTCAGTTATTTGAATGGAGCACCCTGTATATTTTATTACAATTTGATGTGGACTTGTCTACTGATTCCAAATATACCGTGTGTCCAAGATAAGGATGCACAGCATGGGGATCTCGGAAACTATGAGAGATACAGTGTCGGTTAAATTGGACAAAAATTGCGCATTTTGATACCCAACAAGATTCCGTTTTACAAATTCGAAAATTCCAAGTCGTTCCGGAAATATCCGATAAAAACCGAAATATTGCGATTCCGTTTTTATTTTTTTTTAAGCTGTTTTGAAAGATATGAAAAAAACCAAAAACACTTTTTCATGGTCACTTTTTAAGCTCTACAAAACAGCCTTGGGAGATTTTCCGTACGACGTTTCGTTTCGGAGAAACCATCATCAACTCTGTTTTTTTGAATACGGTCCTGGAATTTTCATGACGGATTTTAAGAGCCTCTTATGTTCCTAAACCAACAAGGTATCCTATTTATCCAAAAAAATTATATTGATGGATTTTTCCATAAGAACTCATGTGTTAGATAGAGACAAAAAATACAATTTAAATAGGATTAAAAACAAACACCTCTTTTTCAATAAGTGCGATACATTGTTGGTTATGGAACATAAAAGGCTCTTAAAATCCGTCATAAAAAGTCCAGGACCGTATTTAAAAAAACAAAGTTGATGATTGTTTCTCCGAAACGAAACGTCGTACGAAAAATCTCTCAAAGCTGTTTTGTAGACCCTAAAAAGTGACAATGAAAAAGAGTTTTCGGTTTTTTCATATCTTTCAAAATAGCTTTAAAAAAAATGACAACAAAATCGCAATATTTTGGTTTTTATCGGATATTTCCGGAACGGCTTATCTTGGACACACTGTATATAGTTTGTGGGGTCTATTTTCAATGGTTCAGATTTTATAGCCACTTTAATATATCAATGTTCCATGAATAGTTGGATATGACCAAGCTGGCCAGTTGTCAACATTCCCCTTTGTTTTCGAAAACATTTTGTGATGAGGTTACACCGAAGAAGACAAATTTAGAATTGTTGAGATATTTCTTCCCTGCAATGAAAACAGGCATATGGCCCGTGCCGAATTTATAAGAGTTTATCGCAACAGGGCCCCGTCAAGCTCACAGACATTTACAAATATTTATAAACAATTGCTAGACAGAAAGACACTTAAACGGAAGAAAAGACAAGTTTTGAGTAATGAAAATGTGCAACTAGATACTCTTCTGTATTTTCAAGGTAACACATTAAATTTTGTATTTTTTAGTTGAAATATTGTTTTGGTAACACCTTTTTTAGATACCTCAAATCATTCAATTAGAGACTGCAGTCGTGACTTAGGTTTATCCCGTACTTGAACTCAAAAAACTTAAAAAAAAACATAAATTGCATGACTTCAAATATTCTTCTGTGCAAGGCTTGAGTGATCGCGGCAAACAACGGCGTTTGGAATATTGCCAGATGTTGCTGACGAGGTTGGGTCAAAACCCAGAATTCTTAACCAAAATTCTTTGGACTGGTGAGGCGCATTTCAACACTGCCCCACCACCTAATAAACATAATTTACATTTTTGGTCGAGTGAAAAACCAACAAACATTTTTAGAAATCAAACGTTTCGGAAGAAGGTCGATTGGAATTTGGTGTGGCTTGATGAAAGATAGAATAATAGGCAATTGCGGTTGCTCCTAGTTACTTTCAACAGGAGTGACATTTTTTCTTATTCTTATGGAATGATGTGATACCAATCCCATTTTTTCCATCATATCCTTTTTTCGGATGAAGCTACTTTCATGCTGGATTGAAACTTCAACAGGCAAAACTGTAGATATTGGTCTGCAGTTGATCCCCGGTGGATGGTCGAAGTCCACACTCAAAGAGCAGAAAAGGTTAACGTTTGGCTGGCATTAAAGGTCACAAAATAGACTGGACATTTTTCATAAAAGAAAACCTCACTTCCGAATCATATTCAGAGTTGTAGAGTGATCATGTGATCCCACAAATGGAAGTATTCTACCTAAACCGAACTGTGATCTCAACACGATGGTTCTCCTGCGCATTTATGCCTACAGGTGCGTCAATTTTTGGACCAAACTTTCCCGAATCGGTGGATAGGAAGAAGAGGATTGAGTGGCCCGCTAGATCCCTGGACCCTAACAGACTTTTATCTGCGGGGGCATTAGAAAAACAAAGTTTATGAAAATAGGCTCGACACTATTGACCATTTGAAAGATAAGATCAATACTGTTATTCATGAAATTTATTGAAATATTGTTGAATGTTTAGCTTATAATGGCAAACAATTTGAACATTTGATAAAATAGCCCATTTTATTTTTATTAATCCATCAATTTTCTTATTGTGGTTCGTTGAAAGTATCTAATAATAATTATTATTGGTCAGGTTATTTACTGCTTTCTATTTTAATCTTTTGTTCTGAATTATCTATGTACTAAATACTTTTTAAGTCACTCTGTAGAATCAGAAACAGATTGTGAATGTTACATTTGACTTATTTCAATTCAATTTTGCGCCAAAACTCATGAATGCATTTTTTCAATCAAATTGGTATAACTCTGTCATTTTGACAGATAAATAAATAGCACCCTGTATCATCGAAATTGTTTCAAAAGGATCTATCCATATTCGTAAAAATTTACCGGGTGCGATAATAAAATGAAAAAGAGGCTTTTACGTCACCCTGTATATTTATAAAAACAAAATTATTTTTATCTCATTCCTTACCAAAAATTACGTGGTTAGGCAAAAAAACATAAAAATGCTAGCGGTTTAAAAGATATTTGCAATATTCCAGACTTTTTTTTCACCCTGTATACGGCACAATCATGTTGTCTTTAGATTTACCTGGTCAAGCGATACACTCAATATTATTCTTTGAATAGAAGTTCAAACTGCTTTTAAGTATCTCCATCGAACGCCATGTTTTATGGTGAACCTGTCCTCTTATTCCCAGTTTCTTTTGGACGCCCCAAATTCTTTTGTGAAAAAAAATAAATATCCAATCAAATCTTGTTTTCTGGGCTCACTTGAAACGTACGTGAAAAAAATAAAATGAAAAAGCAATACTTCCAGTGGTTTCGATGTGGGACCATCATTCTAAAAATATTGGACTTAGACCGAGCACATCAGTTTTCCACCAGAATCTCCTGACAATTCTTTGAAAATCAACAGATCCTACTTTGGTCTCTAAGAATTATTGTTCCTTTATTTCTGGGAATAACTGATTGCCTGGCGTTATAAATGTTCGTCATGCTTCATTGTACAACTGTATAACTCGTTAAAAATACAATAATCCATCTCGTTCTCGCGTTATCTTTGAAACTTGGAAAGTATATCAAGCGATAAAGAATAAAATAAGTTGATTGAAATGCTCTCAAGTTTGTTTGGCTTACAAACTGCAGTAAACATGGACAAAAATGTTTTGATGATGCCTCTACCCAGTTTGTTTTCCAAAGGTTTTATGTTATTAGTTTGTTTCGTCGTTTAAAGACATTCAAAATCGAGGAAAATCCTCATGCAAAAATCTGGAAAAGCGGCAAGTGTAGTAGACAAATGCATAGAACAAAATTTTTAATTCACCCACAAAAATTATCAAATCGACTGGAATCTCGAAATTCGGAGACCCCTGTTTCCGGACCCACATGTTTTGAATTAATATCCACTAGATATGACCTGTCCTTGCACTAAAAACTCATTGCATACAAAATCACAAAAGCTGGACCATCATCCAAATTCCCATGCAGAACTTCCTTTACGTCCCAGTTCCGAGAGATATCATCGTCAACATCCATCAATGGTTTTTCCATAATAACTCTATACTTTTTTTGTAGGAAAAAGTGCTTGTAACGTAAGGGCACTGACATACTGTGATCTTCACAAAATCCACAGGGATGATTTGTTGGACGTTTTGGATATGTACCCAGAGTTTTTTAATCACTTTCTAACCAATTTGGAAGTAACTTTTAACCTGAGAGACGTAAGTAGCCAAGTTATACAATATCAAATTCAACGAACGAATACGTGTTTACGAGGTGCTCGATATATACTCGCTGTATTTACTGTTCCAAACTCTATGCTGATCGAAAAATATACCTATAGAAAATATAAAGAAAAACTTCAATGCCTAAATCATGATTTATTCTGATGATGCTGCCAATCAAAAATAGTGAGGTTGGTCGTTGTTAGTTATGAATCTATCAATAGTTGTGTCGTAGTTTATTTCCATCCATATTTAAAGTTTTGACTAGGATAATTTCTCTTAACGAGTGAATCATTCTCAATGTCTTCAATACAAAATGGAAGAGACTGATTCCGACTTCATCATTTGCATTGGTATCGTGAATTTCAAAAATATCATTACATTTCTAGATTGTTCACGTTCTAAATTTCAAGGTTTCACAAACAAATCAACTAACGAAAAAGAATGGTTGCTAGCGATGAAGTTCAAAGTACTATCACACACCATATCCCCTTTTGGATATTATTCCTTGTTATCAAAATAATTTGAATTAATTCCACCTTTTCTATTAGGAGGAACAAGCTGGAGTCATACCTCGGCGTTTGTTTTATCCAAAAGATAAAGAAACTAGATTTTTTCGTGGTGTGCCTTCCCGATCCAATGGTGTTAGTTCTAGATGCAATTCTATCAACGGTAGGCAAGAGAGTCAATATAGTGACGAGTCTGAATCAGGTGCGCTTCATTGTGAAAGTCATTCAGTCATTGTCTTACTTCATTCAAAATATTAGGTCATGGGATATTGGAATTTTCCACAGAAAAAGCCGGACAAGATGTTACGCCACTTAATCTGGATTTTGGGGAAGACAAACGCAGATCATCAACTCTGAATTCGATCACAGGTATGAATTATTACTATAAGTAGGACAGTTTATAGACAGTTCACACTCTAACTAAATATTAGTCTTTATTGGTGAGAGGAGACTACTGCTGCATTTTCCGGTTTTCATTTTTTGAAATTTCAAATATTAAATAGTAAAGTAAAGTAATTCGAACTCGAGCTGAGAGTTGAGCGTTTAAATGCGAAAATCCTGTTTCCAAATGTTGTTTTGATACATCAATAATAAAATCAATATTATTAACCTACTCGCGTGTGTGGAAGTGTACTTTACAGCACGAATTTGAGTGTAGTAAGTAGCACTTTACCGTGCGGTAAAGTAACTTTACCAAACGGAGTGTGGTGATGTATGATAAATAATTGTTCTGCTATTGTAACCACAAACGTCTCTAGGTTACCACCATGTCATACTGAATATTGATGTCATTTCTTTGGTGTATACTATAACAAAATTATGGAGAGGTAGATTTACATGTTAATGAAAATGGGGAAATTCAACTCATAAGTGAAATCTTGTCACCTAACACATGTGGAAAGTGTTTTTACCGCCATTGACGTTGTGACCATAATCTGCTTCGCGACGGTTGGTCACTGCAGTCGCTTGCGGTGAAGTATGATTTTCCACACTTGTTGGGTAATTAACAATTTGAAAAAATCATGCAATTCATCTTCGTACACCGCGGGAATATAACTACTTCCTTTGATATACTATCAAGAATATCTAATCCGTTTAAAATTTTGAATAAGCAGAGTTACTGTTTTTTTTTCTCTTACTCTCTTACGGTTACGTCAGCCTATTTAGAAGGGAGAAGAGCGCAATAAGTCGAATCTCATATGCCATCATTTTACATAATAAACATTACACTTATAAACAAACATGTTTCCGATATTTTGCTGCTTTATTTATAAATGGTTATGTCTTTAGTGAAATAACCTATACAGGGATAGGAAAAATTACCAGAACGGTCGATCATTTCAGAAGATACACGTGCTGAAGAAAAATGTCTTGAATAAAAGTTGTAAGGCTTTCAAAAATCTACATATCTGTGTCTCAACTTTTCAAGAGCTATCTAGGTACCTACATGAAATTAATTGTTGTCAAAAAATGTCAAAATGGGTCGAAAAAATTTGACAGTTGGCAATACTCGAGTCATATGACAGAATAGCTCTTGAAAAATTAGGATTAGTAAGTACAGACCATTTTTTTCTATCTTCAACCGTTTGAGTTTTATTGCTTGTCAAAGGTTCGAAAATCATTTTTAAAACGCGATATCTCAATAACGGTTATTATCCTTCGCATCTCCGCCGTCCCTCATTACACCCTGTAGTATACAATTCTACACCATTATGCGGTACAGTTTTGAAGGAATCAGATAAAAACTGATGACGCATACATTTTATCCTTACTTGGTCCTTGCCCAGACCGTCTGCGTGCGTCATCGCAATTTTGTACCGCGCGGTTACAGTATCAACGGGAAACTGGCCAGAAAATTGAGGAAAATCAAACAGGCCCTAAAAGCCCAATGCCAAGAGAGTGAAAGTGGGAGTGATAACTCGACAAATACACTCAATCGTAAGTATTAAACCACCACTGTACAAAAATTAACCCTCGAAACCAAACATAAAAGCAAGCTAACCCATAATTAATTCATCGAAATTGAAATATCAACGACTCGCTCAGCCGATACCGAACAAAAACCTTATCTTCGGGTTTTTTCTCCCGGGTATGCAAAACCAGCATGTTTCCAGCATTGGCCAGTGAATAAAATTGGGACATTTCTTGCAGGAGATGTGAGAATTAATACCCAAATTATAGAGTAGTGGCATTTGCAGATGCTACTGCCCTTATTCACTGAAACAAATCCTCACATTTGCAGATGTGAAGATTTTGGCCTCCAAGGAAAAATAGAATAAAATAAATTAAAAGACTTAAGTTTATGCCACGGGTTATTGGTACTACAAAAGACAATAAACCCCTTCATTTGCCGATGTAGAGGGTAAAACTACGTACCCTCCAAAAATCAAATCGTCAGCACACTGTTAAAGGTCGTGTATTTGCAGATGCTATGGACGTAGCTAATAGCCAATATGGACTTAATGACGACCAAACTGATGGTAACGTAGTAGTCGAGGAACAACCTCATGATGAACCACTCGCACAAGCAGATTCAAAGCTAGCGGAGCTGTTGGGTGAAAAACCAAAAGAAGAAGCCCCGACAGAAATCCACCCCGAAATATTGTGCAGAAATTAAATTGCAAAAGGTCTACACAAAGAAGACAAGTCCAACATAATAAACAAATACCCCCTCGCCAGCAACTGCCCTGTCCTTAAACCACCAAACCTTAACCGAGAAGTAGAAACAATACTGAATGGTGCAATACTATGCAAGATAAGTTCTTGTACCAACTACAGAGACAGTTGGCAGGAGGTCTCAGTGCCATTAGCTGCCACGCTCTTATTTGTTGTAGGAATTTAATTTATTAAAAGGTTTAGTACCCTTCGTTCTCGAAAGTAGCTTCAGCTGAAATGAAGCTGTTGAGTGAGCGTGCAAATGTGCCCAAGCTCAAAAGACCCGGAGAGCTGAGAGGGGTAGCGCCACTGCCTTGTAACGGACCAAGTCAGAAATCCCCAAGATGTCCTTGGAAACTGAATTTCAGCATCACTATCTCCAAAAGAAACGAAACAAAAAAAACTCGCTTACCTATGTTGTGACTTCACGCCAAATAAAACAAAATATGTGATGTGACTGACTGCAAGTTTATTAATTAAGGTCAAATCAAATTAAGTATGTCGCAAATCAATTATCTATAAGTATATGGTGAATGGCTCTAAGTGATCACTTTTAAATCAATAAAACGAAAAATCCTTATAAACTACTTGTACGTTACCACAGGCGGTATGTGTTCAGTTCAACATGAACTAAATGGATGGTCGGCTACACGAACCAATACATACAGTGTTTGGCTAATGTTGACTGATAGTTGACTTCAGCAACCGGTGGCCATTCACAAAGATCTCAACTTGTAGCGTCGAGTTGTTTCGACATGGAACGTCGAATTGAGCCACGTACACAAAAAAAAAACCATACAGGAGTAAAGACTGATATAACTTCCTGTAGTACTGTTGTTTATACAAAATAAATAAAATACATTCCATAACAGTCACCAGATTATGAAGAAAATGACATAATAATTAATACCATTGCGACGCTGACAGCTAGTTTTTTCCTAAATTTTCACAGTCAACAAATAAAACTGTGATGGAAACAACTGTGTAGGTTATGAATAGAAACAGCATAACATATTGATAGTGAAGCGTTACGTTACAACGTGGGTTAATTACAAAAAGTTTACTCATTAACCAAAATTGAATTTGAAAGAAAACAGTACGAAAAGTACTTGAAAATATGTCACTTTAAAAATAGAATTGAAAAACAACTGGTATTGAGTGAGGTTAGTTGTCGAATGTTATGGTATTAAAAAAAAAATGATGGACGAATGGGTATAATGAGCTTACCTTATAAGAATAAGGGTTTTTTCTTAAGTTATTTTCTGCAGTGATGTTCTGGCTGCAGGTACGTCAGTCCACCTCGATGTTACGATGGTTTGACCCAACAATTGAATCTATTCTCAAGAAATAGCCATTTAGTCATGCATGGTCACATGCAAAAAGGGCAATCCGACTCACCTCTTGTCAAAAATCCCCAAAACGGCACAACTCTGGAGTAACGGCAAAACGGAAACTAATTCCACACAACCAAACACTCCAGGGTTAAAATGAGGTGTCTAACAACAAGATCCATCAAAAGATGACCAGAATTTCTTCCGATTGTAGTTGTTAGCCCCTTTGACCGTGAGAGATTCAATATCAGAATGGCCTTCGACAGATGACCATGACAATCATGACAGTGACAATATGACATAAGTGAAGGTAGGTCAGTTGACACAGGTGACCATTATGCTCGTTTGCCCCCGGGTGTAGAAAACCGTAGAAAGACAATTGCAAGAAGCCAACAAAACTACACCGGGTTGAGCGTAAAAAAACAGAATAGCGATTACAAGGCATTACTGGGTCTTATTGCAGTTGTTGTGGGTACGAGAACGATAATTTCGCCAAAAGAAAAGAATTCCCAAAACCGAATAAATCATCCCATGTCCGGCAACACTGTAACGCAGAAAGGATAACCTGTTGAATGTTGAATGACATCCGTCATTTGTCAGCAAAACGTAAATAAACAACTAATCAACAGAATTAATTGAATTGGGTGGAAATGGATTGTTGAAGATGAAAAATGATGAGAGCAATGGATGATCCATGAACAAAACAGGCTGACCGAACTTATTGGCAAAGGATGAGGATGGAATACGAATCAAAGGTGAACAATGAATATATGAATGAAAATCAACTGCTTAAAACGAACAAAAGATCCAATAAAACCAGAGTAACTCGTAGTGAAAATTTCACCCGTGACATAGCTCACCGCTCAATAAACTGATAAGCGACAAAACGAAGGCTTAAAACAAAAAAGAAGAACTACAACAATTGGCGGATGCCTCCAAAATGATTGCAGATGCAATTCACTCCTTATCTCTTCACAGAAGGTACCTAATAACACCTTCCTTAAATGCCCCATGCAGGAAGCTAGTGGAAAATACGCCGGTGGGAACCTCCCTGTACGACACAAACCTCCAAGAAAGTCTCAAAACCGCACAGGCTATGAAAAGGGTGGGCCAGGAAATACGGGCACCAGTGATGAACAAACGACCAAAGTTTTCACGAACGTATACCACCAACAACGACCCCCAACCATCCTCCTCCAGGAACCCTAAAGAGTTAAACTACCAGCGCTATGCCTCGAAAAGTCGATACAAACAGAAGTATCCGACGACAAGGGGAGACAAGAGGCCCAAGGACCGTCAACAACCCCCCAAACAGCCCTGGAAATAACGCAAGTAAGAAAACAATACGCAGGTTCTCTAAAATTATTTGTTCACAACTGGACCCATATGAATGCACGCTCAGCAGTAATAAACTGGGTAGAAGGTTATAAAATACACTTTAACAAAAAACCCCAGGGGGAAAGACAAACAACAAAAACAATAAAACCATCAGAACTTCCCCGTTATAAAAAAGCTATAACTGAATCACTTGATGTAGGAGCAATTGAAAAATGTAACTCCACAAATGGAGAATTCCTCTTCCCCTTTTCACGTAAAAAACCAAATGGCAAGTACAGGTTTATACTTAACTTGAAAGAACTTAATAAAAACATAACGCCTCCACACTTCAAACTAGGGGACCATAGAATAGCTCAAAAAATAATTACACAAAATTCGTTTCTGGCCACGATCGATTTAAAAGATGCATACTTCCTCGTACCGATCTACACAAAACATAAAAAATACTTAAGATTTGAATTTCAAAATCAACGTTATCAATTCACTTGCCTGCCATTTGGCTTATGCACAGCACCTTACATATTTACCAAAATTCTAAATCCAGTTGTGAAACAGTTGAGATTAGAGGGCCAAAAAACAATAGTTTATTGGGATGACTGGTTAGTTATTGGAAAATCATTACAAGAATGTCAAAACAGCCTGAACAAAACTGTAAAAACCCTCGAGTATCTTGGGTTCATAATTAATAAAGAAAAGAGCAAACTTGAACCAAATCAAGAATGCACCTTTTTAGGATCCAGTTACAACACCAGAAAAATGACAATTAGTTTGCCAAAAGATAAAGAAATAAGACTTTCCAAGTTAATTTCAAAATACAAAATCAAACAAAATTACCAAATTAGACAGTTTGCTCATTTCTTAGGAAACTTAGTGGCGGCTTGCCCTGCAATACGATATGGCTGGTTACATATAAAATCATTCGAGAACCAAAAATGCCTGGCACTATACAGAAATAAGCAAAATTATAATGCGTTAATGACCACGTCAGAAAAAAAGAAAGACAGAATACAGTGGTGGTCTGAAAATATTAAAAATCCGGTCAAAAATTTGGAGAGAAACAATTTGTAACTGAAATATTATCAGATGCATCGCTGTCAGGATGGGGGGCAATTTGTAAGAATGTCAGAGCCAGGGGTTTTTGGGATTGTCAAGAAAAAACCTGCATATTAACGTATTAGAACTTAAGGCAGCTTACTATGGATTAAAAAGTTTTGGAAAAGAGTTTGCAAACTGCAACATTCCTTTAAGAATCGACAATGTAATAGCTATATCGTGCATAAACAAAATGGGGTCCGTAAAATACGACCAGCTTCATAAACTTCCAAAAAAAATCTGGATGTGGTGTAAGAAGAGGAAAATTCCCGTTCACGCCTCATATATCAAATCTAGCAATAACATAGCGGATATAGAGTCTAGAAGGCACTCGATAGAGACAACTAACCTTTTTGCCACACACATCAACAAGTGCAGAAAGTTCATATCGTGGTTCCCTGATCCGTACTTGGTCTTTGTCGATGCATTCACAGTTAACTGGGGGAAAATCTATTTTTACGCCTTTCCACCCTCCTCAGTTGTACCCAGAGTTTTACAAAAAATAATTCACGAAATCGCCTGTGGAATAGTGGTAGTCCCTTACTGGCCATCTCAGCCATGGTTCCCTGTGTTTGTTAACCTCCCGATAGAAAAGCCAATTATATTTCAACCTAAGAAGAACTTACTCATCTCTCCTCAAAGGGAACCCCACCCGCTGTGGAGGCAAACTTCCCTGGTTGCCGGCAAATTATCAGGGCTGCTTTTTCACAAAGAAACTTATCGGAAGGCTCTATAGAAATAATTATCTCGTCTCTGGCAAATAGTACTCTTAAACAGTATAGCAACACATACCTAAAGTGGTGGAACTACTGTAGACAACGGAATAAAAATACTTACACATACAACCTCCACTTCCTTCTTGAATTCTTAAAAGAACATCTGTCCATAGGGGCATCTTATTCAACTATAAACTCTTACAAAGCAGCTCTGTCATTAATCTTAAATATTGAGAGAGACGATGAAAAGATAATTGAAAGATTTCAAAAGGGAATATTGTCACCCTTATTGCCTTAGTAACAGCTCACAGAGCTCAAACCATTTCCAAAAGAATACCCAAAAAAATCAAAACGACGGGACCAAACAGATTTCAGCCAAATCTAGTCCTACCGTTCTACGAAGAACGACCACAACTGTGCATTGCCTCCACATTAGAATGTTACAAAGAAGCAACAAAAAACAAAAGAGTTCTATCTACCAACCAAAAGTGGCTTATCCTCACGCATAAAAAACCTTTCCATCCAGCCAGCAGCCAAACGATAAGTCGCTGGATAAAATCAGTCCACAAAGCAAGTGGAATTGATACTGATATATTTGGTGCCCATAGCACCAGACACGCTATCTCAAACGCACAAAGACTAGGAGTCAATATAGATGCCATTAAAAAAACTGCTGGCTGGACAGAAAAATCTAATACATTCGCTAAATTCTACAATAAACCGATCGTATCTACGCCAACAACATTGGCTCACAAATACTTAAAAACTAGAAACCATTAGAAATAGGAAACATATAACAGGGTTCTCATCCCTTGTTGAACCACATAATAATACATATATTTACATATTATTACGGTATTTATTTATTATCTTCACTATTATTGTTATTACTATAGTAAATGCTAAAACCTGTACAATATTAGTTATATGGGTTAACCCCCTTTATTTCTTCAACACTATTAATTAGAATTAGACAACTGATAATAATTATTATTCTTACTATACCCAAACGTTTATATTGGGATGATGAAAAATTCAGGCTCTTGATTTCATAATTGGGCTACATCGCGAAGACTCTGAACATCTACAGGGTGTAATGACGGACGGCGGAGATGCGAAGGATAATTGATAGATCATCCGAGCATCTCCGCCGTCCCTCATTACAAACCCACCCACTAATTAATGGTTGCAATTAATTACCACCCAATAAATTCACGATGTACGCCACCAAAATTGTAATGACGCACGCAGACGGTCTGGGCAAGGACCAAGTAAGGATAAAAGGTATGCGTCATCAGTTTTTATCTGATTCCTTTAAAACTGTACCGCATAATGGTGTAGAATTGTATACTACAGGGTGTAATGAGGGACGGCGGAGATGCTCGGATAATCCCGATAGATCTTCTTTACAGGTAAGTCGATTGATCTATCAATTATTTGTATCACAATTTTTGCTCAAAATTGAACGAAGAATTATTGAAATAACAAATAATATAAGGGGGGAGCCATTTAAAAAAAAAATGTAACTTTGATCTGTCATGACTTTATGACCGACCCTGTATATTCAAATTCAATACAGATATGTATATTTTTGAAAGCCTCACAACTTTTATCTAAGACATTTTTTGCTAACTCGTGTATCTTCTGGAAAAATCGACCGTTCTGGTGATTTCTCCCAACTCTGTATAGTTGAATTTGTAGCATTGCTTTTAATTGAGTGAAATGTCAATTATTACAAGTCTAGGTATATTTTTGAGGCATGAGCTAATGAGAATAAATATGCTTTTTGCTACGTTGCATGGATAGTCCCGTTTCGTTTTATATGAGAGTCAATGAAAAGACATCCAAGACAGAACAATGTTTATTTGTTAAAACCTCCTTTAAGAATAACTGTCAAGACCTGAAATGAAGGTAGGAGCCTCATACTCCAATTTATAATTTTGTATAAATATGAACAGGCATATTGTGGTTGGTTTAGTAATTCGGGGTATAAATAGATGCACAAATAAATGAATATTAAAGTGATTGAGTACTCAGAGACTCAGAGGTTTTGCTCTAGAGATACAGAATTGACAATATGGTCATTCCAAGTCAAAAGTGAAAAACAAGAGAGTTGGTGATATTTCCGCTATCATGCAGGATGTCAAATTGAGAACTTGTACAGGGTGATTCTTTTTCAGCGACAGGGTGTCAGTTCTCGTGAACTTTTCATCAAAGAGATCCAGGAAAAAAAATATGTATAGTAATGTGCCCTAGAGAAAATGCTGGAAATATATTCCAAGCTTCTAGGATCGTCGCAAGGGGACGTAACAGTATTGTGGAAACAGAAAATCGACATATTTTCGAAAATGTTCCCATTGACCTATGTTAGGCCTGTCATGTTATATTATAATTTTTAAATGTGGCAATCGCGCTTAAAAACAGAAGAGCTGTTTACTCGTTGTTGAGTGGTCGTTAGGTGTTTGGTTAAGTTGGTCGTAATAGTCTTCTTTCCAATCAACGGTAATAGTCAGTCAAGACCAGTCAAGAAACGATCTCTTTGAGTGCATTGTATATTCTGAATATATCTGTATTATCAGAAGAATAAAGTTTAAGTTCAGTTCAAAAACGGAGCACTAGTACTATACAGTCCACTTGTAACATTTTGGTCCGATCGAACCGAATCGGTCAGTGTTTTTGGTTGTCGCCAAAAGAAGAATTTACCCAGTCCTGGCAGCCATTTTTGTTCCTGTTGTGGAAGCCAGTTGAGGGATGTGGTAGACTAGTTCTAGTCTGGAGCGGTAAACCCGAAAGCTGTGGCCAGTAGAGGGATTTGGTCAAAGAGTTCTAGTCCGGAGCAATAAACTCGAAAGCTGTAAGGCCGTTGAAGCAAAGATTTTGGTTATTTTAATTTGATTGATAATGTGTTTGATATCCTTTGAGTGCGATATTATTTGATTTATTATCATCAATATTTTTGTGTGTCACGTCAAATATAAGGGTAAATAGGTATGGCGGATTAACGTAAATCAAAAGTGAAGAGAGGCTCTCTCAAAGGCTTTTTAACTCAAGTTAAGTCTTTTCTACATACATTCGATCTAGAGAATTTGTCAAAGGATGATTTAATTCAGTGTCAAACTCGGTTAGACAATTTAGAGCCGCTTTTTTGCCAATTCAAAGATGTCCAGACGGATATAGAGTTTTATTTGTCTTCAGAGCTAGAAGACGAGACATAGAGATGAATTTGAAAAAGAATATTTTGTTGTTATCGGAAAAATCAAGTCAATTATAAATACTGCGAATTCCGAGATGGAGTCTGAAATGGTGGTTGGATCCAACACTAATTGTGATAGAAATTGCCAATTTTTGACGGCGCTTACGAAAAATGGCTCAAATTCAAAGATGGATTTCAAGCTATTGTCCATAATAATGTGCATTTTTCGGATGTGGAAAAATTATTTTATTTAAAGTCTTTTCTCAGCGGTGAACCATTACAGGCCATCGCAAATTTGCAAGTCACTAACGACAACTATTTGAATGCTTGGACAATATTGACGGACCGGTACGAAAATAAACGTTAGTTGTTCATAATTATGTAAAAGATTTGTTAGACTGTCTCTAAGTTTTTAAAGAGTCGTATTTGGAGTTAAGACAACTGTATGATTTGTTCAATAAAAACTTGAGATCTTTGAAGAGTCCAGGTGAGGAAGTTGATCATTGGGACACACTTATTGTGTTTATGCTCACAAACAAATTCGATTCAGTTACGAGACGTGTATGGGAGTAGGTTCTTGTAAATAACAGGGACTTGCCCAAATTGGAAGACGTTAATAAGTTTTTGAAGACAAGGTGCGAGCTATTAAAAAGTTGGGGTCTTCAAAAAAGGAAATCAAGGTACCAAGAAAGTCTGAAAAATTCAAGTATGATGCTACATATACATCGGAAAATAAATTTGCTTGTTACTTTTGCAAGAAACCCCACTCAATATATAAATGTTTTGCGTTTAAAAACTTGGACGTACAATCCAGGTTGACGGAGGTGAAGAAATCAAAGCTTTGTTTGAACTGTTTCAACCCTGGACATACTTGTGATAGTTGTTCAAGTCCTCGTTCTTGTCGTCATTGTGGAGAGAAACACCACTCTTTATTGCACCCCGATACATTGCAGGCCAAGATCAATCACAATCAGAATAAATCTGCAACTCTGTCTACGCAGTCTGCGTTTGCATCGTCGATAGCAGAGCCAACAGTCGTGGTGAATCCCGAAAATTCTTTTGCATTGAGCGCCACGCTTTCGTCAAACGCAGATGTATCATTGTCAGTTCTAGCCACGACAGCTACAATTCAAGTTGTGGGTTTGGACGGTGAATTGTATTGCGTTAGGGCTCTACTTGATCAAGGCTCTCGGAGCAATTTTATATCGGAAAAATTGGTTGACAAACTTGGCTTAGACAAGGAAAGAGTTGAGTACGAAATAGTATGAGCTATAAAGTTGATGTTGCTGTCATGTCAAATTTGAATAATGATTATAAAGAAACTATTCCTTGTTTGGTTATTTCCAAAATAAAATTAAGATTTGCCGTCTATGTCTTTTGATATTTCCAGATGGAATATTCCCCAAAGTGTGAGCTTAGCCGACGAATGTTTCAATCTACGAGATGAATTTGACATTTTGTTGGGTAATGATGTTTTCTTCAGGGTTTTGCTCATGAAGCAGATACGTAGTCCCGGAATGCCTGTTCTCTGAAGGACTAGATTGGGGTGGATTGTTGGAGGTGATATCCCATCCCTTGCTTCAAATTCTAAGAATAGAGTAGTGGCTTGTGATAGTTGTTCAAGTCCTAAGTCTTGTCGTCATTGTGGAGAGAAACACAACTCTTTATTGCACTCCGAAACATTGCAGGCCAAGATCAATCACCATCGGCATAAATCTGCAACTCTGCCTACGCAGTCTGCGTTTTCATCGTCGATGGCAGAGCCACCAGTCGTGGTGAATCCCGAAAATTCTGTTGCATTGAGCGCCACGCTTTCGTCAAACGCAGTTGCATCATTGTCAGTTCTAGCCACAGCTACCAATTCAAGTTTTGGGTTCGGACGGTGAATTGTATTGCGTTAAGGCGCTACTTGATCAAGGCTCTCGGAGCAATTTTATATCGGAAAAATTGGTTGACAAACTTGGTTTAGACAAGGAAAGAGTTTATTACGAAATAGTGGGTGTAGGTCAAGCCCTGGCAGCGACTCCAAGCTATAAAGTCCATGTTGCTATCATGTCAAATTTGAATAATGATTATAAAGAAACTATTCCTTGTTTGGTTATTTCCAAAATAAAATTGAGATTTGCTGTCTATGTCTTTTGATATTTCCAGATAGAATATTACCAAAAGGGTAAGCTTAGTCGACGAATGTTTCAATCTACGAGAGGAATTTGACATTTTGTTGGGTAATGATGTTTTCTTCAGGGTTTTGCTCATGAAGCAGATACGTAGTCCCGGAATGCCTGTTCTTCAGAAGACTAGATTGGGGTGGATTGTTGGAGGTGGTATTACCCCATCTCTCGCTTCAAATTCTAAGAATAGAGTGGTGACTATTTTTTCTCTGGAGCATACAATTGATCAGAACTTGACAAGGTTTTGAGAATTGGAAAACTTTTAAGGAAATGGAAAGATTTTATCCAAGTCGAAAAAATAATTTCACTCGCAATTCGGATGTGGAATTAATTGTCAAATTTCCTTTCAAAGAGAATATGTCAGTTAGGTCTTTCCCGAAAGATGGCGTATAAAAGATTGTTTTGATGGAGAAACGCCTACTCAAAGATGACTGGTTAAAGCATGAATATGTGACATTTCTTGAGGAGTATAGGAACCTGGGACATATGACGAAAATAGAAGACTTTTCAAAGGATTCCAGTGATTCAAATGAATATTTCTATCTACGGCATCATGCTATTGTGAGAAAATCCAGTTTAACAACCAAATTCAAAGTTGTTTTTGATACGTCGGCACAGAGTGACACTGGAATTTCTTTGAACGATATTCAACATGTTGGTCCAACTATCCAAAAAGATCTGTTGTCAATTCTGTTGAATTTTAGAATCTATCCATTTGTGATCAATGCAGATATCACCAAGATGTATCGCCAAGTTTTGATTGATCCTAGTGAACGAAGATATCAGAGAATTCTATGGAAATATCCTGGGGATCCAGACGCAGAAATATAATGTTTCGAGCTCAATCACTTATGGTTGTGCCTCCTCACCATTTTTGGCAATTCGGACTTTGTTCCAATTAGGGCTAGATTTCCAGGATAAATTTCCAGAAGCAAGCCAAGCTATCATGAATTGCTTTTATTTGGATGACTTACTGGTCGGTGAGTTTTCGCATTCCAAGTTATTACAACTCCAACCTAACCTTCTATCTAAGTACCGCTGGATTCAAGTTGAGAAAATGACTTTTCAACACTCCCGAGATAGTAAGTCAGTTCCACGTCGATGAAGAACAATTTTCCAGTATATTTCATTTAGGCGAAGACGAATAAGACAGGATATTGGGTGTATTCTGGAATGCTTTTGCCCAGGATTCTATCCATCACTCAATAATGGAGATTGATTCCACTAAGTCTACCAAACGAATCATTCTATCCATCACTAGTCAAATTTTTGATCCACTTGGATTAATTAATTTTGATCCACTTGGTCCAATTGTTGTGGTGGCAAAATAAATTCTACAAATTATGCGGCAAAAAGATTGACATGGGATGAACAAATTTCACAGTTTCTGATAGAAAAATGGTTTGCATTTTGTAAAGATTTAAAAGTGCTTGAAAAGGAGTCCATTCCGCGTTATGCTCTTAGCAATAACTGGGGTGAAATACAAATGCATGCCTTTGCAGACGCATGTGAGAAGGCATATGGAGGATGTGTCTATATGATTTGTCTCAATGCTAGTGGTTAACATATCTCCTCGTATCTCATGCTGTCCAAATTCAGAGTGGCTCCGATCAAAAGAATAACTTTACCTAGACTAGAACTTTGTGCATTGGTAGTCACTGCTAAATTGGTGAAGAAGGTCAAGGACTCGATAAATATCAACATCGATAAATACTTTTATTGGACAGGTTCATCCATAGCCTTATGTTGGATTCGAGGTTGCCCAAGTCGCTGGAAAACTTTTGTCGCGGACCAAGTCACTCAAATCCAAAATTTATCATCGGTAGAGGATTGGCATCATATTCAATCGGAGATTAATCCTGCAGATTGTCTATCGAGAGGAGTTACTGCCGAATATTTACTTTAGTCCGAATTATGGTGGAAGGATCCTTTGTCATTGTTTGCTAGTCCGAATTCAGAAAATGTGATCGAAGTTCCTGCTGGTATACCTGATCAGAGGATTTCCAGCCATTCTGCGGTTTTAGACAAGGTTAATGATTTTAATTTTTCCCGATTTTCGTATTTGATAAAATTACAACGAGTTAGAGCTTTGTGTTTTCGATTCTATGATCGACTTAAAGCTAAGATGTTACCATCGAGTCACATTCAGGCTAAAGAACTTGACCATGCACTTACGTGTTTGTTGCGAAAATCTTAATCTCGGTCATTTCCAAAGGAGTACTCCATGTTACGGAAAGGATACGCATTATCAAGTTCTAGCTCCATTTTATGTTTGAACCCTTATTTAGATAAACCGGGATTGATAAGAGTCGGTGAGCATATTCAGAAGGCAGCAGTTTTCGAAGATCAAAAACATCCGATTATTTTGCATAATAAACATCCTCTAACTGTCCTAATTCTCAGGAAGGAGCACGTGAAGTTATTACATTGTGGAGCTCAGCAACTGTTATGTTCGATTCGTCAAAGATTTTGGCCATTTTCCGGTCGTGCAACATCGAGATTATTTCTTCGAAATTGTGTTGTATGCTTCAGGACAAACCCAACTCCATAAACTTACAAGATGGGGAATTTCCCTGAACGTCGTGACACTGCATTTCAACCTGTTTTTACACATACTGGCATGGACTATGCTGGTCCAATATCGATCAGAGATCCGAAAACAAGAAATCCCAAGATTCTGTAGGCTTAGATATGCATTTTTGTATGTATGAGTACGAAATGTGTTCATTTAGACGTTGTTGGTGATATGACAACATCTTCTTCCATGGCTAAAAAATAACTGTTCACTTGGTGAACATGAAATATCCTTACTCTTTTGCTTACTTACATTTTTACAACTCAAACTAGTGCAACTTCTATTACACCTCAGTAACCTAATTTTTTAATCAAGCATTGTTCCTTCGCAGTTTAAGACACCCACTTCAACACCAATACACAAATGTGCAGACCGAGCAAAAATATCTAACTAATAGTGAGGTATCTAACCGATAAGTGGGATATCGTACATTGCTTAGATATTAGAAAAATGCCTGAAACCACGACTAATGGATTTCTTATAGGACAATAAATTAATATCTGATAGACAACATGGCTTCATGCAGGATCGAAGTACAACAGATGCAATGTATACTGTCGTACAAAGTATAACAAAACCATTGGATCAGGGCAACAAATGCATTGGTGACTTCCTTGATCTTCTGATACGGTTCCTCATCCTATTCTTCTGGAAGTCTTGACGAGTTGTGAAGTGAGGGGCAGTGTACTGGAGGTCAACAAGTGAAGATCGGAAACGATGTCAGTCAACCACTGGGAGTTCAAATAGGAGTACCGCAGGGTGCCGTCCTTTGTCTAATCTTGTTTAATATACAGGGTGCCTCCGATAAAGTTGAGAAGTTGCAGTGTTTTGAGTGCTTAACAAAACTAGATAACAGCACACAGGGTGTTCCATTTGAAAAAAATGAGTTTCTTCATCTCTAAATTCGCTAAGTTGGGCCTGCTGTAGAAAACACTCTATATGAATTATAGCGATTCTTTTTTTAAAAAACCATTACTTTGACTATTACATTGAAAAATACGCTATTTGCAAGATTCAATTTCAAATCTTTTGCTTTTGTAGCTTATTTACCAACATAATGTTTTTTCCCTGAATTTAAGTGAATCCTCGATAGCCTGACAACACTGCACGTTCTGGCAAATAAACCACTTTATCATACGTGGAATATTACGATGAATCCAACTCTCTAATCAGAAGTTCAGGTTGCTATTTAAAAAAAGTGTATTTTTTTATGCCACGGTTTCCTAGGACACTCTGTATACACAGTAATATTTTTGAATTGTGACCCTGCCGGAACCCTATAAGTTTTGTCCTGAAATTGTTTTCCTATCTCTTTTGACCAGGAAGACAATGGACTTCCACATACTAATGCGCCACCCTGTTTATGGCACCAAAGATTTATAACATACTTCCATACAATTTCATATCTTCGAAAAAGAACGCTTTCAATAGAAATCTGAGAGTTTGTAGAAGATAATCTTGATCTATCTCTCGAAGTATTTGAAAACAGACAGTGATGATAAAGTTTTTCTTAAGTAGAATTATTTAGGTGTTTATTACTTATGAATATTCTGGTATTTAATTTGTTTTTGTTTTTTTTTTTTTTGAAATGTTATGTTATGTTATATTATTATCATGAATAGGCATCGATATATCATACCTGTTCTAAATAAAGGGAAATCGCACACAAAGGAAATCAATTTCTAGGTGCGCGTTCTTTACTAAAAACCAATGATTCACATTGACTTCGATTAAAAACGCCTCGTATATTTTTAGTTGAATGAATAAATCAATAAAATTAATAAATAAGACGTCTCTAGATGGAGCATTATCCAAATAGAATAATACCCTATCACCAAATATTCATAGACGTCTCATAGAAAATGTAAGATTTCATCAGAACAGCAATGAAACAGGTGAACCAAGGACTGTCGATCACAACAGATCAAAAAAGCTGTTCTAAATCGAATAGAACAACACCCAGAGACCAGTACAAGAAAAATTTCCGTATCATCAAATATAAGTCATAAAGTTGTTTGGCGTATCTTGGATAGCTCTCTGCAATACCCTTATGGATTTATATTTCGCGACGATGAACAACTGAACTGTGGCGCCGCGGCAGTCTTATATATCCCAGACCACCTTTGCCGGAAGTGCAAGAATACCCTAGAATTATCGAGAAAAATCGATGAGCGGAGAAAACGCTGGAATTCCCACAGTGGGCCGACTGCCAAGAGGGACAAGGTCCGATGTGTTTGGGGCATAGTGGTCGGAACGCCGTCCGCCGCTTTGGTCGCTGAACCGCTGGACGTATTTCGTCACATTGCTTCCCGAACCTGCAGTATGATATACGGTGGAAATAGCAGTCCTCCTCCTAAAAGGATAGCAGCACACCAGGATGTCAATGCCACTTCCCTTGAAGATCCCTGCCAGCATGCTTCTTACCACATGCCAGTCAACTTGGTTGTTGGTCATCTTTGGGATTGCCAAACATGTCAGATCCCGTGACAACATCAATTTTCGATAACGCTAAGATGATTGAGGGCTCTCCAGACATCACTGTAGGTGGTCTGCTGCTGTGGAAGCTTCTTTGTGACTAGATAGAAGAGGTGTCGTGTCCCATCCGTGATTTGGAGTGCCCTCCCCACCTCTGGTCTTTTGTCGTCGCAGATGATGTAATCGTCCAAATTTCCGTTTGAAAGCAGCAGCTCCTCAAACTGGGGTCTACAGTGACCCAGTGAGCCAACGAGTACACGTCTGGTTGCTTCGAACCAAATCCAGCTGTCTTTCTTGGACAACGCCATCCTGGACTTTCTGGCCATTGGAATATAGCGACATGAAAGTCTCCAGTGACATGTCTTTCTCGGGTGACCTGATCTGCCTCACTTCAGCGCCCTGATCGTCATGGTTCCCAGGATACCGAGATAATCGTTTGAAGTGAACAATCCTTGGTTTTTGTCGTGGTGGCTTTCGAATCCCTTTGGCGACGTCATTGATTCGCTCCTGGATCGGAATTGCTCTTACTTGTAGGGGGCGCCACTCACACGCGTTTCCACTCATTCAAATAGTCAAAACGGTGTTCTATCAACTATAGACTTGAAATGCTCTCATAGAAAAAAATCTGAGCTATTTGTCTAAAAGGCTGAGGTCCATCACGGCCTATCCATTTGTTTTGATATGCTTCATATAGGGCCGATCTCACCGATCGTAATCTGAGCCCTGCTTTCAATCAAGCCAAGCTTTGTGAAAAAATCTCTTGCACCGCTTTCGAAGCTTAGCTTGAAGCAGCCAAAGCAAAGCTTGGGATAAGCGGTCAAATTTCTAGGCTCAATTGAATAAGAACAAGAATAATTGAAAGTTCATCTAAATCTTCAAAATTTGAAAGATTTCAATTGTTTACGCAAAAAAAAATTGCTCAAATTGTACGTTTGGTAACAGCTTTATGGTGTATAATATGAATCTGGATCAAAAGGATTACTGAGGTCCTGTACCATCGAACATCATCTGAAGACTAGAGAAATCTCTCGTCAAAAGTTGTTCCGGCTCTCCGCATTCCTAGTCTCGCTCTGATCCCAATATTATACTGGGTCAGGTGTTGCCGGACGGAAATTCCGGCTGAGATTTGTCGATGGAGTCTCGAACACCGCTTGGAAATCGATCGCCTTTTTCCAGCTTATTTCCCTCGTTGAACTTGTTCTTGGCCGGTTTTTGTTTTTGATCCTAGAAATTTTGGCAAATCGCTTTGGGGACATGATTTTCAAAGGTTCAAACATGGAGTGAGCCAACGCCAACTGTTTGTTATATAAACCGTGCCTGTGCCATCGCATATTAACCAAGGCGCAATTTTTTCATCATTTTGTTATCAAAACAAACAATATTTTATAGCCTCGACTAATTCTGTCAAATTGAACTTTCTGGTGTGAAGTGAGTTGAAAATGTCAAATTGAACGAAATAGATATACTTTATGAAAGTCGATAGGGGTAACTTTTTTCAAGATATTTGCCATTGATGTAATTTATGGAAAATGGAATGGAAAATTTCGAAAATTACCATAGGAGGCATCGAAACGCCGTTGTCACGGTGATTTTGCCAAATGTCTCGATGCTCGGTGTTTCTTATAAAAAAAATCGAGCAAAAAATTTGAAAAAAAAAACTCAATTTTTTGTAAATCAGGAAACATTGAGCATTCAAGGTAATGTCAGAATTACCATGATAACGCCGTTGTCAAAGCCTCCCATGTTCATTTTCGAAATTTTCCATTTTAAACCACATCTTCAAGTTCAAATATTTTGAAAAAGGTAACTCTTGGCCACTTCTACAATGAATACGTTTTTCATGCAAACATGATGGAAAAATCATTTTTTTAATTTGAAAAAAATGTTTTTTTCTATGGGAACATCTTGATTCTAAAGTTTATAGAACACCGGTGAATACAGTTGATGACTTACGAGATCGAGTGATGGATGCATTTAAAACAGTTGGAAATTCTCCCGGTGTTTTCAAAAGAACGTGAAAATCAATGCGGCGAAGAACGGAGACCTGTGTAAGGATTGGAGGAGGTCAGTTCCAAGAATTTTCGTGAAGTAGTTTTTTTTTTCGTTTTATTTTTGTTAATTTTTGACTTTGCCGTCATTGGTTATGTTGAGACTGAGACCCATATAAGTTTTAATTATAATGAATCGTTATTGATGCAAAAACCGGATGATTCCAGCTTGATTTCTTAACTTCAGCGAAAAATAAAATATAAGAGTGAATAAAACAAGAAATTACTCACATTACCTACTACATCATTTTAAAAATAAATATAAATCAAATCCAGCGAATATCATCAAATCAAAGCATAGCCTACTAGACCATATCAGCCGAATCAATTTCATCTAGCTTATTACAAATAATCGCTTCTTACTTTTTTTTCTAAACGGTCGAAGATACTTAAAAACTACAAGAGAACAAAATGTTTCCAAAGGAAATACATAAACGAGTTTGTGTTTTAGAATCTACCGTTGGCGCACCGCAAAAAGTTTAGTTGGAGAAAAGTAAAAAAATATATCACCCTGTAGATTCTAAGGATCGCTTGACGTGCAATAGTGTAGGCCCTATCACCCAACCTATATTCCAAATTTCAGCTTAATAACTATAAAGAGAAATTCACAAGAATATTAAGATTTTAACACCCTGTAGATCAGTAACGAGAGGTTAGCAGGCCTATGTTTATAGAAAACTTCACTCATAAAATAAACCAAAGAATCACATGTCTTTGTTTATGCATAATGTTTAGGAACACCCTGTATAAAAATATTTGCTCCACCCACTTGACTCTACCTAGTCACTGAACATCAACTACCCATTCAAATTAGGATGAAATTAGTTTCACTCCATAAACCGGTGCTTTTTTTAATTCCTGGCATGAACCACATCAATGGTTCTCCTAATTTAAATGTACGAACTAAATCAAGTTAGCACATAATAAACACAAATTTATGAACGAACAAGACATGCATGTTGAATAATAAAAATAAAGTTCAAAAGACATTGACTCTCATATATGGTCCAGTAGATTTAGTGATTTCCATGACACATTTTAGTTTGTGTTGTTAAAATAGTTTTTCTGCATTTCATGTATTCATGCAGGCATGTTATCGCAACTGAAACGCAGCATTCCAGACCTCAGGTTACACAAATCTCATCAGCCATTGATAGGTAAGTCAATTTGTCGCCCTTGTATTCGGAACATATATTATTGTTAAATTGATAATACCAACATACGTATTACAAGAATTGTCCTAGTGAACTTGATACTATCACGCACCCACTTAACTATTTCAGTGTCAGCACTTCTTCAAGTACGATAAGGACATATTTTCAAGTAGAAAGTCTAGCCTCATGTAGTGATTCTACATAATTTTTTGGTATTAACACCTGATTAAATAGACCTATCATCAATTAGCAATGTTTGTTGTTTCTACTGTCGAACAGGTTGATATGTTTTTTATTTTTCCACACTCCATTGACGCGGAAGAGCAAAAATAACTCAATAAAACCAGTGATAATGAGTATTTAGCAGGATAGTTGTAAACTCGAAGAAAACAATTCCAGACAACTCGAGCGGTTTGAAAAATCGTCCACACTGAAAAGTTGAGCAGACCAACATTTCCAAGAACAATGATTTACTTGATAAGAACCAAGATTTATCTTCAACCTAAAGAGAATCCATCGACAAAAAACTGGAGGCGTCAAACATTTCAAAGATGTTTAGAGTAATGAAGATATTTGAACATTCTCCAGAATCGAGAGCTAAATATCCTTATCATGAAAACGCCAAATTCAAGATCAAAAATTCAGCAAATGTTCAATAATTTGAAAGTATAAATATTGTGGATCATTTTCATCCTAGTTTCTGATGAGATCAGATCAAACAGAAAACGGCCCTGGAATTTGAACATCCTGCTCTGAAATGGTTTGTCACTCAGACCTTTTCGGGCACTTATTCTGGAACACACTGTATATTTGTTTTAAATACCGCGACTGAAATAAAAAAGTGAAAGTAAAAGAATAGGGAAATATTGATGAATGTTGTTACTGTAGTCCTGTCAACTAAAATGATACATTTTTTTTTCAAGATCGTTCTCCATCGCTTTTCATTTTGAGCCTGTTTTTTAAGCGGATGAAGTCATTGAAAGGTTAGAAATCACTTATCTGGAAAATCATGATTTATTGTTGTTATTGAATGCAGTTTTTCAATATTTCATCACATGATTTTTTAACGCAATAAGTATTCATTGCTTTATTTGTGACGTCCTAGAAAACTATCTATTGAATTATCCATAGGAAAACATATTGACCTAGTGAATTTTCAAACCATTTCGACATCAGTCTACACCAATGATACCAGAATCAGGCATCTATCTCTGCCTTATTAGTTTTTTTTCTCTAGATATAGCTATATACTTCTAGAGTTCAATACTTTCTATTTCCCGCATGATTTACATCAAATGCATGATGCGAATGTTGAATGAGTATAGAGAAAGTATCTACATGATTATTATTCTTGATAAATTGGATTAACCATGTAAGTAGTAAAATCTGAAAATTTCAGCACAAGCAACCCCACCATCTACACATCGAGTACGAACAGTACCTTGTCAATCCTCAGTCGACACTCATCAACAATCTTCGGCTCCTCCACCTGAAACAACAACCCATGTTCATGCCAGTGCGGCTCTGTCAAGTAGTACTAGTTATTATACAAACAGTCCAAGCCCGCCAGTGCCTCAAAGTGAACAACTCCATGGTGGAGACGAGGTATGAAAATTTTATGAAGTGACATGAACCTGCACTATCTATACAAATTAATAAAATCAGGCATGAAAAAACCCAACTATACAGGGTGAGTCGGGAGGAGTGGCCCGAATTTCAGGAGAGTATTATACACGCGAAAATAATTTGAAAAAACTCATATGTTCTAATCCGATAAGTATTCGGTATTTTGCAAAACTTTAATCACTGGAACTTGAAAATAAACGTTTAACTACTTCTAAAATACACAGACACATTGTCAAGAATACGTAGATGTCAAATAGTTTGTAGTCTTGAACATTGCATAATCTTATTACGTGAAAATTTTGATAAAATTGACGAGGAAAAAAAATTATATTGTGTTATAACTTGAAAACAAAACAATATTGGATAAGAATATATGGGTTTTTTGCATTGTTCTCGCGTGTATAACTCCTGAAATTTGGGCCATTCTTCCCGACTCACCCTGTTTAGTTACTTGAATATTATCTTTCCAGCTTAAGTTCAAGAAAAAGGTCAATCAATCACATATTACAAAATTGTTGTAGTGTAGGTAGATACTAGGAATGATCTTTGTCCGAATGGTTTTTCCTAATCTTGTAGTTTTGATTATCTCAATCTTTCGCATTTGCTATAGGTATATCCTTGTTCTCGTGAATCTATAAATGAGTTATCAAGACCCCTTTTTTATGACGGTAGAAGAACGATGGCTCCATTGCGACAAAGGAAGAAACTATAACAGAATCAATTGAATAATCACACACACTCTTGAATGAATTAATCTAGATAAAACACCAAATAATCTGAACATTATTATAAAGATAAGTACTTATCCCATCAGTTTCATCAATCGTCCGAACAAATGAACATAAACAAACCAATCGATCAAAAAGAAAATGTCAAATTTAAAGAGTTTAAAGAGAGGAAAACATTTCAACTTATTTTGAGTTCAAATACGGTATGTCGGCTTGGAAACATTGATCATATTTCAACTCTTTTCACACGACACTCGAAATACTGTAATTCGATAGGGTATCATGTGAGAGATCACTCACTTCTATCATCCGATCGATCACATCCTACACTTCCCAGAATCGGCACCCTGATCGTTCATCGCCAGCTCACATTTCACAGACTGCATCGTCTAAATAAAACAAGATCAAAATCTTTTATTTGTCTTTTCCTGTATTGTGTTCAAAGCGATGTTGATGTGTGTGTGTGTAAATTAGTGTCATCAAGCTTAACCCTCAGCTCATAGTTTTCATGAAGGATGATCAAGAACACAAATTTGAAATAGCGTTTGTCGTGATTATTATTTTGGTAGGTAACTGAATGTACCTATGGGATTTCGTGAGAATAAGTTGCTATAGCTGAGGACTTTATTCCAAGGCTTTCTCAATAAGCATCTCTCCTCTGTACTTGATAAATTACTCGTTATAGATTTTTCCTACAGCCGTGCGGAAAATTCAATTTTCCGCACCGATATCCGTGTGAAAAATCAGATTTCCCGCACCAGTGCGGAAAAATTTTTCTGCACATTTCCGCGCGGAAAGATTTTTCCTCAGTTACACATTTCGACATTCATTATTATTCATTTGTCATTAGTTGCAACAGAAACTTCTAAATTACGAATTATAACCTTATTTCCTTACGTCTGTAGAAAAACTATTGTACCTAACACTTGCGCAAAATGTTTTTCCGCCCTCGGCTGCTTCACCGAACTCCGCACTTGTTAGGTAAATAGCTATTTTCAGTCTACGATTTCCTCCAGCCTAAATGTTGATTTAGTTCAATTCTTTCAATGAAAAGAGAATCTTCGCTCTAGATTTCCATTTGCAGGTATAGCAAAACTTCGTCAGTAGTTTTTGTTCCGTTCATCAATTGATATTGACTTGAGACTTCAATTTATCTATCACTCCTCGGCTTCTTCCTCTCTCTATGGACAATCTGCACAATTTTTGAAAATGGGAAAATTATCGAGATTAGGGCGTGAGAATGCCATAAACTTCCAAAATATTAACCAGCGGCCCTAAATAATGTAGCGATTACTTATTGAAAATTGCACCTGGCTCCGCCCACCAGAAACACGCGTATCCCGTCGTGATACTCGTGATGTCATAGTAGAAGTGATATATTTTTACAGTTAACCCTTTAAGTTATTACTTATATTTTATATTGCTAATAACTACTCGAAAGAGCCCCTGAACCCTTCAGGTTATTGGTACGGACTGAAAACAAACACATGCGTAAAGAGTACCAAATAGTGCGATGGTATCTATTCTTTCCATGTTTTATCTTTTGTTCAGTTATTGAATGCCGCCTAACTCTACTTATATTATCCCTTACTTCTCAATTTGATCCCTCCTGTTTCACAAAGTCGGGATTTTGTCCAATGAAGTAGAGTTATTTTTTTGCAAATTGTCACGTATCCCTGTAGACCTCAATCAAACAAAACAAACTTGAACAAACGCTACAAACATCGCTTGTCTGATCTGTTCTGTCATCACTGTCAATAGTGTCTATCGACTAGATTAAGGAAAAGCGGTTTATAAGGTCGTATAGGCATGAAAGGATCGACCGTTAGACTGAATCGCAAAGATGATGATTTCACGGGAAGTCTTTTTTGTCTATTCAGTATATTTCTGGGTATTTTGAAAAAATGTTGTTTAATGATGACTTTGGAATACTGGGCAGAGTACGTATATACGTGTAAATGAATCGCAATTTTGTTCATAATGAATATTTCCCTGATGTTGGCCCCAGTTTTTTTTTAATGGGTCATCCCATTTCTTTCAGTGCAAGTTTATCTCTGCCTACTATAGTCCACTATATGGAAAGCTTATCCTTCAGTTTATTTTATTGGGTAATTGCCAATAAATCAGTCCGATGGCGTTATTCTTTCGGTGCTTCAAGCAGCTTAAGTTTGAAGAAGGCGTGACGTCTTAGCTCTGCTCCATAATCCTTCGTTCTGACTCAGGGTTCAGACCAGTGACGATAAGATTAAAGCTTTTCGATTCGCATTTCTTCCTTTAGCGCCTTCAGACTTCACAAAAAAAATACCATTTAACATCGCTCAGAGAATATTTATTACCGCATACTTGCTTGCTGACCTGACACCTTAGAGCCCTGACCAAAACATGGTCTTCAAGTACCGTGAGGCCGGTTTTCACTCTGACTCTTCTCGCAATACGCCAGAAGGAGATAGATGATGTGTTCTGTGACGTAGTGGATGTTGATTGACGCTCTTTAATCGGCGTCTACTACATTAATAGAGGTCGTAGGTTGATTTTTCAAACATCCATGGCATCAGTACTCACTGATCCTCATATTTTTCATATTTCCAAAAAATGTGCAAATTGTCCATTATGGGTTGTCCTCGTCCGCTATGTCGGTACACAGACACAAAAACATGAAGCCATTTCACTTGATCACAATCACGAAACAACTATGATGGTGGTCCACATCAGCGAAAATATTAGGAATAACTTGTCAATTAACTTTTTTTTATATACAAAACACAACTCCAAACTTGCTTTACAAGTACCCGGATATGTTGAAAAGCTGATGTGCTTGTGTCTTGTTTGGCTTTTGTCGACTGACTTGTCGGACGTAAGAAATCTAGCACGCTGCTACCGGCGTGCTATCTATGGTGGAATTATTCGGCACTCCTGATATGCTTCACATTCTAACAAAATTAGAATATATTTTAAAAGTGCTTGCAAAATATGTATATTATTCGCATAAAAGTTAATGCATATTGTAGGCACTGATCTCTCGCTTCTGATGTATTTTTGCTAAAACCAATTATTTGATAAGCGCTAAGTAAGTTTATGGTATAAAGTGCTTCCTTCTTGATTGCCGGCCGTAGGAAATTAAGCACCTTGCAGCAGAGTGTGCTACCTGGGTGACTTTGGCACCTACATTTTTTTTAGAGGTTTTCTTAAGTTTGTCTCTTTGTTAATCTTCCAAATAGAATGGAAAAGAACCTTAAAAATAAAAAAATGGACGAAGTACCAAAGTTACCCTCCAGGGCCAAAGTAACCCAGCTTCACCGGTACAAAAGAAAGTATTTGTGTAGGTTTTCGTCCTTAAGTTGGATATAACTGATGTGGGTTAGTGGAGAGAAGGACGGTGTAAAACAAGACACTCAGTTATGAATTTTCCGACGTTTCGGTCATTTATTGCGACCTTTCTCAAGGGCTAGAATTGAGAAAAAAGACAATACAGACTGTGCTACAGTTAAAAAGGCAAAAGCTAAAACAGAAAAAATTAAATAGAACCACAATGTCCTACTAATTCCTAATCTAAACAAATAATTGGTATTTAATTGATCAGATTGAGCGTGTTTGATAACAGAAAAATACATATACATGATGGCAAAAACAAACAAACAAAGAAAATAAACTACGTACACATATTACAAGTGGAAAAAAAAACATCAAGAACAACAATAGATTAGCGTGACTTGCACAAACAGATTAAAAAGTGTTAAGGAACAATGGGTTTTTATTACAATAAACTGCAAAGCATGGATGTCAAACTTAATCCTAAATTCACAAGAAAAAATCCAATATATGCTTCACTACCGTATATCACGTTGACTCCAAGTATTAGCATTAATATACGGTAGTGGAGCATATAATATTTGGTTTTTTCTTGTGAATTCAGGATTAAGTTGGAAATCCATGCTTTGCAGTCGGTATTGTCTTTTTTTCTTAATTCTAGCCCTTGAAAATGGACGCAATAAACGACCGAAACGTCGGGAAATTCATAACAGTGTTTTGTTTTAAACCGTCCTTCTCCCCACATGCCCGCATAAGTTATTAAAAAAGTATATTTTGTCTTATTGGAAAATACGATTTGAAAAAAAAACCTGATTATCTCCTGCCCATTGATTTTTTGGCATAATTCACATAATAAGTTTCACATTTTTTATTTTCGTATTCCAAATCAATAATAATATGTGTGTTGCGTCATGACTTCCTCTAATAGGTCAGGAGATATAGCTTATTTTTTTTTTATTTCAATTTAAGATACTGGTACCAGTTGATGCTGGTGGAGGACAACCAGGGCAACATATAAGCGCACAATATTCCACGCACATACCACAACATTCCGAAAAAGACAGCGACATACTGGAAATAAGTCGCTCACACTTAGAAACTTTATACAGTCAGTTAGATACATTAAGTAGAAAAGTGGACACACTGGAGAGTTCGCTTAGTAATGACGTTAGGACAATACTGTCGCTTCTGCAAGACCGACCGAGCACCACATTTTTACAGCAGTGCCCAGCAGCGACATCAGGATGGATTGTTGGAGTCGGTGAAATGGCAGTATTGAAAGAACCTGAGGTATACATTCTTTGTGGATATGTATGCGTATGATTCTTATTTCTGTTACATTTTCAGGTGCCTGGAGAGCCTTTGGCCTTACAATCAACCAGTCGTAGTAGAAGCACTTTCCAGCGATCTGTTAGTGAACCAAAACCGATGAATAGAACGAATAATTCTCAAGTATTACATAGGTAAATATGTGACCGGTTCAACGTTTCACAAAATAAGGGGCTTGAACGGAGATCTTTTGAACACGTGACACAATTAACCCTATAAACCTACCATCAAGACAATTATTATACAGGGTGTCCGGGAAAATGTGGGAGATCTCTCGGATTCTGATAGAACATTAAAAAATAAGATGACAAGTTCCCATAAATTTTTTTCCTAGCGTTAGTTTCACAATTTCGTCAAGAGCACCACTTCGTCATGGCTTTTTTCGAGGTTTTGTTTAATAAAAATTGTTTTTTCTCGAAAATGGTTCATTTTATCGACAATGAACAAGAGTACCTTTTCTTTAGCTTAATGTTTAAGGTATCCAAATTTATTTTTTTTAACTCCTTATCATACAGGGTGTTAAAAATTTGGCCGCTAGGAAAAAAAATTATGGGAACTTGTCATCTTATTTTTTAATGTTCTATCTGAATCCGAGAGATCTCCCACATTTTCCCGGACACCCTGTATAATACAAGATATTTAAATATTTCTCATAGACTATAATTATTATTCTTTTTGCTTCTGGTGATATCCTACCACTTTGTCATGACAAATTACCATCAATGTATTCATAAATCCCGAGTCTTATCGGAAACTTTGAAAATCCAGAAAAACATCTCAAAACGTATGAAGTTCAATCACATATCACTCAAAATATATAGGAAACTCCCTTACAATAGTTTGAAATGAAATTCGCCAGCGACCTACAACGTACTATTGATTTTTTTTTCTCGAAACCGTGAAGAAATCTGTTTTTATTGCATACGGTGGAGCCATCTATTGGATAAAGTAGGATTTATAGTTTATACCACGTTCGAAATTATAATTCAAATATTTATCACATGGTATATCATAAGTTATTCTGAAAAAATGCATAACCATTTTCTAAAAAAGTTCGTTATAATGTCTAAAAACTATGTCCTGGACAAATACAACCTATGCATTTTTTTCAGTTTAGAACTTTTGATAAGCTATGTGAATCAATACTTAAATTAAATCTCGAGTGTTGAATCTATATAATTCAAACCACAAGATTTATAGGACTTGTATACCTAGTTGTGCTCCAGTTTTGTTGTTCAAAATCGGATTTTTAACATGCTGAGCCAATTTTTCCAAAACAGTGGAAGAACTTTTATTGGTAAGGATGTGTTTTGTTGAAAATATCCACACATCCAGGGGACGATACATTTCTCATAGAACTCACGATGAGCCTATATTATAGTTCAAACCAAGGTTCAAACACAAACTTCAAGATGATGTAGGTACAGAAAAGTAGAATCTTTTGGCACAAAATTCAAATCACACGTGAAATGACAATGACGTCTAGGGTTAGGGATTTGTTATTTATGGTAACCGTTGATAAGGAAAACCTCCGTCTCTAGCGTCATCCAACGGGTAGTCCTCTAAACAAATCCGACTTGATTAACTGGTTGCCTAAAACTTTTTTCACATTGGCTCCCATTTAAGTTTCCTATATATTTTGAGTGATATGTGAGTTCAAGTTACTTCCTCGAATAATAAGGTTTAGTAATTCATCGCATGAAGTTTCCATGGTATGGATAAAATAAGTTGACAAAACCTTAGATACCTACGTATCATACCTAATGTAAAAATTATTTTTCTCAAAAAATCGCAGCAGAGAACGCGACACAAAAGAGATCATTGTAAAAATCATTCACTCTTGAAAAAATGTGAAAATGGATTTTTCATAGTGAATAGGTGTTTGAAAAACATTGGGCAAAAATCAAAGGATTGATTCCTGAGGTCATTCTCAGAAAAAAAGTTCCAATAAACATAGATCCGGAAACGCGGCGTTTCTATGATACAGGTTGACAAAGTTTTGTTTTTAAATCAATTTTTTTTTTAATAATGCAGTTAATTTTGACCGATTTGTTTGAAATTTAGCAGCGTTGTTGTGAGTGATAAGGGGCTAATTTTCACCTTAATAGATAAAAAATATTGTGTCCAGTGGTGTTGAGGGTGGGCAAGTTTTGAAAAAAAACGGTGCGTTTTCGGACCTAAGTTTATTGGAACTTTTTTTCTAAGAATTACATCAGAAATCACTCCTTTCATTCTTGCCCAATGTTTTTAAAACAGCCTGTATTACATACATTTTCTCATTTTTGTCACTCAATTGATGCTTACCCGCAAGAGTTTACTTCTCCAAACCAAGAGGATATGATGAGGTACAGAAGATCTTCAAAATGAGTTATTACTTATTTTTTTTGAAGAGAATGATTTACACAAAAAAAATTGGGGTGGAGAAAATCTTCTGCGCCTCATCATATCCTCTTAGTTTGGAAAAGTCAACACTTCCGGGTAAGTAATAATATTAATCAAGTAACAAGAATGAACCAGAAAATGACACGCTGTCATATCAACAGGAATCATATTCAGAGGCTTGAAATTCGGCAGTTATGATCAGGCATTGCACGCTTCTGAATTCCTTGACATAATACAGGGTGTTTCAAAATTGAGTATTCTAAGGGTATATTCACCAGCCCAAAATAAAGTCTTTTTTCTTTTCTTATACTCTAAACATACAGGGTGTAAATTGAGTACATGTAAAAATTTAAAGGGGTAAATCACTGACCTCTGATCAATGACAAAAAGTTCATTTGAACATGGGTCTACAACGGCTTGGTTTCTGAGACACAGGGCGTCAAAAAAATATATATCATTAATTTGTTCGCTTATATTTTTGTTAATTAACATGAAAATTGATGAAGAGAAGCTCGAATATTGACTTAGTTTTTTGTTTGATGTTAGAGGGCGCCACATACAGTGCTGTTTCTGAATTAAATTAACCATAATTTTTCTGTGTCGCATTGTATGTCATTTTTGATGACCCTTTGAGACGCCACTGCAATGAATTATTTTATTTTATTATTCATTAAATTCTTCGTACTCAATCTAAGAACACTATGTTCGATGATTGATTTGATTCTGGTTTCCCTTTTGTATCCAAATATTTGTCGAAATGTGCTCCGCCACTGGTAGACCTGCTGAACCTGGAACTACAATCTTGTGTGGCCCAAAAATCCAGTTTTCCATTGAGCAACCGGTGCCAAAATGATGCATATGTTGTGCCACGTTATTCCCAATTTTTTGCATAATCGATGCCAAATCCATCTCCCACAACACAGGCCCACGTCCTGCATCACATAAACAATGTTCGTCAATTGAAACATCGAACTGACCCAATTTAACGAAAATTGTGATAAAGTTTCAACATGAATTATTTATAGATCAGCTCCAATTAACTAAAATGTCAACAAAAACCACCGCGAATGAGGGAATTGATGATTATTGTAATAAACCGGTTATATTAGACATTCAAGGCTCAGCTTGTAAATATTTTAAATAGAAATGTCACACTTAGGGCCGATATTTCAATGTCTACTCAAGCCTAAGGTATACTAAAACGTTAATTTGGAGCTTGAAAATGTCGTAAGTCGTGTTTCAATTTCGACACTCACATTTGATCACTATAGCTAAATGAAAAGAGTGGCGCAACTGCAATACGGCACTTTCGGTGGACAAATTCAAATTAGTGGATTACTCGACACCCTTTTCTATTCGATGTTTTATTCAAAGTGGCGTCCAGCTGTCATTTTAACATTTTCAGCTGTCACTACTATGTCAAAAAAAGCAGAACATCCTCACATATGGTATGTTCAAATTTAGTTCGCATATTATATCAAACGGTTCAAAATCTAGAAGAGGAGGGAACTTTTTGAGACGCACTGTATAGAAAACGACAAAAGAAGCAGAGTGAGGGTTAAAAACAGAATCTTTTCAAGATGTGAAAATGAATATATTAGATTTATCATAAACATCGGGAGAGTATGAAAAAATCACTTCGAAGTGGAAAATTACATTTTTAATGTAAGATTTGGATAAGAGACCCAAGTGTGAAACGAACAATAACAATGAGTGACTTTTCTCTTATTTCATGCTCTTTTGAATAATTTGAAAAATGTTAAGAGCAAAAAAGTGCTCACTCAAAGTATATTCGATGAAAAGTAATGGTACCTAAATATCTCTTAGACTATGTAAAAATGAAAGAATAGATTTCACGGAAAAAAATGAGGATCCGAATGTTACTAACCGTTGACTTTGATGATTTGAGGATTCTGAGCTGGCCACGATTTTCTGTCAATGTGACGTAATTTTAGTCATTCCTACATTTATAAATATTTTACCGCTGATATGACATCTTTAAAAGATAATTTTGATTTTCGACAAATAGATCTTGGACGACCAGCTGATTTCTCATTCAAGAAATTAACCACCATCAAGGCAATTGTCTTAGAAGGAGCTAGATCAACTCGTGTAGGCAGCGTTCCACCAAGAGGGCCGAGTAATCGATTTATAACGAAAGCTTTATGGCTTAATAATAATAGATTGAAAACGACAGCCAATATACAAGAACTAATAAATTCAACACTTGAGTATCCTGAGCAAATCGGCTGGATTGATTTCTCATTCAACCAAATCTCTGCAATAGATGAGAGTATCCTTGAGTTCAAGAGTCTCAAGATATTATACTTCCATGGAAACTGCATAAATGACTTTGAGCAGATATTCAAATTAAAACCTCTGACGGAATTGAGAAGCATCACTTTTCATGGAAATCCAATATCCAACGATCCTACATACAGAAGATTTGTGACTGCAGTCTTGCCCCAAATTTCCAATTTGGACTTCACCCCCGTCGTGGCGACAGAGAAATTGTTTGCTATTCCACCAGGCGCCGCAAAAAAATTGAAAGAATTTGATAAACGAAGAGATAATGCAAAGGTCCAAGCAAAACATCAATGAAAACCAAAGTGGATCCCTATTAATGAAGGATTGATAGAAACACGAAACGAAGATAATGAAAATATTTTGACATTGAAATATACTTAAAATCCTAAGTGTATATCCATAATGAGATGAGTCTCGTATTGTATAGAAATATTGCTTTTATTGCATTTATTTAGTCATACAGTGTCTTTCAAAAGTCTTGGAACGGTCTCGTATTTCACAAACGGCTCGAAAAAAAATTAAAAATTAGTACTTGGTGGTTTTAGGAGATGCCTGATCCGATGATAATATCGGCAATGTTGCCACGTTTTCATTTTTTGAGATAAAGTAAACCACTTTTTTTCAAATGCAAAGCAAATTCAATTTTTATTGCAATAAATTGAGTGCCCCTCGGTTATCAAATCCTCCAAATATCAAATTTTTATTTGAAATATAGTAACTTTGCACTTTCGTTCAACAGTCCCGGAACGGTCTCGTATTTCACAAACGGCTCGAAAAAAAAAGTAAAACTTATTACTTGGTGGTTTTAGGACATGCCTGATCCGAAAGTAATGTCGGCAATGTTGCCACGTTTAAATTTTTTGAGACCGTTCCGGGACTTTTGAAAAACACTGTATACGTGCGTCCTTCGGATTAAAATGTTGTCTTTTTTTTTGAAAGAGCAGAAAAAGAAACTACTTACCACAGATGCGATGATAAATGAAGAAAGAATCCACAAGAAAACAAACAATAATTGAGTCAACAAGTTTGTTGAGGATTGCGGAAAATCAGCCGTATGCTGTATCATTTACGTTGAATATAACATGAACGTTATGCGCCTAATACGACATATTATGCTATTCTCCTAAAACTGGTATGTTGTATCAGCATTTACGTTATCTACATAATGTTGTTTGTCGAAATAGCAACTTTTGAATAACGTGTACAGGGTGTTCACAGATAAATGGACCCCCCCATTGACATTTTAATTTGATGTTTGGGAAAAAAATGTTTTAAATGAAAGTTTTATGGTTCAAAAATTTTTTGTGAAAACAAGGTTTTCACATATACAGGGTGTTCGAGAACTTCTGGGCGTGGTCCAACTTTCTGATTTCAAATTACAACCCTATTTTTCTGTTTGATGTTTGCAAAAATTTAAAACATTTTCCAAATAGCATACCCTATACTCAAATTTAACCAATAGGAAGATATTAACGTCAGAGATTTGATATTTTTTCGGGCATGTTTTAAAATGAATGGTATTATTTCGAAACCATGGAAACGGAGTAGTTGTTGATAGATGTCAACTTGTCAAGAATCATTTGAACATGTTTTATTGCGAAGAGTTGAAATATTCTCTTTGTACATACAGGGTGACCCAGTTTTATCCCACAATATTTCAAATTAAAATTCTACCTTGGATTCTCCTAAGTAATTAAAATGAACAATTTCTATTCTTTTCAGAAGCTTTTATGAAAATTGATATACAGGGTGTCCACTCCGAAGTGTCCCACCTCTGTTACATTTTTGTTTATTAACCGATTTTATTTTTTGTTTGTTTGTTGGGTCTCGTCAAACACTTTTTGAACATTATACCAAATCAGTTCCAGGGACGTACTTTTGGGTGATTATGGGGGTTCAAAGTGGGTCAAATTTCAGAAAATCGTATTAGGGGGTTTTTTAGAAAAAACTGACAACGGAATCTCAATCAGTATGACCAAAAACCTCCCTGTTCACATTTAAAAAAAAAAAATGTTACCGTTTTGGTTATTTTTTTTTGTTTATTTGTTAATTTGATACTTATACTGCTCATTGAGTCTTCCTGTACGTTATAATTAATAAGATGTTGATAAAATCCCAGAATGTGTGTTTTGAACAAAAAATCATCGATACCTAATACAGGGTGGGCGACTTCAGAGTAGACACACCGTAGAGTTATATTAATTTTTGAGTGGATTTTGTCATGGTTCGAGGGGCTATTTCGTGGTCTTTATGAATAAATTTTTCATAGAAGAAAGATTGTTCATTTTAGTTAGTAGAATCTGAATTTTAAATATTTTCGGAAACATGCTCGACAAAATAGCAAATTTCTGATGTCAATATCTTCTTATTGGTTGAGTTTGGCTATAGGGTATGCTGAAATATGAAAAATGTTCAGAATTTTCCAGAGAACGCAAAAATCAAATACAAAAATTGTGTTGCGATTTGACATGAGAAAGTTGGACTACGCCCAGAAGTTCTGGAACACCCTGTGTATGTGGAAACCCTGTTCTCACAAAATTTATTTTGAACCATTGAACTTTCTTTTGATATATTTTTTCCCAAATAACAAATTAAAAAGTTAATGGGGGGTCCATTTCTATGTGAATACCCTGTACAGTCAACATGGTGTTATGAGATTGTATGAATACCTTATACATTTTTGGAATTAAGTAGCTGATAAGCTGAACAGTTTCTTGATACAAATTCTCCAAAAAGGCAGTTACAGTATGGTTTTTGGTGTGGTTTTGCATTTAGCTAATGCAGAATAATTAATAATTGGGGAATGGAATTGGTGAGTCGATGAGTTTAGGAGGAAGGGCAGAAAAAATCAAAAAGTGAGTATATATTGTATTAATTAATTAATTAATGATTATAATACTCATCCAATCCGCTTATCTGAAAGCCTCTGCATGCGTACCTTTATCATAAAAAGCTTCTGTCCATTTTTTTTTAGACATCAGATTTCTATTGTTTTCCATGTAGACTTCCAGTGAATGATGATGTGATTTCCTCCGGTATGCTTGTTTCACTGTGTCTCTCAGTCAAGAGACCCAAAAACAAGAATTTTACGGGATGATTTTCAGCTGAAGGATATCAAGTTTTTTGAGGAAGCTCCTCCACCGGTCCCATACAAGCACTGTTGAATTCCACGGCTTTTGCCGCGTGTATTATTTTTCCATTCGATATCTAAAATCCCAATTTCTCCCAATATCAAACTCACAAATAATATACTATTCAACTTATCTTTCTCCATAATTCCGCTATTGACTTTTTGAATTTTTGAATTTGCGAAAATGTTCGCCACAAAATACTGAGTTTGTCGCCTCCAACGTTTTCGTTTTCCCGTTAGGAGAAACTTTGTTCTTTTCGCCAAATTCTTAAAGCTCCTCGCGTATTGTTTCCTTTTAGATTTTTTTCAATCTCAACATCTTGCCACTGCAGAGTTGTGATCAACACAAACAGTGAATTCAAACTAAACCGTTAAAACCGGGCACATGCGATGTGCGGCAGAATTATTACATCATTTTCTAACTAATACCGTGTGGGGCTCAACCAATTATCAAGAACGCAGCATCGAATGATGGAACGCAGTATGGACTTGACGCTTGGAGGGTGGAGTGAAGTTAGCTCTAGGGTCTAGGGAATGACAGGGATCGGCATGGTGATGTTACTGGCAAAAACTGCAATCAATTTGTTATTTTATAGTTGAGTCGATAGACATTAGAGTGTATAGTGTACTCTGACTTTATTCATTCAAATAACGATAGTTCTCGCTTAGTGACTCCTACATTGGTGAACCCGACTGAGGAATAACAGCTTTCGGATGGTCTTTCGAGTCATTGACTTTTAAAAGTTTTTTTTCGCAAAAGAACGATTTTGCCGCGCCTGTTTTGAGTGTTACGGTTCAAGAAAGGTTTCTGCAAGCCTATTTCAAGTTCCTGGATCTTTCAACGTCATCAGATCATCAGAAACGCTCCAAACTCTCCATATCGTGGGAATCAAGAGAACACCAACGAGAAACGCCAGTTTCCGTCACCAAGGCAGCTCCAGACCCCAATTTCAATTGAGAGTGCAACTCAAACTCGCCTTGTCAGGTCAGCAGATCTCATTTCCGAAGTGTATTTTATCCAACGATTTTAAATTATTGACCCAAGTATCTTTTTTGATTTTTTTTTGACAATGGTTGACGCGGAAGAAAATACTAACCGTGTTCAGGCCTCTCGCATCACTTAATTCCCGGAGTTCATCAAGGAACATCCCGAGTTTTGGATCGCACAAGTCGAGAGTGCTTTTCGTAATCACGGAATCACTCAGGACCAGACTAAGTTTGATAACATAGTCCAACATTCGCCTAGAGAAATTTATCCGCACATCGTCGCCATTGCTCAGAACCCACCAGAAGAAAATAGATATGACGCAATTAAGAGGGTCATTCTGGACGCTTTTACTGAGTCTGAGGAAGGTCGAATTCAAAGGGTCCTCCAAGGTCGCAATTTGAGTGGAAAGAAGCCTTCACACTTCCTCCTCGAACTCAGGAATTCAGCTGGCACAACCAAAGTCGCTGATCCTATCCTGAAAGCAATCTTTTTGGAGCAGCTCCCAGAACACGTCCAATATGTCGTTGCTGCCGACGAGAATAAGGACCTCGACGCTATCGCTCGACTCGTAGACCGGCTTATGGACATTGAACAAAAAGGACACTTCATCGCAGCCACCTCTACGGCCACAGCAACTTCACCACCGCCCCAGCAATCCCTGACTAATCCAACCTCGGAGATTGCACAGCTCATCGCCAGAATTGACCGTCTCGAATCTTCATTGAGTCAACCTCGTCGTGATCGCACCCGTCATCGCTCACAGTCGCAAAATAGGGAGAAAGACAACGTATAGCAAGCCGAGGAAAAACTCTGTTTATATCATGCTTGTTTTGGTCCGAAGGCACGCAAATGTTCCTCACCATGTGCCTGGAAGCGTCAGGAATCGGAAAACTAGACGGTGCATCCCAAGTTGAGGCGGTTGGAGAAATAGCACCGTGCAAGAGCCGCCTCATAATAGCCGATCGGAATTCTCGCTTGAAGTTTTTGGTAGACACAGGGGCCGATATTTCGGTCGTGCCCAAATCCAACGCAAACCGTCAATCATTTCCTACTAAATTCCAACTCTTTGCAGCTAATGACACAACAATCCACACTTATGGCAAGAAACTTCTTCGTTTGGACCTGGGACTGAAACGCTCTATAGACTGGATTTTCATAGTCGCGGATGTCGTTCAGCCGATCATCGGAGCAGACCTCCTCAAACATTTTGGCATTCTTGTTGACCTCTAAGGCAAAAGACTCGTGGACTCACCCACAAAAGTCTCAAACAATGCTGTTGTATCAAAGGAATCGATCCCCTCAATTTCGTCACTTGGTGGCAATCCGGACTACCAGCAACTTCTACAGGACTTCGCAGATGTGATTAAGCCGGCTAGGAACTCAGGCGTATCCAAGCAGGGCGTTTTTCACCATATCATCACTGAAGGACCTCCGGTGGCCCAGAGAGCAAGGAGGTTGACACCAGAGAAACTAGCAGAAGCAAAGGCGGCATACGAATTTATGCTGTCGAATGGGTTTTGTCGCCCGTCAAGTAGTCCACTCCACCTTGTTCCCAAAGCCAACGGTGAATGACGCCCTTGTGCGGATTATCGAAAGCTTAATGCTGCAATAGTCTCCGACAAATATCCAATTGCTCATATACACGACTTCGCATACTTCCTGAGAGAATGCAACATCTTCTCCACCTTGGACCTAACACGCGCTTATCACCAGATTCCAGTTGCTCCGGAGGACGTGCCCAAAACAGCGGTCATCACACCGTTTGGGCTTTTTGAGTTCGAAGTGATGACTTTTGGCCTCCGAAATGCCGCCCAGATGTTTCAGCGTTACATTGACTCCGCCCTTCGTGGCGTAGATTTTTGTTATGCTTATTTGGACGACATACTTATAGCTTCAAAGAACCCGCAGGAGCATCGAGATCTTCTCAGACAAGTCCTGGAGAGGTAACGCAAATTTGGGCTTCCAATCAACCTTACCAAATGCAAATTTGGCTTAGCTCAAGCTCAATATTTGGGTTATTTAGTGTCAGCTGAAGGCATCAAACCACTACCAGACCGAGTCGAAGCCATAACAAGTTACCCGAAGCCGGAAGACCTCTCTGGTCTCAGAAAATTCCTCGGAGTAGTGAACTTTTACAGGAGATTCCTGAAGGAAGCTGTGCAGATTCAAGCCCCGCTGCACGAGCTGTTGAGAAATGCAAAGAAGAACGATAAAACTCCGATTTTGTGGACATTAGAATCCAATAAAGCCTTTGAACCCTGCAGACGACAACTTGCTCAACGCTCCTCCATCACCATATTTTGAACGCTACACTGGCAATAACGAGTCACGCTTCGGACACAGCAATGGGAGCAGTCTTGGAACAACTCAACGATGGCATCTGGGAACCCTTGGGTTTCTTTTCTAAAAAGTTCACCCCCACTCAACAGCGCTACAGCACGTATGACCGGGAGTTGCAAGCCCTTTTCAGCGCCCTCCATTACTTCGAGCAGATGGTTTGAGGTCGTCCACTGATCCTGCGCACTGATCACAAGCCTTGGATTTTTGCGTTCAAGCAGAGACCGGAGAAAGCCTCTCCGAGACAGTCACGACAACTACAATATATTAGTCAGTTTACAACTAACATATTACACATTTCAGGTGATGAGAACTTTGCAGCCGACGCACTCTCACGTATCACAGCAATCGAGATGCCGGTCATCGTCAGTATGGACGAATTGGCTCAAGAACAAAAAAAAGATACCGAGCTGCAAGAAATCCTCCAGGGTGGCACCTCGCTGAGATTGCAACCACTACGCTTGGATGTAGGTGAATCAGTCATCGTTTGCGACGTCTCGACGGATACGATTCGACCTTATGTGCCTACATCGCTACGTTTTGCAGTTTTCAAGGCTGTCCACGACTTGTCTCACCCCAGCGGTTCAACAACCAAGAAAATGATTCAGAAGCAGTTCGTATGGCCTTATATGGCCAAGCAAATAATGGAGTGGGCGAAAACATGCCTGGCATGCCAACGAAGCAAGATCGGACGCCATGTCCACCACATATCACTCAAAATATATAGGAAACTTCCATACAATAGTTTGAAATGAAATTCGCCAGCGCCCTACAACGGGTAGTCCTTGTACTTTTGATTTTTTTTCTCAAAATCAAAAAGAAATCTGTTTTTATTGCATACGGTGGAGCCATCTATTAGATAAAATACGATTTATACCACGTTCGAAATTATGATTCAAATATTTATCACATGGTATATCAAAAGTTATTCTGAAAAGATGCATAACTATTTTTCAAAAACGTTCATTTTATAATGTCTAAACACTATGTCCTAGACAAAAACAACCTATGCATATTTTGCAGTTCATATCTTTTGATAAGCCATGTGAATTAATATTTAAATTGAATTTCGTATGTTGAGTCTATAAAATGCAAACCACAAAATTAATAGGACTTGTATACCCAGTTGTGCTTTAGTTTCACTGTTTAAAATCGGAATTTTAACATGCTGAACCAATTTTTCTGAAACAGTGGAAGAACTTTTATTGGAAAGGAAAAGATGCGTTTTCTTAAAAATATCCACTTATCCAGGGGACGATACATTTCTCAAAGAACTCATGATAAGCTTACATTATAGTCCAATCCAAGGTTCAAACACAAATTTCAAGATCACCCAGGTACTGAAAATTAGATCTTTCGGCACAAAATTCAAATTACACGTAAAATGACAATGACGTCTAGGGTTAGGGATTGGTTATTTATGGCAACCGTTGTTAAGGAAAACCTCCGTCTCCAGCGCCATCCAACGGGTAGTCCTCTAAACAAATCCGACTTGATTAACTAGTTGCCTAAAACTTCATTTACTCTGGCTCCCATTCAAGTTTCCTATATATTTTGAGTGATATGTGATGACCACCTCCCGCATCAGCATATTTCCGTTCCAGATCAACGTTTCCATCATGTACACATCGACGTCGTGGGACCTCTCACTAGATCACAAGGCTACAGCTACTTACCAGCTATGATTGATCGATTTACCAGATGGCCGGAAGCAATCCCATTGAGTGATATAACCGCAGACACAGTCGCCTCAGTTTTTCACTCCGCCTGGATTTCCCGCTTTGGAGCACCAGCAATTGTTACCTCGGATCAAGGCAGTCAGTTCGAGGCGCTCCTTTTCAAATCCCTTGCACACCTGGTGGGAGCTCAGAAGTCCAGAACATCCGCCTACCATCCTGCCTCTAATCTAATGATAGAGCGCTGGCACCGATCTCTAAAGGCAGCAATTATGTGCCATGACAACCAGGATTGGGTAAGCACTTTGCCCACGATTTTGCTTGAACTTCGTACTTGCCTCAAGGAGGATTGTGGAGCCTCCACAGCCGAGCTCGTTTATGGAACCACTCTTCGAGTGCCAGGAGAATTTTTCCTACATGAGGACATGCCTCCTGACCCACAAATCTTCGTCGAAAAGTTCCGCTAGCAGATAAGGAATGGTCAAGCCACACCTTCAGCGCACCATCACCGTCAACGAACTTTTATCCACAAGGATCTTTAAAGCAGTTCTCTCGTCTGGGTACGAGTAGACCGGGTCAAGAAACCCCTGGAACATCCCTACGATGGACCATCCAAGGTGATCAAGCAACTGGACAATTCCATCTTCACCATAGAAATTAACGGAAAAAGCGTGAATGTCAACGTTGAGAGACTGAAACCCGTTTACTTTAAAGCAACGCAGCAAGTTAACGATCAAGGATCCCAGTCAACTCTTGGTCCAACGCGGAATCAAACGTCGGTTTCCTTTCCCGAGACTACTGAAACCATGCAATCGGAAACCACTCCCCGAAACATCAGAAGACCAGCTCAGATGCTTTCCGACTCTTCAACTCCAGACAACGTCCAACAATGACAGGGATCGGCATGGTGATGTTACTGGCAAAAACTGCAATTATTTGTTATTTTATAGTTCAGTCGATAGACATTAAAGTGTATAGTGTATACTTTGTTCATGGCTTTCCTGCGGTTACGTCATACTTTTCCGTCTCTCTCTTAAACATTGAAAAAAAATCACGTACGTCTGGACGAGGGTCTTTCGGATCAATTTGACAAATGTCACATGTGGAGCGATCAATCTACGACATACTGCCAAACGTCAGATACTGTGACGTGACCGCAGGAAAGCCATGAACAGACTGTACTCTGACTTTATTCATTCAAATAACGATAGTTCTCGCTTAGTGACTCCTACAACCGTTTGCGCTTCGCGCCATCTCTCTTATTAGTGGAAATTATTGTTTTCTTTTTAACATACGTTATATAACGTACCAGATAACGTGGATGTAAAAACCGTGATACAGCATAGCATGTTCGGGATCCTACGTTATAAAAGACGTTATCCTGAGCTGTTATATTCGCATGTATTGTAATAATTTTTCACCCATAGAAACACTTGTCCAGTTTAAATGCATTTATTGAAAGTCACTTCAGCACAATCACAACACCACAAATATTTATGTTCTCAATAATAGCTTATTTAATCCCTTCGTCAAAACCGCACGAATAAGAATAGTCTAGATCTCTGCAGAATGATGTAGGAATCCACGGCGCCTTCTGGCCTTGCTGATCAACTTTGTGCCAAAAGGGACAAGAGTCGTGATGTTTGACCAAGATATATTGGTTGAAACCAAAATCGTTGGGTTGAACCGTCGCTTGCGCTGTCAGCTGCCTTGGAATTTCGAATCGCTGGGCATGTTTCGTCACAGTATGTTGAGTATAACGTGAATAATACAGCAAACGGCTGAATTTCGAAAGAAGACTTAGAAAGATATTCAGCCTCACGCTGTATCATTTACGTCATTGATATTTTCAACTAACATACGTTATCAAAATATAACAGCTCAAGATAACGTCTGTTTTTACGTAAGATCCCGGATATGCTATGCTGTATCACGGATTTTACATCTACGTTATCTTTAAAACTTTCATGGAGTATGGTATCATGAGACCATTCTAGTTTGGCCTGTCATCAACGTCAATTGCAGCTCACGGATTGGCTGAAAGTGACGTGAAAATACTCCATGAAAACGCTTAATGTATGTTATATCTCGACTGTTAAAAAGTAGACAAGTTTTTTCGTCAGTGAGAAAAATAGTGGTAGAGGAGGGACATCCTCAAAAAATTCGCTTTCCTTCAACTGAAATCACCACTACAGTTCGATAAAATCCTTCTTCGTAGTTCTTTTGACTTAGCGACACAGTAAGACAATGATGACAGAAGAAGAAACATCATCATTCACTGGAAGTCTACATGGAAAACAGTAAAAATCTGCTGATGGTTAAAAAAATCATGAACAGATGCTCTGTAAGATGTACACATGCAGGGGCTCTTAGATGTGCGGATTGGATGGGTATTATTATGATTAATTGATTATTAATTAATACATATCCTCCCTTTTTATTTCCTGCTGCCTCATAAACTCGTTGACTTGCTAATTCCATTCTCCTATTATTAATTCTTTTTCAATAGTCAAACGCAAAACTACACCAAAATCTATACTGCTACCTTCCTGAGAAATTTGTATCGTCAAACTGTTTAGCTTGTTAGCTACTCGACAACAACAACGCTCCAATTTTCTATACTTTATCTCATAACAGCATGCTAACTGCAGACGTTATACGAAGCCTGTTATTTCGACAAATAACATTCGAAGAGAACGTTAATTTAGATAACATAAACGCTGATACAGCACAGCGATCTCAGGAAAATGACATATTAGGCGCATAACATTCACGCTTATATATAAACCTGAGTTCATCGGTAAGCATACGGCTGATTATCTGTTATTTCCCGCAATCCTCCACAAACTTGTTTACAACCATTTTGGACGTTAATCCAATTGAAATAAATGGGTGATCTATTGATTGAAGGTTCCATCAGAAAAGACATTATCATTTTATATATAAGGGAAGTTTCTTTGTCCAAATCATGTAAAGAAAGGGGTTTTCGTGTGGTAGGGACTGGAAAGGAATTGAGAAAAGTTTGCACCAGGTCGGATTTCAGCCCACGACCTTCGTCATACCAGGACAACGCTCTACCAACTGAGCTTTCAATGCCTATGAGCAAAGCCAGCCCAATGCAGAAAAAAAAGAGCTAAGAGTTTCCATTGGGCTGGCATTGGTAGCTCAGTTGGTAGAACGTTGTCCTGATATGGACATAACACCTACAATATAGAGGAAAGTCAAATGGCAATGTTTTTAACCAGCAACCAGTAATACATGAAAATGGTATTTCGCCAAACATCCACCGCGGCGCTAGAATTTGTTTGCTGCCTTGTCCCTGGTTGGTTGATCGGTTGATAAGCAAAGTTCGTTGGCATCATAGAACTAGTTTTCATTGTCAAAAGTTCTTATTATAAATTATTTAATTTCATCTTTGTTTAAGTAAACTTTTTGAAAATGGAGTGTAATCAGAAGCGTCGTTATAACAGGTTTTATGAGATTCCTAATTGTCATGATTTAGCAACTAAGAGACAAAGGTTCTCTAAGGATAATGCGGTACCTTTCACAAAGTGGATTTGTGAAGTGCGGAATCCATCACTGCAGAATTAGACCTATGAACAAATCTATATATCTTATTTGGTGTGTGATATCCAGGATCCTCCTGGTTTTAAAATATGGGAATTCACAACCCAATTATCACGAAATAAATATTTTAATCAATATTTTTTTCAACTCTATCATAATTCTAGATTATTTTTAGTTGTGGGAAAGTTATATTGTGATGATTACTAAGGTGTGATTCTTATTTAACCGTTGTTGGAATTTTATCTTTGCCGCTCCGCCCGCTAATTCGTTTGTAGGTGAAAAAAACAAAAATATAATTGTTTTTCGTGAAACCTAGTTGTCTTGAAAGATGATAACTCAAGAAGATGAAAATCACGTATATTTTGAATGGAAAACTTGCATCGTAGGAAATAGGTAGCAAAAATAAAGTTGGACATTCCAATTGATGTCATGATGTTTGTTTTATCATTTGAAAACCAATGTAACAGTCGGCACCCATAGGTACTATTCTAACATTAGGTGAATAAGAATAACAATAGTGGATACATTTCGAAATGAATATTCCAGATACTTCCACTCTTGTGGGTATTATCTCCATGTAGTCAAAAAAAGTAAAAACACCATAAAAACAACTTTTTCCAAATCATTCAACATTGAAATAGTGTTTGGAAAATTTTGATTGAAAACATATCTATTTCTTTATTTGGGTTAAATATACAAACATATTTTAAAACCAGGAACAAAAGAATTTGAAATTGCCGCAAAAATGTAACTGCGATCGAGATCTGCAGATTTACTTATTTATTTATTTATTACAACAATTACACTACAGAATCTAAATTCCAAATGGTAATACAAAAAAAGAAATTTAGATAACAAGTACACAGTACACAGTATGATATGTATATGTCACAGTAAAACCTGGTAATCAGTAAAAGCTAACTGTTAGTAGGAAAAGTGAGCTTTTCCTGATTTGGAAAAATTTAGCTAGTGAAAGTTGAATTCGATCGACTTCATCATACTTTTACTAGTAATTGTTAGCATCCACGTAACTTTTCTAGTGAAAGCTGCTTCACTGAAAATTATTATCGTAATTATAAATATCTTTTTTGGTCCGAGTTGGAATTCGCCGACAGATTAGACGCTCTGGAAAATACGAGAGTTATATGAATCGCAGGTGTACAATGTGAACATTGTTCAGATACCGTATTATAGAAAATACTTAAGTATTCTCAGTAGGGGTTAGTCTGGGTTAGTTTGGGTTAGTTTGGGTTAGTTTGGGTTAGTTTGGGTTAGTTTGGGTTTGGCAAAAAATTTGATGTCGCGTGAGCGACATCATTTAGTGCCCCGTGCACCTTGGGTTAGTTTAAAGGCGGAAATAAGTTTTAAAAAGTACTTTTCCTAACTGCTTTCAGTAAAAGTTGATTTGATAAAGTTTCTCCAACATTCACTAGTAAAAGTGTACAATATTAATCAAAATTTAACATTTCCTAACGGATCAAGTAATTGCTAGCATCAACTAGTAAAAGCTAGCTTTCACTGAATTTCTAACATCTACTGTAACATATACACATTACATGCCGTCGCAATTCACAGCTACTTGAGCTGCAGCCTGAGGCTATTTTTTAAGGACAAAGTACTACATGAGAAAATAGCACAGTCGGAGTAGTTACTGTTATAATTCGACAGAAGTCTATCGGAAAAGTGCGTGAAACCATAGTTCGTCCGGTGGGGGGCTTCAAAGAAGAGGCGTGTGTGTCTGGTGCGCTTCGAAGGCACTGATAGGATTACCGAGGTAACCAGTGCATCACAGTTTATGAAGCCAGTAATCAGCTTATGAAGAAATATCAACATTGCTTCCCTCCTTCTACGTTCCAGGCTTTTCAATCCCCATAACAACATTCTTGACTCGTAATCCAAGTCGGAACAAGGTAAGTGGTGCTTGAACAGGAGGTATTTGGAGAATTTGTTTTGTACCCTCTCCATTTTGCTGATGTTGACCTTGTATGATGGTGACCAGATAATGGAGCAGTATTCAAGATGACTCCTGACAAGAGAGTTGTACAGGCATGTTATTGCATCAGTATCAACAAAGTGTCTGGTATTCCTCTTGATAAAGCCGAGCATCCTAAAAGCCTTCAACGTGATACTTTCAATGTTTAAATTGAAGGATAGGGTACTGTCAAATATGACACCCAGATCACTGAATGGAGATACGCGCTCTAGTGATGAACTTTCAATGGAATAGTTGAATTTTACCAGGTTACTGCGTCTAGAGAAACACATCGTCCTGCACTTAGAGATGTTCAGCTTCAGTCTATTTCTCTCACACCATGCCACTAAATTGTTCAAGTCAGACTTAAGAGATGAACTGTAGTCCACTCTGGAAAAGAATTTCAGGTCGTCGGCGTATAGAAGGTACTGAGAGTTCTTGAAACAGGTAGCGATGTCGTTGATGAAAAGCACAAACAGGATTGGACCGATATGGGACCCTTGGGAAACACCAGATGTTACTAGTACCTCTTTTGAAACTTTGTCATGAATTCTCACTCTTTGGCGATGATTGGAGAGATAAGATCCTATCCAGTTCAGGTAGGCACCTCCTATGCCAACGCCTTCTAGCTTCATCATCAACACACGGTGACAGACACTGTCAAAAGCTTTGGACAGGTCAGTGTATATCACATCAATCTGGTGACCCTGCTCCATGGATGACACCAGGTAGTTCTGGTAGACTCCAAGATTGGTGGTAGTGGAGCGACCTTCATAGAACCCATGCTGTTCACCGATGATGTGGTGCTTGAAAGTGTAGAAGATTTCGTCCGTTATGATAGATTCAAAAACTTTTGGGATTGTTGATATAATGGAGATCGGATGGCGCTGTATGCTGATGTAGATCTCCGTTTTACCATATCCTGTCATGTTGTTTATCTGGTCTTCCAAACAACCATTGAAGGGCGCCACTTTATAACGTCAAAACACTTTAACAACCTTTATTATTGCAGTTTCCATTATATTGTAGGTGTTATGTGCTGAAATGGTTGCCAAGGTGAGGCCAAACAAGGATCACTGACAGTCATATCGCTCCCTGAATTTACGGCAAAAACTCGTTAAAAAGCTCTGTTTCAAATCGTGATAAGTTGTAAAAGTATATTGTGAGCTGTTGTTGTGCTTTACTGTTCGTACTGAAGGCGTAGCAGGAGTTTTTGGAGCTATTCCAGTCCAATTTGAATCTGACGTTGTCTCGTGACCATGGAGACCAAAGAAAATGATGAGAATGAGATGAACCATCAATCGGTGGGGACCAAACGTACACATGGGGAGTCGGGCGGGACCACCAGTAGTGGTGATGAGATAAGCGAAGGTGATAATACCAAACCCATTTCTAAGGAAAATCAAAAAACTGTCAATCCGGAGTGGATTCACCGAACACTACCCCAGAAAAATGCTGGAGGTACCAGTGTCATACTGAAAAATGCGAATACCCCGCTTATTGATCTCGTACCGAGTTATAAAGGTATAGAGGATGCTTCGGAGTCTCAAGATAGGGCTGTTAGAATATTAAACACCTCAGAAATGAACAAAGTTGGTGAAATAAGCATTTATGAAAGTCTGGCAATCACTGCAGGTCAGTGCACGACCTGTAGTCTTGAAACGCCTATTGCTATCAAGAGGTGTCGGCAAGGCTGTAACCATTGAGGCCCAGCAGCATATTCATGAATTTCATGATGTAACGGCAAAATTCAGCAGTAAAATCAGACTGCAGTCAAAAGTGCCTACTGAACACCCGATCAAACTGAATAACAAATTTGAAAAACTGGCTGCACTGGATGACTGTACAGAAACGGGAAACGATGATGCAGATGGGTCAGTAGCTGCAGGATCGTCTGCAGGGAACACAGGTTTGGGAGCCAGCAGCAGCTGTTCTGACAGGTAGTCTGAAGAAAAGGGGCCACCACCCGTAATAATTAAGGAAGTAAACAAGTCAAATTAGGATCATCTGGATTTGAGTGCGCCCTGTGGGTTTTCGCTCAAGTCCACAAAAAATAGTACAATCATCTATCCAAGACAGGTGGATGAGCACAAAGCCATTGTGCAGAAACTCAAGTGTGATAGTCAGGCTGAATGGCACACGTATTCAGTTAAAAGTGAGAAGTCCCATGCATTCGTTGTCAAGGGGCTGGATCATGGGCCAGAACATGTGGACATTCAAGAGGAACTAGTAAGTCACTGCAAGATTTCAGTCAGAGAGGTCTATAGACTCACTACCAAGGGTCGACCCATATACTTAATGGTGGTAAAGAAACTGTAAAAAAGTTTGTAGTTGCTCCAGCCCCCAAAACGAATGGATGGTCGAAGCCAGTGCCCATCGCCCCTGTCTTGGATGCAGGGGAATTCCCTGCGTTACCTCAGAAGGCGCACTTATCTTCAGTGAGTAATAATATGAATATTGAAAGTGTACCCATTTGTAATAATCCTTTCAATATGTTGTTGAATATGTTTACCATCTTGAACGGCATGGTGAACATGAACGAGGTTTTCAGGTGCCTGTCCGACCTTAGGGTGAGGCTGGCAAGTACATCAAAAGGCAATCGTTGCTTGGTAACGCTCTGCTTTATGTATAGTGTTTCTCAGACGTACAATTTTGAACCGTTATGGTTAAGCAGGATTGTCGTCAGAGACTAGTTGAGTGGAACGCAAATAGTGTGTTTCAGAAGCGGGGTGAGCTAATACACTTTTTGGTCAAGTATAGAGTCGATATAATGGTGATTACCGAGACTAGATTCGTTCCCAATAAAAAGTGCGTTATTCGGAACTATGTTGTTCATCGGGACACTGCGTGGAGGAGGTGTTGTCATGCTTGTTAATCAAAATATAACCCATATTTTGGTTAACGTTGCTTCAGCTATGGAATGCATAGCAATTCAACCTCAAAATGAGTGCGTGATTGCTGGCGCCTACGGAAAGCCAGACCTGCGCATGATACCCGCTGACTTGGATCCGTTTTTTCGGTTCAACAGGGGAACGGTGTTAGTGGGTGATTTTAATGCCAGACACACTTTGTGGAATAACCATAGGTGTAATCGGAATGGTAATTTTCTGCATGATTATAATATAGCAGAGAATGACATTCAGTTCAACACACCACCCTACGAGTGGCATAACTCCGACTTATATCGATCTGGCATTGGAGAAATTCAGCAATCTTCCGGATTTGCAGGTGCTCAATGAGCTCTCGTCTGAACATATGCCAATCATGCTTGATTGGCTTATTGAGGTTGGACGTGATGATGTGGGACCCCCCGCATACATATACAAGGATGTGAATTGGAGAGAATTCAGTGAAATTGTGAACGAGCGAGTTCAAATTGTCAGTGACTTTTAGTCAGCTGATGATATGGAACGAGAACTTTTCTTGCTTTTCTGGAATACTACAATTTGGTGAGACGTAAGGTGAATCTTAGGCTTGTTGAGGACCATCTTTCGGACAATATTTTGGAGCCGATCAAGCTTAAGAATATCAAAACACGGGAATGGCAATGTTGCAGGCTACGTGAACATCGGGTTGAGTTGAAAAACTTGACTTGACATATTCTGAGGGCGATCTCTGAATATCGTGGCGAAACCTGGAGCAAGACAGCTGACGGATTGTCCACTCAGGATAATTCTTTGTGGCAGTTGAGTAGGAGACTCAGGAATAAGTTCCAGAAAATCTCCTCGCTCGGGGATGGTCTGGACATACCTCAGTCATCTGAGGAGAATTCTTAGACTCTTGCAGATAATTTTGCATGGACCTCTGGAGACAATCCGGACGTCACACGATTCCAGAGAGATATAACTGAGTCAGTGAAACATAGTTTCACAGCTGCCAATTCAGAAGTTGGGAAAAACGCCATCCAGCGTGGACTCGTATAGGCCAATTGCACTGTTGAGTTGCATTTCCAAAGTGGCAGAAAGGGTAATCCTTAATGCCATTGTCAAGCTGAAACTTGACAGGAGAACTCCAGCTCAACCGTTTGCTTTCCGAGCACAACATAGCTGTGTGTTGGCGGTCTCGAAAGTGGCCCTGGAGTCTATGGATGGTTTTAACAAGGGACAAAATACCGTTTTTCTTGAACTTGATAACAAGCAGGCGTTTGATTCAGTGTGGCACGATGGTCTTTTGTGGAAGTTAAAACATGTGCATGAATTTCCGTAATTTTTCGTAAAGTTGATCTGTCTGGTAGGTCTATTCGTGTACGGGTGGGTGGCGCGTTATCTGCCTCTCGAAATCTCTGTGCAGGCGTCCCTCAGGGAACAGTATTATCGCTAATACAGTTGAATCTATTTACTTCCGACATTCCCACTGTGGAACCGGTTAAAATGGTCATGTTTGCGGATGAGTTCACACACATTCGTACTACGCACAGGCTGCTAGACAGCGCTTCAATTCTTACTGTCAAAGTGCCCTGGTCCCTTGATATTCCAAGTGGAAACTGGGCATTAACTGTAAGAGATGTGAATGCCTGGTGCTGACGCGTAAATTCACGAATAATCGGATAATTCAACCGATTCGAATCAATAATGAACCAGAAACTATGGTTCACAAACTAGAGTATCTCGGGGTTATTATTGACGCGCGATTG